>BPTQ01000008.1:233607789-234195289 GCA_019973895.1 Chrysanthemum seticuspe | reverse complement strand
TATGTACAGTATTCACAATAAAGATGGAAATCCTTCTAGAGCCAACATTAAAGAAGCTCTTGGTGGGTGACATGTGAGATCCTTCATGAATCAAACTTGTGACAACTGGAAAGAGACAATGCGGCGATTCACTCTTGAATCAAACTTGTTCCAGGAAATGGATTGACTCATCCTTTTTGAAAACCTTTCGATGTGCTCTACAATTCTTTTTCTAGCACATCGAATGCGCGTTAATTTTTCAAACAAAAGTATTTATGATTGAAACTTTATTTTTCTCATAAAACTTTCGTCGTATTGCAAAAATCTCTCTTCAGCAATACGTGATTGTTTTTCAAATCAATTTATCATCAATCAGTGAATCTCAATTCGCTGGTTCACTCACTCCGTGTTGTCTACTTTGAGACGTTCTGGTTTGAGAACGGCTAGTCAAGCTGCGAAACCCTATCAAGAAGATTCTTAGGAATTCTACCTGATCACCGGCAGTATTTATACTGATCAACGGGGAACCGTGGTTCTTGCAACCCTATTCAACAAAAGTGAACAAAGACACTTTCGTGTGTTTTATTGATAACTATTGTTTGCAGGAACATCTGATGGTTGCAGCTGATCAAAATTGAGAAGTCAATCCATAACCACATTCTCACACATCACACTCATGTTTAAAGAAAACAAGATAATCTAAAGACCTTAAGCAATGCTTCCGCAACTCTGATGCAAAATGTCATGATCCAACAAAGTATGAGCATGTCGGTCCCGAAGTCACAATATCACATGGAGGCGATACAACAAAGGATGATCTAGAGATTTACTGTGGCTGATGATCTCAAAGAAAGCTCAGAGATCACCGAGTCATGGAACATTCAAACATTCATCACTGAAGTACAAAGTATGCGAACTTTGAAGAATCAAAGACTACGAGCTTGAAGATCAAGAACTTGTAATAGAATGCTAGAATTCAAAATGTATTTAAAAGAGGTGACCTCCCTTAGGGGGGAGATTGTTAGGATTTAGTAAATCCATAAGTTAAAGACTCGGTCACCTCTGGTATTTGTTATCATTATAAAGTTCACAATCTTAGACGTTTAGTCATTAGTAACTAGATAGTTAAGTAACACCGTAGAGGACGAACGGGTCTTTACCCACTGTATACCTGATCCACAGCCCTTAGGAGGCGTATTTTGTAAAAACTATAAATACCCTCTACCTTCCAAGGTAGAGGGTTGGAGCTTCATAATATGATTTTCACTTTCTCTCTCTAGAAGTTCTCATTCTCTCTACTTTCTCTCTCTAAAACCTTATACCATACGATCCATATCATTGTGTATTTGTGTGTTTATGATATCCAATCACTTACAGTCTTATCAAATGACAAGTTGGTAACACCCTATAGGCCCTTCCATTTCTGGCTTATCTTCCAATAGCTTCTTTTGACCTTAAAACTGTTTATGAAACCAAAATACTTTAAAAGTAGACCACACTCAAGAAAGCAATTGAAAAGCTTGTTTGAGTGTTTTTAAATGTAATAAGAGCTTATTAGAGCTAACTAACAACTTATTTAACCAAATGAAAACATTATAAAAGCTTAAAAGGAAAATAGATAATTATTTAAAATCAAATTGGAATTTTATTAAGAACTTTGAAGAGTTACACTGTTGAAATGAAATACAATTTAAAAGACCGAAAAAGAAATACAATAAGCAGAAATAAGCGCTAATTAAGCTAAAAACTTGACTCTAAACTACTACCCCTTTTTTGGATGGTTCTAGTTCTTTGAGTGTGCTTCTTTCTACTCATCCTGACCCTTAAATCACTGCTTCAATCATAAGCATCATCCTACACCCTTAGATCATGTGCCACATAGCTTTAACCAATCGTAGCTCTTGCGATTGCCAAGGTGTCATTCCCTCTGACATGTCATCTTCTATAACAGTGAATTTATCATTTAAGTGAGGTAAATTGAATAACGGGATGCAGGGTAAAAGTTGGGAGGAAGGAGGGTGAATAGTAACTATGGTTTAGGTGTGTTTTTATTTTTTTATCAATTCTTTGACTATTTGACTTGGGTTGGACGGGTAATGGGTAAAGGGTTATGTGGACTGGGCAAAGTTATATTTGGACTAGGTTATGGATTGGGATAAGGGATCACTGGACTAGTTACAGGTTTAGTAGTAGTTCAAGATTTTTAGTTGTAAAAGGGATTTAACACTAGTTAGTTAGGACTAAAAGTGAAAATTGTTTAGGAACATTTGGTGAAATATTTTTTAAGGTTTAATAGTTTTGGGTTTAGGCATGATCCAAAGAGTATAATTTCATCCCCGGCTCTGGCTTTTCATGCTCTTTTCAATCTTGTGCTCGTTTTTGTCTGTTTTGTCTTCGTTTTTGTCCTTTTCTTATATCCGATACCTGCACATGCATAAACACAAAAACAAGCATATATGAAAACGTAAGAAAACGTACAAAAACGTACAAAAACATATGAAAACATGTAAAAGCTGGTGGAAACGTATAAAACGTAAGAAAACGTATTTAAACGGATTAAAACATATGAAAACGTAAGAAAAACGGACGAAAACGTATAAAAACTCATAATACAGAAAAAACGGATGAAAACGCATGAAAATGTATAAAAACAGACGAATACGTATAAAAACTGACAACAAAGGATAAAACAACGGATAAAAAAGGTAAGAAAACTTATAAAAAAGGAAGAAAATGGGGGAAAAAATGGACGAAAATGTATGTTAGGAATTAGAAAATTCAGTCATTAAAGTGTCGGTCACCTCAAGTATAAGTAAAACCGTGGAGGACGGACGGGTCTTTACCCACAGTATGCCTGATCCACAGCCCGTAGGTGGCGTTTATTGTAAGACACTATAAATACCCTCTACCTCCCAAGGTAGAGGGTTGGAGCTTCAATACCATTTTTCTTTGTTTCACATAGTTCCCAACTCTCTTCCCTTTGTCTCTCTAAAACTTTCTCTCTCTAAAACCTTATATGCCTCTTATGTATTTGGTATGATGTGTTTGTGAAATCTAATATGTTACAATTGGTATCAAGAGCCATGGTTTGATCATCTCTCTTACATATCCTTGGATTTCTAGTGTTTTTATATGGTTTTTGGGTTTGAAAAAGTTTAGTGGTTTTTGCATCATTTGGATCATTTCTTGTGTTAAAGTTTGAATTTTGAGTGTACTTTTGTGTTTAGAATCATTGTAAGTGCTTGGTTTTTGATTTGGAAAGCTTGAATCACTGTGGTTGGGCTTGTTTTGGATTGAAAAGTGTGGTTTTGAAGTTTTTCAACTTAGCGACTTGTGTCTCGGAGTGTTTTTCTTCGTAGCGACTTGCTTTAGTAATTTCCAGCGAGTTGTAGTTTAAGTTGCAGCGACTTTTAGCGACTTGTCTATTGAGACAAGCCGAAAAACAGTACAAGTTAGTGGAGGCTCCACTACGGCTAGCGACTTGGTTGGGTTAGCGACTTGTTTCTATAATTTCTAGCGACTTGTCCTTATTGTTCTTAGCGAGTTGCTACTTAGCGACTTGGAAACTTAGCGAGTTGATTCTTAGCGACTTGGATACTTAGCGAGTTGCTCTTTAGCGACTTTCCTGCTTAGCGATTTGGTGCTTTAGCGACTTGTGTTCAGCGACTTGTACTTAGCGACTTGATTCACATCGACTTGAAGTTTAGCGAGTTGCTACTTAGCGACTTGGTGCTTAGCGACTTGGTTGAAGGGTTATAGCGACTTGGTCAATATTTGTTTCTAATACGGTTTTCTCTTGATTTAGTAAAATCCCGTGAAAGAATCTATTTCCCGGTTTAATCATAGAGTTATAAAATCCCTTGAAATCTGTAATCATGTCTACCAACGTGCCTACAATCATCTCTACTGTAGCTGAGGACGTTCAAGCAGCTGGTTCAGACACTCGTCCACCAATGCTTGACAGAACTGACTATGACTCATGGGCTCAACAAATTAGGTTGTATTGTCTGGGGAAGGAAAATGGAGTTAACATTCTCAAGTCAATTGATGAAGGACCATATCAGGTTGAGACAACCAGAGACATACTTGATACTGCTGCTGATGGCTCAGTGATATTAGGACTGGACATGACCTAAAATGTATGATGAACTGACTGATAAGGAGAAGAAGAGATACGATGCAGACATCAGGGCTTCTAACATCATACTTCAGGGTTTACCTAAGGACATTTACAAGCTGATCAATCACAACACTGAAGCTAAGGCAGTTTGGGACAATGTCAAGATGCTTCTCTCGAGTTTTGAACTAACCAAGGAAGACAGAGAATCTCAACTGTATAATGAATTTGAGCATTTTAAGATGAAACCAGAAGAAAGTGTCTATGAATATTACGTGAAATTCCACAAGCTTGTGAATGATATGAGGAATATCAAAATGACCATGCCAAATATTCAGCTGAACTCAAAGTTTGTGAATAACATGAATCCCGAATAGCACAAATTTGTCACCTCTGTGAAGTTAACCAAAGGATTGAAGAACACCAACTATGAGCAACTGTATGCCTTCCTTCTTTAGAATGAGAGACATGCTATGTTTGAACGAAGGATTCTTGAACAGTTCAAATCTAAGCAGGGACAAACTAGTTCGTCAAATGATTCTACAGCCTTTTACACCAATGTTGGAATTACCACCAAAGCTTCTCAAGTCATACCCATGGGTAATGGTAATTACAAGCTCATCCCTGATCCAGCATATAAGCCTCCTGACTCAAACACACTCATGGAAAACCTCATCAATCAACTATCTCTCATGGTTAGTCAAAATATGAATTCCCTCCCACACACCAACAATAATCTCATAACAGCATCCAATCCACACAATCAAGCTACTGTTAGAGATGGTAAGGTTGTGGTGCAGAATTTGCAAGGAAGACGATATGAACAAGGGATGGTTGGAGCAGGTTATGCTAATGCTGGAGTAGGTGGAGGATATGTGGCAAATCCGAATCGTGGAAGAAATGCCAATCAAGGGCAAGCAAAGCCAGTCAAATGCTACAACTGTGGTGGTGAGGGACATATTGCAAGGAACTGCACATCTCCAAAACGTCCACATAATGTAGAATACTTTAGAGACAAGATGTTGCTTGTGCAAGCTCAGGATAATGGAGCAGCTTCGGATGAAGATGAGTTGTTGTTTCTTGCTGAAGGGAATGCTAAGACATATGATGTTGATGTAGATGAGCAGCCAATTTAGGAAATAGGTCACAATCATCAAAATGCCTTTCAAGTTGCAGACTGTGATGCATATGACTCTGATGTCGATGATGAACCTACTGCCCAAACAATCTTCATGGCTAGCATCTATTGGAATCACTCCTAAACATTAATTCAATTGTTAGTGATTCATATGTAATAGTTAGCTTAATATGGCTTTTATGTTAGTAATCATGCCAAGGCTTATGTAGAAAGCCCATGAGCCTTGGCCCAAGTCCAATAAGGAAAGGAAGGGACTAGTAGTGTTGCCCTAGCTCCCTCTCCTATAAATAGTCTTGTAATACTCTCACTTGAGGGTTGGTTGTTCATTTATCTCATTCACCTACGCATAACCTTTCTATTATTCTTATACGTGTGTTTGTGATTGTGTTCATCCGATCTCTTCTCCTCTATTTATTCTATTGATGCTTGTGTTACTAATATGGTGACCTAACAGCATCTCATCTATGGTCTCTCCAAATGTCTCATCACCACAACAGGCTGGTCCATCGAAAGAATCAATCATTTCAGAGGTATTAAAACTATACAATGAGGTTGATGAGCAAAAGATACATAACGAAGTACAATCTCTTGAAACTTATGATTCAGATATTGATAATGAGGGTAACAATAATATTGTCCCATATGATCAATATGTGACAGAAAGTGAAAGTGAGATTGTACCAAGTGATGTATCGTCTGCAGTCAATAATGACTATGTTTTTGATGAATACACTGCATGTGCCCCTAATGATTCTGTTACCTCTGAACTGAATGCCTATAAAGAACAAGTTGCTATTTATGAACAACGTGCTAAGTTTGAGTTAACTACTCGTGAGCAGGAAATGGATGACCAAATGCGTACAATTATTAGAAAAAGTAATTTTAGAGAAGAAGTGTTAAAACAAGAGTTAAATTCCTTACAAGAAAAGCTTTCTAAAACTGTTAAGCAAAAGCAAGAACTTCAAGATAATGTTAAAGTGCTTAAACAAGAGTTCAGTGCTAAGGAATCAAAACTTTTAAATGATTTTTCCAATCTAAAAACTTTGAAAAACAAGCTTGAAAATAAGTTGTACGTACAAGGGAATACCATTCAGACTGCTCACATGATCACTAAGCATAGAGTCTTAGGCGATAAGCATAGTATTCCTCTAGTTGAGAAACCCAATCCTAAGTATGGTAAAATAGCTAGAGAGGCTCATAAGGTAATATATGATGGTAATGAAATCCTTAAGCCTAGGCAGAAACCTAGTTGCGCTAAGTGCACGGAGGAAGATATGCAATTTGAAGAAGTCAATAGGGAGAAAATGGATAAGAAGCTAAAAGATCCTGAGTGTAAAAAGCAAAACATTGTGTTCAAACCCCATGATTACACAAAAGAAAATTGGATCTCCCTGAACATGTTTAAGCCTCAAACTCAATTAACCCCAGAACAGATTTTTTGGAAGAAAGATATGGATAAACAAAAAGCTAATGTACTTGTTGAAACAAACACTCCCTTTAGGAAAATGCCTGCAGCTACTGTGTATCCTCCAAATACACCAATGCACTTAGTTCCTAGAACCATTGCCACTAATAGCAAGACCTTAATCAGTCAATATGTCATTTATCAATTATTTGTTGATTTTGAGAAGACATGTAAGAAAAGTATCACACCTAATGGGATAACTGAAGGGGAGAGGGGTTTTTAGCAAACTAAAGAATACTATTTAACTGAGGTCATGCCTTTCTTTAAACAATTAAAAGGTCAATTTGAGAGTCTTAAAAAGGGGATGGTTTCAGATATTAAAGAAATGGAAAAGGAATTTGATGCAATGATAGTTGAGGTCAATGACTATAACCGAGAACTAAAATATAATGAGATTGAGGGAAATAACTTGCATACCTTAAATGAGAATATGGTTTCTGAATGTATCACTCAAGATGTGTTTTACACTGCCACGAATTGTTCAATTAATGCATCTCAATTTCATGAATTATCTGTTGCTCTGAAAGTCTCCCATGATCGTGTCATTGAGCTTGAGAAAACTAACTCTAAATTGCATGAAAATTTTGAACGGGATGATCATGATAACCTGGTGAAACAGTTTTCTAAATTGGAAGTTGAGCATCTTGCTTTGCAATTAAAATATCAACATCTAAAAGAAAATGTTAAAACCTCAAATATCAAGACATCCTTGGATGCTCCTGAATTTGATGCAGTTTTTGAAATAAACAAACGTGATGAACAGATTCGAGCTCATTGTAACACGATCAGAAAAATGAGAACCCAAATTTCACAATTAAAGGGTGAAAAGAACAACGTGACTGGCTCCCAAATGCCTCCTCCTTTAGATTCTCAGTGCTCTCAAACTTTTCATCTTCAGAACTTGGTTAATGCTTTACAAAAAGAAAATGAGAGTTTTCTAGAAGAATATGAAAAGGTCAAACGACACTTTAAAGAGTTATATGATTCAATGAAAGTCACTCGTGACAAGAACAACGAAAAAATAACATCTTTACAAAAGGAAATTGAGAATCTAAGGAGTCAACAAAAGGAAAATGCCACTTGTCTTTAATGAGAACTTTGCATCAAAGTCATCAGCAGACTGAAAATATACTGTGACTGTTAAATACATTCCTCCTCATCTTAGAAATAATGAACTTGTGTTTCATAACTATTTCGCTCTCCTTAAGGATAGTCTAGAATGTCTCCGTGAGATTGTAGAAGAGGATTTCATAAATAAGCCACTTGATAGAGAAATTAGGTTTGCTTGCATTCAGGCCAAACGATCTCAAGAGCTGTTAGAATGTTTACGAGCAACATGTCCCAAATCTTTTTGTGAGAAAGCCAAAGTTGTGATGCCTTGTTCTATGCCTAGCATTAAGAAAGTGAACTCTAAAGTGCCTTCAATTAGTTCAGATCCCTGCACGTCTAGTTCAGGAATGCAAAAGGTAGCTCAACCAACTAATGTTCCCATAATTCCCTCTACAGGAGTAATCAGTGACACAAAGGCAAGCGGGTAAAAGCCTTCAGGCAATACAAAGCAAGATAGGACCTCGCAAGCTAAGAATGTGCAATGGAAGAAAGTAGAAGACCACCCTAGGAACATTAAGTTTGAGTTGAATAAAACGAATCGTGTTGATTCTAGTATTAGCTATAAGCGTACTGTAATTAATTCGAATTCTGCTACTTCCGGCAAAACATGTAATGATGATTGTTTGGTTTCTGTTACTAATCATGAATGTGGAATGAATGAGTTGATTAATGCTGGTAAATGCCCTGTTAAGAAAGTGAATACAAAAATTCAAACTAAGAAGGCTAGAAAGCAATGGCGAAAGAAGGTTAGAAAACATTAGAAACCCACAGGAAGGAAATTTAGTAACATAGGTTATCAGTGGATACCTACTGGCCGCAAATTCAATCTTAATGAGATGTGCCCTAAATTATCTAGATCAATGCCCATTAGGAAATGGATGCCTACTGGTATAACTATTCCTTTAAGAAGTGAACATACTTTGAGTAGGTCAAATACATACACTAGCATTTCATCTATCCCTGATGATTCCATTGTTTCTACTTCTGATGTGGGTGTTCCAATCACTGTTACTAACCAAATGGAACCCATTCTTGCATGGGGATCCCAACTATCTAGTTATCCATTCTTGTCTGTGTTCAATTGCAGATCGTTCAAATCATTCTGTGGTACCTGGACTCAGGTTGTTCCAAGCATATGACTGGAGACCGGTCACGGCTCATGAACTTTGTGAGTAAATTCATCGGGACTGTTAGGTTCGGGAATGATCATTTCGATGCAATTATGGGTTACGGAGACTATGTTGTCAATGATAGTGTTATCTCCAAGGTATATTACGTTGAAGGTCTTGGTCATAACTTATTCTCTGTCGGTCAATTCTGTGATTCTGATCTAGAAGTGGCCTTCAGAAAACATACTTGCTTCGTTAGAGAACTTGATGGTAGAGAACTTTTAAGAGGAACACGTGGTTCAAATCTATACACCATCTCTATCGAAGATATGATGAAGTCTTCTCCAATCTGCTTATTGTCAAAGGCTTCGAAAACAAAGTCATGGTTATGGCATCGTCGTCTAAATCACCTGAACTTTGGCACCATAAATGATCTTTCCATAAAGGACTTAGTAATAGGCTTACCTAGACTAAAGTATGAAAAGGATCATCTCTGTTCAGCATGCCAATTGGGAAAAAGCAAGATGTATGCCCACAAACCCAAACCTACAAACTCAGTTACGGAAGTTCTTCATACCATTCACATGGATTTATGTGGACCCATAAGAGTGCAGAACATTTATGGGAAGAAATATGTGTTAGTTGTGGTTGATGATTATTCTCGATTTACATGGGTTAAGTTCTTGAGAACAAAGGATGAAACTCCAGATATCATCATCAAACTTATCAAACAGCTGTAGGTTCGACTTAACAAAACTGTCAGAATCATCCGAACAGACAATGGAACTGAGTTTGTTAATAAACAACTTAGTGAGTTTTATGAAAGTGTTGGAATCAGTCATCAAAGAAGTGTTCCACGAACTGCTCAACAGAACGGTGTAGTTGAAAGACGAAATCAAGCTCTTGTGTAAGCCGCTAGAACAACGCTGATTTACTCAAAGGTTCCAATGTTTCTTTGGGCTGAAGCCATTGCCACTGCATGCTATACTCAAAATCGATCCCTTATTCACACCTCTCATGGAAAAACTCCATATGAACTTTTCTACAATCGAAAACCTAATCTTTCATTCCTTCGTGTGTTTGGTGCATTGTGTTATCCAACTAATGAGGGCCAAGACTTAGGCAAACTTAAAGCTAAAGCGGACATTGGAGTATTTGTAGGATATCCACCAAGCAGAAAAGGATACCGAATCTACAACAAAAGAACCCGAAATATCATGGAAACAATTCACGTTACGTTCGATGAGCTGACCGGTCCAATGGCTCCAGGACAACCCAGTTCTGGACCCGCACCATCAAGTAGTCCCATTAGTTCTACTCTTGTATACGATTCTTCGCCAGCAACTCCTTATGTACCTCCTTCAGAAGATGACTTAAAGAAACTGTTTGATCCAATGTTTGATGAACACTATGAGCCAATTGCTAATGATCTGTCAAATCCATCAATAGAAGTTGCTCCTATCCCTGTCAATGAAGATAACCCTTCAGTTTCTATTTCGTTAAGTCAAGAAGCGCCTGTTGCTGATCACTCTATCTCATCAACAAATCATCAATCATCAAGTGTACATCATGGAATTGTTTCTGGCACCTTTGATGGAGAAAATCCTTTTGCTACTCCTGAAGATGCCCCCTTTGAAAACATATTTTCTCCTGAATCATCATCAGAACCATCTTCATCAGGAGAAATCGACTCTGCTACTTCAATTCCTCAACAACAACCACACGAACACCTTAGAAAATGGACACATGATCATCCATTGGACAACATCATTGGAAATCCCTCTCGTCCAGTATCTACTCGCAAACAACTTGCAACTGATGCCTTATGGTGCTTCTTCAACTCCGTACTATCCAAGGTCGAACCAAAAGATGTTAAAGCTGCCATGAATGAAGACAGTTGGTTCAATGCCATGCAAGAAGAAATTCATGAGTTCGATCGACTAGATGTATGGGAATTAGTACCTGCTCCTGACTGTGCTATGATCATTGCTCTAAAGTGGATCTTCAAAGTAAAACTTGATGAGCATGGTGATGTTTTAAAGAACAAGGCTCGATTGGTTGCACAAGGATACCGTCAAGAGGAGGGTATTGACTTTGAAGAATCATTTGCTCCAGTTGCTCGTTTCGAGGCAATCAGAATCTTCTTGGCTAATGCTGTAAGTAAGAACATGGTAGTCTATCAAATGGATGTAAAGACGGCTTTTCTTAACGGAGATCTTAAAGAAGTCGTATACGTCGGCCAACCTGAAGGTTTTGTGAATCCAGAGCATCCTACTCATGTCTATCGCTTGAAGAAGGCTCTTTATGGTTTGAAGTAAGCTCCAAGGGCATGGTATGATACGCTATCAAAGTTTCTTCTATCTACTAGATTCAGCAAAGGAGCAGTTGATCCGACATTGTTCACCACAAAGTCAGGAAAACACTTAATTCACGTTCAAATCTATGTTGATGATATTATTTTTGCCTCGACTGACCCTAATGAATGTGACTGTTTTTCAAATGAAATGGGTTCCAAATTTCAAATGTCAATGATGGGACAAATGTCATTTTTCTTGGGATTACAAATTTCACAAAGTCCCGGAGGCATTTTTATAAATCAATCTAAATATGCAAATGAGATTTTAAAGAAATTTGGATTTGATTCTTGTGACCCTGTTGACACTCCCATGATAGAGCGTACTAAACTAGATGAGGACCACTCAGGGATCATGGTAGACCAAACGAAATATCGTAGTATGATTGGATCCCTGATGTACCTCACAGCCAGTAGACCAGACATTCTATTCGTTGTTTGCATGTGTGCTAGATACCAGGCTAAGCCTACCAAAAAGCACCTTGAAGCGGTTAAACGGGTCTTTCGGTATCTCCAAGGAACCATCAATATGGGACTTTGGTACCCGAAGTACGTCTAGAGGTGCTCAATTTTTAGGTGATAAGCTTGTGAGCTGGTCTTCAAAGAAACAAATGAGCACTTCTATATCCTCTACAGAGGCTGAATACATAGCCATGTCATCTTGTTGTGCTCAAATCCTATGGATGAGATCCCAATTATCTGACTCTGGCTTTGAATTCAACAAAATCCCTCTGTATTGTGATAACAAAAGTGCCATTGCTCTCTCTTGCAACAACGTTCAACATTCAAGAGCAAAGCACATTGACATTCGACATCATTTCATTCGGGAACAAGTAGAAAAAGGTGTGGTGGAACTCTATTTTGTGAGGACTGAATACCAGTTAGCAGACATCTTCACCAAAGCTCTTCCTAGAGAACGTTTTGAGTTTATCCTTCCACGACTTGGTCTAAAGAGCCTACAACCGGAAACACTCAAACGTCTTCAAGAGAAAGACGAGGAGTAAATGGTTTTTCTCTTCTTCATCTATCTCTTGTATATATATTTTTTTATAGCAAAATACAAAATTTCAAAACCCACAAAAAGAAAATAGAAAAATATAAAACTTTCAAAATCTATAAAAATTAGAAAATCTTGAAAAATCCCAAAAATATTGTAATTTTGTCATATTTTTCTTTATTCGATATCATCTACGGACTTTGTATTGACATTCAAAGAATGTCACGGGTTTTTAGATGTTCTTCGAATGTACATAATTTGTTTTTTTTTTTTTTTTTTTTTTTTTAAAAAAAACGCGGAGAAAAATGGTGGTTTTTTGTCATTTTAGGCACTAACCCGTTTTAAAAAGTAAAGAACAGAGCCATGCTTAATCTTATTTTTCAAATCTCATGCTCTGATTCCTAAAACAAATATTTGTCACAAAAAAGAACAAATGTTTTCTTTCCAAATTATTTTTCCGTTTAATAATTCTTCTGAAAAATATTTCTCATCTTAAGAAAACAAAGTTGCTTTCAAAATACCTCGTACTCTATTTTTGAAAATCATCCGGGCTTATCTGTGTCAAACTCTCTAACAGCTCAATCAACAACTCTTGTCATTGATTGAGGGGGAGAATGTTTTCAATTCAATCAAAAAGGTTATTTTTCAAACAATTGGCACGTAAATGAGCAAGGTTTACTTTTGGAAAATCAAAATGAACAATGTTTTATACAATTGATTCAAAACCTTTGCTAATGTTATGTTTTCAAAAGATACTCAAGCATGTTTTAACAATGGAGTTTAAAGTCTAAAAATTTGATCCTTATCGGTTAAATGTTTTCATAAGCAAGTCACAATTCTTCTCAAAAGCTTTCAAAAACAATTTAAATCTATAAAGATCACAAATTTCAAATGATTTGAAAATTCTGATCGGGGGAGAATTTGTGATTTAAATTAGATTTAAACTGATAACTCGATAATTGGTTTTATAAATGTTTAGCAAACTCTCCTCCATTCATGTGCCAAACGATTTTAAATTTTCCATGCACATGTTCAGGGGGAGCATCTATTTTAAACCAAAAAGGATTGAAACGTGATTAATTTATTCCAAAGTGCAGGCTTTTCCCTAATATGCGCAAAACTCTTTCAAAACTCGATGCACATATTGAGGGGGAGCAATTTCTATTGAAAGTAATGTCGATATTTTTAGAAAATATTTATCAAAAGAAGCGAATTCTTCCTCTTGCCTCCATGTGCCAAAATGATTTTAAACATATAATGCACATGTTGAGGGGGAGCCGTTTTTCTAAAATATCAAAAACAATTTAGGTACAAAATGCTTTGATAATACATCACAAGTAATTGGATTGTTTTTCAAATGGTTTTTCAATTGGTTCAAATGGCTGATGAACAATACCCAAAGACCGACCAATTTACTTTATGTATGGTGATATAAGGATGGTTAGGTTAGGTATTTCGTTCCCACGATCCGCCAGAACCGGAGGGATCTACCCAGGGACAATCCACTAGATAGTATAGAGTCCTTAGGTATGATGAAAAAAAGGAGAAATTGAGATATTGGAAGAGTGCGGACTGAGATAGAGGTAGAACTGGAATAAACCCAACAAGGTTCTAGTAATGAAGTTTCAGTAATGTTGGATCGATGTACTCTAACCAAACTAACTTAAATAGCTTGTTAAGGGTTTAATAACTTCGGATAAATCCTAAGTTATTAACAATGAAACACTGAGTAATCTTTATTAAGTACGCGGAATTTACTTAACAAATCTAAGAAGAATATAACTTTAACTTTTATTAATAACTCTAAATCTGCTTGTTATGCAGACTCTTTAACAACTCTAAAACTCTAATAAGAATCGTACTTTAGGTTTCTAAAACATATATCTAAAACTCGTACATCTAATGCCAATCTAGGGGTCCTTTTATAGGCTTAAGGATAACCCTAGTCGGTTTACAATTTGTATCCTTGTACGACAAGTAATCTAAACAAAGAATATTCTAGAATAAACAAAGCTTTCCATAAACGAATATAGCAGTTCTTTAGATTTGCAGTACTTTGACTTCGACAACAGTACTTTGACTTCTTCTTTAGCAGTACTTTGACTTTTCCAGTACTTTGTCAATCTTCAGCACTTTCATATCCCAACAATCCTCCCCTAACTTGAATTCTACTTGCTTGACTTCAAGTTCTTTTGTAAACTTATCTTTAACAGCTCCATCTTCAAGGAAAGATTGTGTCTTTGTCTTTGGATTGTATCTTTGTAGACTCTGTGCTTATATCATTATTATCAAAGTTTTCTTTATAAATTATTCTTTACAGCATCCTTGATCAGTAATCTCTTTTCGGCAACTGTGCATATTTGGATCTCACATACACATCAAACCATTAACACAAGTAGGCATACAAGAGTATTTTTGAGAGAGAAGGTTAGAGGTTTAGGGAACTTAGTGAGAGAAAGTGAAAGATATTATTATGAGCTCCAACTCTCTACCTTGGGAGGTAGAGAGTATTTATAGTCTTACATAAAACGCCACACAACGGGCTGTGGATCAGGCATACAGTGGGTAAATGATAACGCTACACACGTCGTTCGGGGTCAAAGGAACTTCCTTTTCTTCGAGCAAGTTTTATAACACCCTAGGCAGTGAACCTAATCGTTGTAGTGTAGTAATTAGGGTAAGCCACGGATATTGATATCGTTCTCTAGGGGAATAGTGTCGTTAGGCTGAAGTGTATGTCGATTTAAGTCTAAAGGTGAGGGATGATTATTTTTGTATTTTTATATTTTATGAAATGGAAAGGTGCGAATCTCGGGGTTTAGATTTGGGGGTTGGTATTTCTACCGATTACGCTACTTATCTAATTAACTAAGCTAAGGATAGTCTATGTTTAATTAATGTGTGCTCGTATGATAGTTTAAAGATGTGTTTACTTAGGTTGTACTACTCCTTAATTATCTCTTATTGATGGTTGAGTTGTCACGTCCTTATTCCTAGTTGCGTTGTGTGTCTAAAGTTGTAGGGTATGCGTTTCTCCCTAACTCTTTGAACTTACCAAAGGGTCTCGTCTACAAACCCACTAGGGATGATAAACTCCTACTCTAAGGCGCTCTTTGGATGGTTTAGCCTACAACTACTCAGGTAATTATATTCTAAGGTTCACAAAGATGAATCAAGCATTAAGTACACAACGAATGACCTATCGCATTACTAGATCATTAATCAACTAAGATAAGAAACAACCAATCAATATTCAATAATTAAGTTTCATACTTTCTAAGCAAACACACAAATAAATTAGCCGGACATGGAGAACATGCAAGCATACACACAAATAATCAAAGACATAATTGAATTAATGAAGTAAAGACTTATCTTGATGTAAGATAGGGTTTAAAACCCTAAAATACTGTACAAGACACCTTAGGTTCGGTTTTAGGTTTTTACTCCCAAGACTCTCCACAAAAGACTGAAAAATTCGGATTCTATATATAAGATTACAATTGCGACGGCGTCACCTTATGTTTAGTTACGCCGTCGTGTCGCCGTCATTAGGGTTTCGTCTTGGCCACGTTAACCTTGCGACGGCGTCACCTTATGTCTGTGACGCCGTCCTCTTCAGCTTCTGACGTCGTCTGGATTGCATCTAGGCCGTCTGAGTAGCGACGGCCTACTCTTTTACAACTGGACTTCGTCGCTTGAAAATACGAGTTTTGGGTTCTGGACCGTCACAAAAATCTTGGGACGGCGTCGCCATTAGCACCCGACGCCGTCGCCTTCTAGTTTCAGCAACTGGGAGTGTCTCGATTTTGACTTTGGCCATTTTCTTCATATATTCGCGCCTTTTCGTCCAAATAAGTGCCATTCCAGCATTTTGCCTTCACGAGACCTAAAAAGTGAAAAGGAACGATATTAAGCAATAACGGATACAAAAGTGATCAAATAAGGACTTAAACGACCCCTCAAAATGGTACCTTTTAAAACCTTATCAAATATCCCTACACTTGTTATTTGCTTGTCCTCAAGCAAATGTGCTTTTAGCCAATTAATTTATAAGTTAGGGGTCATGAAGCATTAATTCAAAACGGTCCACAACACATATAAGCCCCGCAAAAGTCATAACAAGCACGGAAATTACATACTAGCACCTCACATGGGGTGTTTGGATACTCACATCTCTCTCGGGTGTATATATGAAATATAACAAATAGGAAATGGAAGATAAACACTCATTAACCGGTCCTAGTACATAGATTACCATAGGCTTGAGAATAGATCAAACCTTCATCGCTTTGGCGTAAGCACCTAGGAAAGACTATCAAAGAGGTCTTTAAAGGGTTGTAATGTTAGGCTTACGGTAGGGAAATAAGGGTTTGGTGGGATAGGCTATTTAGTGGTGGTAAGTCAAAAATCTTTATGTTAACTGCATATGAAGAATGGCGTTGCTAAGCCAAGACTCGACACTCTAAACTCTAGATAACTGAAATAAACAAACATAAATTCAAAGATAGATGTAGGATGGTAGCCCGTATGTTTTTTTTTTTTTTTTTTTTTTCACTCAATTTTTTTTTTTTTTTTTTTTTTTTTCATACACTTTTACTCTACCATCCTCTACGATAACATCAAAATACTAGGGATTTATAGGCACATCCCTACACTTGAGTTTTTATTATTCTAACACTAATTTGACCCGAATTGAAAAGATCAAAACACTTGGGGTACATTATTATGCAAACAAAGGGAATTTGAATTTTTAACGTTCCCTTCCCGTCATTTCATAAACTTTAACTTTTCCCATGAATCCCAATCATCCCAAAACTATATACAAAGGATATGACTCGACTTAGCAACTTATGCAAGCAACTAGATAATTGAACTAAGGGGTTGGGGTGATAACAAACAATTGCACTAAAAATGAGTGCATAAGGGGTAGGCTAAGGCGATTTGGGTGTATATTTGGGGGTGGGGTGTAAACAATGCTCTTCATTGATATTCCGGAAAAACCGAAACATCACGAGAACCGCGAAAAGGATAGGCTCTGAAGGGTTAACTAGGGGTATCGTGTACTAAAGATGAGTACAACGCAAAGGGTGTGGGGGAATTACTCAACCGATGTGGAAGAAGTAATTATATTACAGGTATCAAACAAGGGTTATCCTAATGCCTCTTATCATTTAGTTATTCCTAACTACACAAGTGTAGCCTCACTTGCGATCTCGGAATGCATCACAAAACAAGTTCTAGAATCTAATATACTACCGGTTCACACTCTAAGCATTAAAGATGAATGCTTTAATTCCTACTAATCTAAGGGCGATCCTCACATTTTGGTGGAATTTGGGTGGTAAAGGGTTTTGTGCTAGTCATATAACTTCCTATCCATGAGACGCTTTTGTTAAGACTAATGGCCCACTCCTATATGTCATGAAAAATTTTAAATTTGGTGCCAAAATTACCCTAACCGACATTTTCTCATGGTTTATTACACAATCACAATTGGACAAAGCAAATAGTCAAGGATAAGCATAGTTTCAAAGTTCCCGTTTTATTTTCCCTCCCTACACTTAAACTGAACATTGTCCCCAATGTTCCCCAAAAGTATCAAAGTTATGATAAAAGAAGGTAATTAAAAACGAAAGAAACTAATACTCCCCTGATTAGCTCGGTAGGATCCGTGTAAAGTGGTGGTTAAACTCTTTTCCAAGAAGAATTATTGCGTGAAAAGCTCCTTCCAATCTTATGTAACTTCTTCCTGACAAACTAAACCTACACACTTGAAGAAAACAAACGAAACCTTCGCGTAAAATCGGCGGTAATAATATATATAAGACTCTATTTAAACTAGGATATAATGCTTGTGGAATGGATGTTTACAGAATTTCTAAGAAAATTAAGACCTGGAAAATTCCAAAAATTTATAAGTAGCTCAGAAAACGAGAAAAAGTAATCTGATGTTTTTACTCCTTCCTGATGCCGTCAGGTTGCAATCTTGACGCCGTCAGGTTATCCTGACAAAAACTGGTCTGCGATTTTCTGGAAAAAATTCTGGAAAATTTACATCTTTAGAATCTGGAAAAATATCTGCTAAACATCCATTATGACTCGATACAAGCATTTGACTCGAACAAACAAACATAAATATCTTTTAGTTAATTGTTATTCTCATGTTTACGTTTCTTTTGAAAACGTGTGTAATCCTCCCTACACTTATCCCTTATGTAAAATACCTTTATATGCAATTAAGACGAGGTTAAAAATAAAATAAAGCATTTTTACAAATTTAAACATGAGGATAAACAATTAATAAAAGATATATGACACTAACAAGCAAACAATTAAGCATGGGTTGCCTCCCACGAAGCGCTTTTCTTTATTTAAGAGTCTTGTAGCTAGACTCATAATCGTACTCCTACGTTTTCTCATCATCGCCCTCTTGACCCTTTGTTTTTCCTTCATCGAAAGGGTGTAGACGCTGTATGCTCACCGTGGATTCCTTGCCAACGCTGTCAATTATGGCGACGGTTTTATCTTTTAAATTGGTCTCCTTAACTGTGAAAGGCCCAAACCATCTTGGTTTGTTTCTTCCTCGTAATGCCCTTATCCGAGATCTATACAAGAGCACTTTTTCTCCCTTTAGAAATTCCTTAGGGTCCTTTTGTACCTTAGGTATTGAAGTGGGATTGCTTCCTAACTTTTTATCGGGTTTCCACAATGTCGCATACAATCCTTGAACCATAAAGTCTCTAAGCCCTTTTTCCCAGTCATTTATCTTCTTCTTGACATTGTTGCCCGGGGCTTTTCGATTTCCACCCGTAATCATTTCCATGATCTTAAGAGGGTATCTTGGGATGATGGGTATCCTAGCGTACCCCTTCCCGCTTTTGAGTATCATGATGCCTTCTCCGCATTTGATGGTTGCCTTGGCGGTGGCCAGGAACGGTGTCCCAAGAATGAGGGGTACGTTTTTATCTTCCTCAACATCAATGATCACGAAATCCACCGGATAAACGATGTTAGCCACCTCAATTAGAACATCAACAGCGATTCCTACGGGGTGGACATAAGTATGATTAGCTAAGGAAAGTCTAAGGTCGGTCTTGGCTGGTTTCTCTTTAGTTAACTTATTATAGATTGACAATGGCATTATGTTCACATCGGTTCCTTGATCGGCCAAGGCATTTATATTGTTCATGTCACCGACACTAACTGGTATCACGAAATTCCCTGTGGTGTCTCGTTTTCTTGTTAACGGTTTTTTTATAACCAACTCATACAGAGGTTCCATAGGTAAGGCGTCGTATTCTTCTTCCGTCATTTTTCCTTCAAGAGCTTCCCTAAGAACTTCATTGTACCTAAAGTTGTTTACTTGGTTTGCAGTGGTTTTCTTGTTAATTTCGTGCTTAAGGTAGTACTCAATGGTCTCAGGTTCATCATTAGGCACAGATTCATCCTTCGTGCTTTCCTCAGTTTTCCACATCTCAGCCCTTGCATTCTCAGGAATGATGGAAACGGCGTTTACAAATGAAGTGGGAGGGCAATCATTGCTTCTTACGAGCACTTTTTCGGGAACCTTTGTTTTGGTAAATTCAATTACCAAATCCATCATTTCTTTCATTTTTGCTTGCATTTCCTCTCTCTGCCTATAAACCTCCTCTTCAAATCTGGCTAATCTCTCTGTATGAGCTGCCATGTACTCCCTCATTTGATCCTTGAAGCTTGGTGAAAGTGGTATTGGGAAAGTAGAACAGAAGCGCCTTTCGGAACTTGGGTTTTGCTCGCGACTTGGGGATTCCGAAAGAGGTGTGGAGCGGTTGGTGGAGTGGGCGGATTTGACGACCTCTCGAGGAATTTGTACGGGTGCTCTTTTCTGTCTTTCCATAAGATAATCAATTCCTCTCTCGATGGCACTCAATTGCTCTTCGAGTGTATCGGAGGATTCAGAAGGAGTGGATATGGCATTAACCACGTTAATCGGAGTTTCGGGAGATTCACTCCAATCTTCGTGGCTTTGATCGGCAAGCTCCTCTATAATATCCCATGATATATCTGCATTAAAGTCGCTGAGTCTTCCACCGGCGGCTCGATCAATGGATCGTCGAGTGATGAAATCAGTATGATCATAGAAGATTTGGATTTGAAGCCAAAGATCAATGCCATGGTGTGGAAGTCTACGGAGTAGTTCCTTGAATCGAGACCATGCTTTGTAAAGAGACTCACCTTAAAGCTGCTGGAATGTCAAGATGTCTCGCCTAAGCTTAGTGGTTCTCCCCGGTGGGAAAAATTGAGCAAGGAAGCGAGAGGTAAGATCATCCCAACTTGAGATGGAGCCGGCGGGAAGTCGCTCAAGCCAATTACTAGCTTGGTCCCGTAGAGAGAATTGGAAGAGACGCAGGCGCGTGGTCTCCCGAGTAGTAGCATCAAGGTCGATGGAATCGACAATTTTGAGGAAATCCCTCAGATGCTGATTTGGATCTTCGGAACGAAGTCCATGGAATGCACATCCGTTTTGCACCAACCGGATGGTGTCGGATCGCAGGGCCGTAGTTTGGGCTTGGTCGAGAAGCTCAATGGTGTTCCTATAGCCTAGGTGGCTTGGTCTCGAGTATTCACCAAGAGTACGGGCTCTTGGCGGGTCATTTGGCGGTGGGTTGATGAATGGTAGTGGGTTATCACCTTCCATGATGAAAAGTGATGAGGTTACGAATAAAAGTCATGAAGAAGGGGGATAGACTAAGAGAAAGCTAAAAATGAGAAAAAAAAAAGTTTACTTGATAGGAATCAAGCAAAGAACCTAAACGAGGTGGACTACTAACTAGCTATTCTATTCCCCGGCAGCGGCGCCAAAAACTTGATAACGCTACACGCGTCGTTCGGGGTCAAAGGAACTTCCTTTTCTTCGAGCAAGTTTTATAACACCCTAGGCAGTGAACCTAATCGTTGTAGTGTAGTAATTAGGGTAAGCCACGGGTATTGATATCGTTCTCTAGGGGAATATTGTCGTTAGGCTGAAGTGTATGTCGATTTAAGTCTAAAGGTGAGGGATGATTATTTTTATATTTTTATATTTTATGAAATGGAAAGGTGCAAATCTCGGGGTTTAGATTTGGGGGTTGGTATTTCTACCGATTACGCTACTTATCTAATTAACTAAGCTAAGGATAGTCTATGTTTAATTAATGTGTGCTCGTATGATAGTTTAAAGATGTGTTTACTTAGGTTGTACTACTCCTTAATTATCTCCTATTGATGGTTGAGTTGTCACGTCCTTATTCCTAGTTGCGTTGTGTGTCTAAAGTTGTAGGGTATGCGTTTCTCCCTAACTCTTTGAACTTACCAAAGGGTCTCGTCTACAAACCCACTAGGGATGATAAACTCCTACTCTAAGGCGCTCTTTGGATGGTTTAGCCTACAACTACTCAGGTAATTATATTCTAAGGTTCAAAAAGATGAATCAAGCATTAAGTACACAACGAATGACCTATCGCATTACTAGATCATTAATCAACTAAGATAAGAAACAACCAATCAATATTCAATAATTAAGTTTCATACTTTCTAAGCAAACACACAAATAAATTAGCCGGACATGGAGAACATGCAAGCATACACACAAATAATCAAAGACATAATTGAATTAATGAAGTAAAGACTTATCTTGATGTAAGATAGGGTTTAAAACCCTAAAATACTGTACAAGACACCTTAGGTTCGGTTTTAGGTTTTTACTCCCAAGACTCTCCACAAAAGACTGAAAAATTTGGATTCTATATATAAGATTACAATTGCGACGGCGTCACCTTATGTTTATTGACGCCGTCGTGTCGCCGTCATTAGGGTTTCGTCTTGGCCACGTTAACCTTGCGACGGAGTCACCTTATGTCCGTGACGCCGTCCTCTTCAGCTTCTGACGTCGTCTGGATTGCATCTAGGCCGTCTGAGTAGCGACGGCCTACTCTTTTACAACAGGACTTCGTCGCTTGAAAATACGAGTTTTGGGTTCTGGACCGTCACAAAAATCTTGGGACGGCGTCGCCATTAGCACCTGACGCCGTCGCCTTCTAGTTTCAGCAACTGTGAGTGTCTCGATTTTGACTTTGGCCATTTTCTTCATATATTCGCGCCTTTTCGTCCAAATAAGTGCCATTCCAGCATTTTGCCTTCACGAGACCTAAAAAGTGAAAAGGAACGATATTAAGCAATAACGGATACAAAAGTGATCAAATAAGGACTTAAACGACCCCTCAAAATGGTACCTTTTAAAACCTTATCAGTAAACACCCGTCCGTCCTCCACGGTGTTACTTAACTAAATACTACTTAACATAAAATAACTATGACTACGAGCATTCTAACGATTACATATACTTGAGGTGACCGACTCTTTAATACCTGAAATTTCTAATTCCTAACAATCTCCCCCTAGGGGAGGTCACCTCAAACATATACTAAAATTACATTGAATACAAACAGATATTACATTAACAATTGTTCTTGTATTCTTGATGTAGTACTTTGCTCCGAAGCTCGTAGTCATTGATTCCACTCATTGCATGTTTGGTTAATCCAAGTGGAGGTCTTTTACTGATCCACGTGATAATAAATTTGAGCCAGCTTTTGAGATCATCAGCTAATAAAAATCTCTGAGACATCCATTGTGGTGTTGGTATTATGTGATGTTGTGACTTTCGGACCGACATGCTCACATTCTGGATCATGATATCTTCTCATCAGAGTAACGGAAGCTTTCGTTGATTCATGATATTGGCAGCAGCGTAGCAGAAGCATGGAGTGAAAATATCAGAGTCATTGATGCACTAATCATGATTTCTTTTGAGAAGAATGTGTTAAGTGAGCATGCGGCTATGGATTGACCGCTTCATTCTGATCAGCTGCAAACGTCGGGTGTACCTGCATACAACAGTTAGCAATAAATTGCACGAAAGTGTCTTTGATCACTTTCGTTGAATTGAGGTACACGGCCCACGGTTCCCCGTTGATCAGTACAAGTACTGCCTGTGATCAGGTAAGATTCCGGAGAATTTCCTTGACAGGGTTTCGCAGCTGCTCTAGCTGTTCTCAAACCGGAACGTTCTCAAAGAAGACAACACGGAGTGAGTAAACCAGTGAATAGAAATTCACTGATTGATGAAAAGATATTTGAAAAACAATCGTGTATTGCTCAATAGAAATTGTTTTTGCAATACAACGAAGGTTTTAATGAAAATCAATTATCAATCATAAAACACCTTTTGATTTGAAATATCCGTACACGGTCGATTTGCTAAAGAAAAGAGTTTTTAAGCACAACGACTGGTTTTTCAAAGGTATCCGTCAATCCATAACCTGAACCAGGATTGATTCAAAAGATTGAATCTCCCCATTGTTTCTGTTCAGTTGTCACATGGTTGATCTATTGATTAGATCTCACATGCCACCCACCAGGAGCTTGTACGATGTTGGCTCCAGAAGGCTTTCCATCTTCATTGTGAATATGTTAGCATATCACTCAGATGTTATGGCAATACCACAAGGATAATGCGTAGGACTCAAGATATAATCTCTCTTTCCACATTGTGTGAAACAGAGAGTCTTCATTGAAAGTGTCCTAATGAGATTTATATATGATCTCGTGGCTCTAGACTCAATTTGTGCATATTTGGATCCTGTGCCGGAGACTAGGGAGAGGGTCTCCTTCTTCAATATCAACAATCTCTAAGAGAAGGTCGATAAATAATGTCGGTTCCCCGTGAGAATGAAACAAGTCCTTTTAAAAGGAACTTGAGTGGTTTGGAAAGTTGAAGTGCAGTGCGTCACTGGGTCCATGACGTCTTGTCTTCAATACCGATGTTACCATCAGTAGCATATGAATTGTACCCGGTTTCTGCCCTAAGGTTGAATAGATGGAGGGCTATTTGTTTTTACCCTTTTCTGATTCAATTCTTTTTAATTCTTCAACCCCTTCGGTGCTTACCGAGACTTCATAGCTAGAACCTTGTTGGGTTTATTCCAGTACTAGCTCAGTCTCAGTCCGCACTCTTCCCATATCTCATTTTTCTCCTTTTTTCATCATACCTAAGGACTTCTACACTAACTAGTAGATTGTCCCTGGGTAGATTCCTCCGGTTCTGGTGGATCATGGGAACAAATAACTAACCTTATCATCCTTATATCACCGTTCATAAAGTAAATTTGGTGGGTCTATTTGGTATTGTTCATCTGCCATTTGAACCAATTGAAAACCATTTGAAAATCAATCCAGATACTTGTGATATATTATCAAAACATTTTGTACCTGAATTGTTTTTGATATTTTTTTTAGAACAAGTGCTCCCCCTCAACATGTGCATCAAATGTTTGAAATCGTTTTGCACACAGAGGCAAGAGGAAGAATTAACTTCTTTGATTACCATTTTCTAAAAGATGTCAACATCACTTCCCTAATCAAGACAAGTAGATAAAGCATTTTGGGGAAGGATGAGATTTTCATAATTTTGCTCCCCCTCAATATGTGCCTCGAGATTTGAAAAAAGTTTTGCTCATACTAGAGGGAACCTGCACGTTGAGATAAGTGATCACGTTTCAAATCATAGGTTTAAGATAGATGCTCCCCCTCAACATCTGCATGGAAAATTTGAAATCGTTTGTCACATGTGGGAAGGATAGCATGTACATCCTTATAAAACCATTTACCGAATTATCAGTTTAAATCCAATTTAAATCACACATTCTCCCTCGATCATAATTATCAAATCATTTGAGATTTGTGATCTCTTATAGATTTAAATTGATTTTGAAAGCTTTTAAGGAGAATTGTGACTAGATTATGAAAATGTTTTAACTGATAAGGATCAAATTTAGAGACTTTAAACTCCATTGATAAAACATGCATGAATATCTTTTGAAAACAATTGAATGCCAAATAACTTTTTAATTTAATTGAAATCATTCTCCCCATCAATCAATGACATAGGTTGTTGATTGAGAGATTGATATTTTGACAAATAAGTCCAGATGATTATCAAAAATAGAGTCCGAGTTATTTTTCAAAACAGTTAGTTTTCAGCAGATAAATGTTTATAGAATCAGAGCATGGAATTTTGAAAACATGATAAAGTATGGCTCTGTTCTTTCTTTGAAAAGCGGGTTACTGCCTGAAATGACAATAAACCATTTTTTCTCTTTCTCCCAAAAATATTTTTTGATTTTTTGATTTTTTTTTTTTTTTTTTTTTTTTTTTTGATATAAGAATTCGAACAACATCTAAAGTCCTGTGTCATTCTTTGAATGACAGCACAAAGACCGTAGATAATATCGAACCGAGAAAAACAAGACAAAATGACAATATTTTTTTAGGGTTTTTCGAATTTTTCAAATTTTTATGGATTTTGAAAGTTTTATATTTTTCTATTTGATTTTTGAAGGTTTTATAATTTTTTATTTTGTTTTTCGAATAGATATATACAAGAGATAGATGAAGATAGACCTTTACTCCTCGTCTTCCTCCTGAAGACGTTTGAGTGTTTCTGGTTGAAGGCTTTTGATAACGCTACACGCGTCGTTCGGGGTCAAGGAAACTTCCTTTTCTTCGAGCAAGTTTTATAACACCCTAGGCAGTGAACCTAATCGTTGTAGTGTAGTAATTAGGGTAAGCCACGGGTATTGATATCGTTTTCTAGGGGAATAGGAATGCTAGTAAGGAGTTACTACGCTAAGGTTAAGGTTGAGGAAGATTATTTTTTATCTTTTTATGTTTTATGAAAATGGAAAGGTACGAATCTCGGGTATTGGATTTGGGGGGTTGGTATTTCTACCGATTACTCTACTATTATCTAATTATCTAAACTAAGGTTGTGGGAGTCTATGTCTACTTATTGTGTGCTCGTATGATAGTTTAAAGATGTGTTTACTGAGATTGTATTACTCCTTAATTATCTCCTATTGATGGTTGAGTGTCACGTCTTATTCCTAGTTGCGTTGTGTGTCTAAAGTTGTAGGGTATGCGTTTCTCCCTAACTCTTCGAACTTACCAAAGGGTCTCGTCTACAAACCCACCAGGGATGATAAACTCCTACTCTAAGGCGCTCTTTGGATGGTTTAGCCTACAACTACTCAGGTAATTATATTCTAAGGTTCACAAAGATGAATCAAGCATTAAGTACACAACGAATGACCTATCGCATTACTAGATCATTAATCAACTAAGATAAGAAACAACCAATCAATATTCAATAATTAAGTTTCATACTTTCTAAGCAAACACACAAATAAATTAGCCGGACATGGAGAACATGCAAGCATACACACAAATAATCAAAGACATAATTGAATTAATGAAGTAAAGACTTATCTTGATGTAAGATAGGATTTAAAACCCTAAAATACTGTGCAAGACACCTTAGGTTCGGTTTTAGGTTTTTACTCCAAAGACTCTCCACACAAAGACTGAAAAATTCGGATTCTATATATAAGATTACAATTGCGACGGCGTCACCTTATGTTTAGTGACGCCGTCGTGTCGCCGCCATTAGGGTTTCGTCTTGGCCACGTTAACCTTGCGACGGCGTCACCTTATGTCCGTGACGCTGTCCTCTTCAGCTTCTGACGTCGTCTGGATTGCATCTAGGCTGTCTGAGTAGCGACGGCCTACTCTTTTACAACTAGACGCCGTCTCTTGAAAATACGAGTTTTGGGTTCTGGCCGGTCACAATAATTTTGGGACGGCGTCGCCAATAGCACCTGACGCCGTCGCCTTCTACTTTCAGCAACTGTGAGTGTCTCGATTTCGACTTTGGCCATTTTCTTCATATAATCGCGCCTTTTCGTCCAAATAAGTGCCATTCCAGCATTTTGCCTTCACGAGACCTAAAAAGTGAAAAGGAACGATATTAAGCAATAACGGATACAAAAGTGATCAAATAAGGACTTAAACGACCCCTCAAAATGGTACCTTTTAAAACCTTATCAAATATCCCTACACTTGTTATTTGTTTGTCAAGCAAATGTGCTTTTAGCCAATTAATTTATAAGTTAGGGGTCATGAAGCATTAATTCAAAACGGTCCACAACACATATAAGCCCAGCAAAAGTCATAACAAGCACGGAAATTACATACTAGAACCTCACATGGGGTGTTTGGATACTCACATCTCTCTCGGGTGTATATATGAAATATAACAAAATAGGAAATGGAAGATAAACACTCATTAACCGGTCCTAGTACATAGATTACCATAGGCTTGAGAATAGATCAAACCTCCATCGCTTTGGCGTAAGCACCTAGGAAAGACTATCAAAGAGGTCTTTAAAGGGTTGTAACGTTAGGCTTACGGTAGGGAAATAAGGGTTTGGTGGGATAGGCTATTTAGTGGTGGCAAGTCAAAAATCTTTATGTTAACTGCATATGAAGAATGGCGTTGCTAAGCCAAGACTCGACACTCTAAACTCTAGATAATTGAAATAAATAAACATAAATTTAAAGATAGATGTAGAATGGTAGCCCGTATGTTGTTTTTTTTTTTTTTTTTTTTTTTTTTTTTTTTTTTTTTTTTTTTTTTTTTTTTTTTTTTTTTTTTTTTTTTTCATACACTTTTACTCTACCATCCTCTATGATAACATCAAAATACTAGGGATTTATAGGCATATCCCTACACTTGAGTTTTTATTACTCTAACACTAATTTGACCCGAATTGAAAAGATCAAAACACTTGGGGTACATTATTACGCAAACAAAGGGAATTTGAATTTTTAACGTTCCCTTCCCGTCATTTCATAAACTTTAACTTTTCCCATGAATCACAATCATCCCAAAACTGTATACAAAGGATATGACTCGACTTAGCAACTTATGCAAGCAACTAGATAATTGAACTAAGGGTTTAGGGTGATAACAAATATTTGCACTAAAAGTGAGTGCATAAGGGGTAGGCTAAGGCGATTTGGGTGTATATTTGGGGGTGGGGTGTAAACAATGCTCTTCATTGATATTCCGGAAAAACCGAAACATCACGAGAACCGCGAAAAGGATAGGCTCTGAGGGGTTAACTAGGGGTATCGTGTACTAAAAATGAGTACAACGCAAACAAAACAAGTTCTAGAATCTAATATACTACCGGTTCACACTCTAAGCATTGAAGATGAATGCTTTTAATTCCTACTAATCTAAGGGCGATCCTCACATTTTGGTGGAATTTGGGTGGTAAAGGGTTTTTGTGCTAGTCATGCAACTTCCTATCCATGAGACGCTTTTGTTAAGACTAATGGCCCACTCCTATATGTCATAAAAAAATTTAAATTTGGTGCCAAAATTACCCTAACCGACATTTTCTCATGTTTTATTACACAATCACAATTGGACAAAGCAAATAGTCAAGGATAAGCATAGTTTCAAAGTTCCCGTTTTATTTTCCCTCCCTACACTTAAACTGAACATTGTCCCCAATGTTCCCCGAAAGTATCAAAGTTATGATAAAAGAAGGTAATTAAAAACGAAAGAAACTAATACTCCCCTGATTAGCTCGGTAGGATCCGTGTAAAGTGGTGGTTAAATTCTTTTCAAGAAGAATTATTGCGTGAAAAGCTCCTTCAATCTTATGTAACTTCTTCTTGACAAACTAAACCTGCACACTTGAAGAAAATAAACGAAACCTTCGTGTAAAATCGGCGGTAATAATATATATAAGACTCGATTTAAACTAGGATATAATGCTTGTGGAATGGATGTTTACAGAATTTCTAAGAAAATTAAGACCTGGAAAATTCCAAAAATTTATAAGTAGCTCAGAAAACGAGAAAAAGTGATCTGATGTTTTTACTCCTTCCTGACGCTGTCAGGTTGCAATCCTGACGCCGTCAGGTTATCCTGACAAAAACTGGTCTGCGATTTTCTGAAAAAAATTCTGGAAAATTTTACATCTTTAGAATCTGGAAAAATTTCTGCAAAACATCCATTATGACTCGATACAAGCATTTGACTCGAACAAACAAACATAAATATCTTTTAGTTTATTGTTATTCTCATGTTTACGTTTCTTTTGAAAACGTGTGTAATCCTCCCTACACTTATCCCTTATGTAAAATACCTTTATATGCAATTAAGACGAGGTTAAAAACAAAATAAAGCATTTTTACAAATTTAAACATGAGGATAAACAATTAATAAAAGATATATGACACTAACAAGCAAACAATTAAGCATGGGTTGCCTCCCATGAAGCGCTTTTCTTTATTTAAGAGTCTTGTAGCTAGACTCATAGTCGTGCTCCTACGTTTTCTCATTACCGCCCTCTTGACCGTTTCTAATGGGGGATTCCATGTTGTAGAAGTGCCCTAAAATGCGCTTTTCTAAAAGTTCATCCTCTCCCCAATCGGTCATATATTCCGGTCCTAGGCTCAAGCAATCCTTATAGAATCCGAAAATCTTAGCCATAACATAATCAACACCTTTCTCCCTATCCTCATCATTCCTATAATAGACCGATAGTTTAAGTTCCTTTTCATCATTAGAGAGTGATGAAAACTTCTCAATCTTAAACGGCATTTGGTAAGCTATGTCATCGGTCTTATTCTTGAATCGCACTACTCCTAACGAGGGGTCATAGGTCATCCCGGTGCTTTCTATGAAAGGTTTTCCTAGAATAACATGGGACAAGCTAGGGTCTATGGCCGTGCTAATATCATCTACAATTATGAAGTCCGTAGGAAACGTGAAACTACCTACATAAACGGGCAATCCCTTAACTCTACCAAGAAAATTGCAACTAACATTAGGATCATTGGGGTCTTGCCTAGTTGGAATAGGCTTCTTCAATATCCAATTGTAGTAGGTGCTAGTCATTATGTTGAGTGGGGACTTGCGATCAATGTAAGCTTTTGCCACAAAAAGTTGTCCTATGACACATGGTATGTTAAGATTCCAAGGGTTCCCGAACTTGATTCGAGGACTTTTCCTAACATACATGTGACGGAGGTCACGCACTAAGTGAGGGTGGCGAGATAGTTCTTCTTCCGTAGGAAATTTGTTGAAATAGTCAATGTCTACTTCATCTACTTCCTCGGGTATTTCCTCATCCGCAAGTGTATAGCCCTCTTCGTCATTTGTTTCATCAGGTCCAACTAAGGCGATGGTATTGACGAATTGGACATGCTTTAGCTTGCTTGGATCCTTAATCTCAATGCCTGAAGGCTCGGGAGTTGAGATAGCACTAACCTTTTTATCACTATTAGCTATGGCTTTCAAAAGGTTGTCTATTTTCCTATCTATCTCGGCTTGTTGATTGTTAAAGCGGTCCGAGAGCTTAGCCATTTGGGTTTCTTGGGATGCAACTAGGTTTTGCAACATCCCTTCGATGTTTTGTTGGTTAGGACCGTTAGGTGGGGGCCATGAGAAATCATTAGAAGTGAATTCTTTGGTTTGTCCCCAATAAAAGTCGGGCTTGTTTTTCCATGCTTCACGGGTTTCATTGAAATTCCTAGGTCCGGGTGTTGTAGGGAATCTTCCTCCCGCTCCATTAATACGCGAGGATGCGTAGTCAACAGAAGCGTGTTCGGGGGATCGGGTGCTAGTGCGCGTGTTATGAGGATCACAAAACGGCTCGCACGAGGAAGAAGCTTTGTTCACATGGTGTGAAGACTTAGGATTTTCGTAGGAACTCATGAGGAATTTAACTTGATCTTCAAGTTCGATCATCCTACGGTCGGAAGGAGGTAAGGAGATTGCCTTAACGGTTTTAGGCAGCTCACGGGGGTCATCCCAACTTTCGTTGTCATAGAGGGCGAGGTCCTCTATTATTTCCCATGATTCTTCTGCGGTGAGATCACTAAGTTTTCTACCGGCCGCTTGGTCAATGGATCGCTTAGTGGGGAAGTTGACATGATCATAAAAGATTTAGACTTGGAGCCAAAGATCAATGCCGTGATGAGGGACTTTAAGAAGTAAGTCCTTGAATCGGGTCCATGCTTCGTAGAGAGATTCACCTTGACGTTGTTGGAACATCAAGATGTCATTCCTAAGCTTAGTGGTTCTCCCCGGTGGGAAAATTTGAGCAAGGAAGCGAGAAGTAAGATCATCCCAACTTGAGATGGAGCCGGCGGGAAGTCGCTCAAGCCAATTACTAGCTTGGTCCCGTAGAGAGAATTGGAAGAGACGCAGGCGTGTGGTCTCCCGAGTAGTAGCATCAAGGTCGATGGAATCGACGATTTTGAGGAAATCCCTCAGATGCTGATTTGGATCTTCGGAACGAAGTCCATGGAATGCACATCCGTTTTGCACCAACCGGATGGTGTCGGATCGCAGGGCCGTAGTTTGGGCTTGGTCGGGAAGCTCAATGGTGTTCCTATAGCCTAGGTGGCTTGGTCTTGAGTATTCACCAAGAGTACGGGCTCTTGGCGGGTCATTTGGTGGTATGTTGATGAATGGTAGTGGGTTATCACCTTCCATGATGAAAAGTGATGGGATTACGAACAAAGGTTACGAAGAAGGGGGATAGACTAAGAGAAATCTAAAAATGAAAAAAAAGTTTACTTGATAGGAATCAAGCAAAGAAACCTAAACGAGGTTGACTACTAACTAGCTATTCTATTCCCCGGCAGCGGCGCCAAAAACTTGATAACGCTACACGCGTCGTTCGGGGTCAAGGAAACTTCCTTTTCTTCGAGCAAGTTTTATAACACCCTAGGCAGTGAACCTAATCGTTGTAGTGTAGTAATTAGGGTAAGCCACGGGTATTGATATCGTTCTCTAGGGGAATAGGAATGCTAGTAAGGAGTTACTACGCTAAGGTTAAGGTTGAGGAAGATTATTTTTTATCTTTTTATGTTTTATGAAAATGGAAAGGTACGAATCTCGGGTATTGGATTTGGGGGGTTGGTATTTCTACCGATTACTCTACTATTATCTAATTATCTAAACTAAGGTTGTGGGAGTCTATGTCTACTTATTGTGTGCTCGTATGATAGTTTAAAGATGTGTTTACTGAGATTGTATTACTCCTTAATTATCTCCTATTGATGGTTGAGTGTCACGTCTTATTCCTAGTTGCGTTGTGTGTCTAAAGTTGTAGGGTATGCGTTTCTCCCTAACTCTTCGAACTTACCAAAGGGTCTCGTCTACAAACCCACCAGGGATGATAAACTCCTACTCTAAGGCGCTCTTTGGATGGTTTAGCCTACAACTACTCAGGTAATTATATTCTAAGGTTCACAAAGATGAATCAAGCATTAAGTACACAACGAATGACCTATCGCATTACTAGATCATTAATCAACTAAGATAAGAAACAACCAATCAATATTCAATAATTAAGTTTCATGCTTTCTAAGCAAACACACAAATAAATTAGCCGGACATGGAGAACATGCAAGCATACACACAAATAATCAAAGACATAATTGAATTAATGAAGTAAAGACTTATCTTGATGTAAGATAGGGTTTAAAACCCTAAAATACTGTACAAGACACCTTAGGTTCGGTTTTAGGTTTTTACTCCAAAGACTCTCCACACAAAGACTGAAAAATTCGGATTCTATATATAAGATTACAATTGCGACGGCGTCACCTTATGTTTAGTGACGCCGTCGTGTCGCCGCCATTAGGGTTTCGTCTTGGCCACGTTAACCTTGCGACGGCGTCACCTTATGTCCGTGACGCCGTCCTCTTCAGCTTCTGACGTCGTCTGGATTGCATCTAGGCCGTCTGAGTAGTGACGGCCTACTCTTTCACAACTAGACGCCGTCTCTTGAAAATACGAGTTTTGGGTTCTGGCCCGTCACAATAATTTTGGGACGGCGTCGCCAATAGCACCTGACGCCGTCGCCTTCTACTTTCAGCAACCGTGAGTGTCTCGATTTCGACTTTGGCCATTTTCTTCATATAATCGCGCCTTTTCGTCCAAATAAGTGCCATTCCAGCATTTTGCCTTCACGAGACCTAAAAAGTGAAAAGGAACGATATTAAGCAATAACGGATACAAAAGTGATCAAATAAGGACTTAAACGACCCCTCAAAATGGTACCTTTTAAAACCTTATCAGCTTTTCAAGCCAAGACGTGGAAGAATAAACTCAAAACGTTCTCTTGGAAGAGCTTTGGTGAAGATGTCTGCTAACTAATATTCAGACCTCACAAAATAGAGTTCCACCACACCTTTTTCCACTTGTTCCCTGATGAAATGATGTCGAATGTCGATATGCTTTGCTCTTGAGTGTTGAACGTTGTTGCATGAGAGAGCAATAGCACTTTTATTATCACAGTACAGAGGGATTTTGTTGAATTCAAAGCCATAGTCAGATAATTGAGATCTCATCCATAAGATTTGAGCACAACAAGATGACATGGCTATGTATTCAGCCTCTGTAGAGGAAATATAAGTACTCATTTGCTTCTTTGAAGACCAGCTCACAAGCTTATCACCTAAAAACTGAGCACCTCCAGATGTACTTCGACGAGTATCTTGACACCCTGCATGATCAGCATCTGCATAGGCTGTTAGTGACATACCGGTGTCCTTCGGGTACCAAAGACCCATATTGATGGTTCCTTGGAGATACCGAATGACCCGTTTAACCGCTTCAAGGTGCTTTTTAGTAGGCTTAGCCTGGTATCTAGCACACATGCAAACAGCGAACAAGATGTCTGGTCTACTAGCAGTGAGGTACATCAGGGATCCAATCATACTACGATAATTCGTTTGGTCAATCATGATCCCTGAGTGGTCCTCATCTAGTTTGGTTCGATCAATCATGGGAGTGTCAACAGGGTCACTTGAATCAAATCCAAATTTCTTTAAGATCTCAGTTGCATATTTAGATTGATTTATGAAAATGCCTCCGGGACTTTGTAAAATTTGTAATCCCAAGAAAAATGACATTTGTCGCATCATTGACATTTGAAATTTTGAACTCATTTCCTTTGAAAAACGGTCACACTCATTGGGGTCAATCGAGGCAAAGATGATATCATCAACATAAATTTGAACATGACTTAAATGTTTGCCTGACTTCCTGGTGAACAATGTTGGATCAACTGCTCCTTTGCTAAATCCGGTAGATAGAAGAAACTTTGACAGTGTATCATACCATGCCCTTGGAGCTTGCTTTAAACCGTAAAGAGCCTTCTTCAAACGATAAACGTGAGTAGGATGCTCTTGATTCACAAATCCTTCAGGTTGGCTGACATAGACGACTTCTTTAAGATCTCCGTTCAAAAATGTCGTGACATAGACGACATCCATCTGATAGACTACCATGTTCTTACTAGCAGCATTAGCCAAAAAGATTCTGATTGCCTCGATTCGAGCAACTTGAGCAAAAGATTCTTCAAAGTCAATACCCTCCTCTTGACGGTATCCTTTAGCAACTAATCGAGCCTTGTTCTTCAACACATCACCATGCTCATCAAGTTTTACTTTGAAGATCCATTTAAGAGCAATAATCATAGCACAGTCTGGAGCAGGTACTAACTCCCATACATCAAGTCGATCAAACTCGTGAATTTCATCTTGCATGGCATTGAACCAGCTATCTTCATTCATGGCGGTTTTAACATCTTTTGGTTCGATCTTAGAGAGTACGGAGTTGAAGAAGAACCATAAGGCATCGGTTGCAAGTTGTTTCCATGTGGATACTGGACGAGAGGGATTTCCAATGATGTTGTCTAATGGATGATCGTGAGTCCATTTTCTGAGGTGTTCATGTGGTAGTTGTTGAGGGACTGAGGTAGCAGAGTCGATGTCTCCTGAAGAAGATGGTTCTGATGATGATTCAGGAGCAAATATGTTTTCAAATGGAGCATCTTCAGGAGTAGCAAAGGGATTAACTTCATCATTGATGCCAGAAACAGTTCCATGATGTACATTTGAAGACTGATGATTTGTTGATGAGACTGAAGGATCAGCAGCAGGCGCTTCTTGACTTAATGATATTGAGACTGAAGGATTGACTTCATTCTCAAGAATATGAGCAGCCTCTGTTGTAGAAATCGACACCTCATTAGTACTTGGCTCATAAAGTTCATCAAACATAGGATCAAACAATTTCTTTAAATCATCTTCAGATGGAGGTACATATGGAGTTGCTGGAGAAGAATAAGGTACAAGGGATGAACCAATGGGACTGCTTTGAAGTGCGGGTCCTGAACTGGATTGTCCATGATCCATAGGACCACTGCGATAGAAACTCTCTCTGACTATCTTTATCAACCCATATGTAGACAATTTGAAGTGACCACTGATGAAGAAAACCTGATATACCAAACTTGAAGCTGAAGAAGAATTCCCTGCATTTGCATCTTAAGCTTGCACTAATGTTGGAAGAACAGTGTCGAGAATTTATGCTTCAAGCAAATCTCTAATTACTCAATACTCAACCAAAGTATGAGACTTTAACACCTCTTGCGATTATCCACAACGTCATATTCATGTGTCACTGAGTAAAACTACGTAACTCCTTAAAGTGATAGTTAACCAGATCTTCAACCATCCATCCCGACAGCTGGTAACTAGATAAACCAAGTCTTCAACTTAAAATTCTTAGACCCGAGCAAGTTATCAAATAAGAACACGCCTTTAAAATTTAACTTCAATCTCAAATAAGTGATAATTGATTAACTCCGAAGTAATCAGCTTGTGTCAAATGCCCAACACGTGAATAAACGTACAACCGGATGTACGTCGATCCACTGAATGAACCGGAACAAATGATTTCTCAACATTAATGCATTCTTCCTAAAGGTATACATGTAGAGACTGATCTGGAAGATTCACCACAAATGTCTTCGAGCGAATGAGGTAGTCATTTTCCTTAATGTTCATGTGGTTGATTTATAGCGTGCACAATGAGAGGAACAATAATCCGTAAAGATTTGGCAAAGGAATACCAAAGAGCGGATCATTATCCATGAACAACAATCCGTGAAGATTTGGCACAGGAATACCAAATAGCGGATCATTATTCAATAGTGCAACTTACAATATCATGATAATCATTATAAACGCCTTGTGAAATAACTGGAGATAAGGTTTCTTGAGAATTCCAAGAAGTACTTCTTAGATGGTGAACCAGTTGAGTCAATAGAAACCGGAGCATGAGCTTCAGAAGCTGGATGATCAACATTCGTCGGAGGTTGAAAGTACTCATCAAGCATATCTTTGAAAAACAATGAATCCCAGTTATCCTTAGTAGGTGAAGCATTAGGCGTTGAAGGAGAGTCATACGACCATAAATCAAGCATCCATCAACATGTAGTATATACACTCTTCTCCCCCTCAAAAATTGCATCAGAAGTTGCCATTTTTGACTTGAACAAGTGAATAAGAATAAACACCAATGAACGTAGATCCACTTGAGGGTTGACAGAGCGTGGGAAAACATGAAGCTTGTTGATGAAGAATGTCGATGATAATGGTCATAAACATGAAGATTTCTCTTCTTATGAAGATAAAGCGCACTGAAGCGTACACCTTTCTTTTCTTTGAAGAACGGGGCCTGAAGTGTTATCTGCAGACGCCATAATGATGAAGTACGAGGCCTGAACTGATTTGAACAGACGTCATCGTTAAGAGCCCAGTCATATGTTTAGAGCCGCCCGAATCCAAATACCAAGGGACGATTTGTACGACCTACTTTGGACAACAGACGAAGATAGAGAATTGGAAACATTGGATCCCCACGTGCTGATGGGTTCCTTTTGGTTAGCACAAGCAATCTTTGAATCAGCAGAAACCCTAGATGCAATGGCATTATCCCTAGGAGCTGAACTAGTAGAAGCATCAGACTTAGTCAAATGACATTTTGTGCTTAATGGGATTATTCTACCAGTTGGCTTCCAAACCTTAACAGGCACTATTCTAGGCATAGTGGATCTAGCTAAGGGGTAAGGTTTGCCATGCGTTAATATTCGACCTGTGGGCTTCCACTGAAATCCTACATTTGTAAACACATTCCCTGTAGGTTTCCAGGATTGCTTAATCTATTTCGCTCTCCAAGCTTTCTTAACTGGGTTATGAATCTTAGACCTCAGAAATAACACATCACATTTATCATGATTACCAGAACTTAAACATTTTTTACATGTTTTGCAGACAGCATAAGGCCTCGAATTAACTTTAGTAAGCTTAGAGCTAATACTAGAACTAACACGATTCTTTTTTGTTCAAATCAAACTTCTTGTCCCTATAGTGTTCTTTCACTTCCTTATCATGATCACTTTTAGTTTGTGTAATCCTATCCTTCTTTGCATTGCTTCTAGGTTTTGACCCGCAAACTTTAGTGTCAATCTTAACATCTGTAGAAGTAACGACGGGAACATTACATGGCTTCACTACTTTCTGCATTCCTGGTCTAGAAGTGCTGGGATCTGATATTCTAGGAGGCACATCACAGGTTGCTTGCTTGAATTTAGACATGGAACAACGCATATCAAGGGTCACATGCTTGGCTTTAGGCATAGAACAAGGAACAACTATTCTATCTCGCCTATTGCTAGATTTCGGACTTGTGACAATTACATACTCTAAGAGTTCCTGAGATCGTTTGGCATCCATGCAGGCATAGGCTATAGTACTATCAAAAGGTTTTTCTAATCTTTCATCTTCAACAATATCACGGAGACCCTTCAAACTTTCCTTAAGGTATGAGAGATATGCTTTATGTGCAAGTTCATTATTCCTAATGGGCGGGGGAATATATAACATATCGATAGCATATTTATCACAAGCAGAAACCTTAGGAACATAGTATTTGCAATTGGGGATTGGCAACTTTCCTTTCACCTCACGCTTCAGATTCTCAATATCGTTAAGTAAATAAGTTATCTTTTCAATTTTTTTATCATGATTAACTTTAAATGAATCACATAACTCTTTGTTTTGATCATTAACCTTTGAAATTTCAGCTTTAAAACAATCATTTTCCTTTTGCAAGTTATCAATTATGTTTTGAAGTTGGAAATTCTAAGAATATAAAGGTGGAGGCATATGGGAACCAGTCTGTCACACCCCCAAAATATCGCAGCGGAACGATAGTGTCATTGGGGTATAACGTCATAGCACAAAGTATGGATACAGAAAACGACCTCTATAATGAGACGTTTTGAAAAGTTTACCATTCGATAAATAAGTTAAAGTTTACACCACAAGAAATCACAAGGTTTGATAATACATAAAAAGTTTACAAAACATGTCGAATGGTAATTGTTAAAAGCACAAGACTTCAATGTATGCCATGCGACCCAAAAGCTCCATGAAGTGCTATCATCTTAAGACCTGAGATAAACATGCTAAAAAGTGTCAACACAAAGGTTGGTGAGTTCATAAGTTTGTAATTGCATGATCTAAAATACTTTGAGAAATGTTCACACAGCAAAGGCATTGTAAATCCACTCAGTTCCAAGTTCCGCCCATACAAAACTTGCAACCTGTGTGTTCACAACCCACTGCCTAAAATAGAATGACAATCATGAATATACGCATTAAAGTAGTTAAAAGTATAAATGTCACCACAAGGGTCTTCCAACAACTCGTGTTGGGATGTTCCTCCAACGCTCACGTTGGGATGTATCCATAAAAATGGCCTTCCAACATATGAATGCTGGGATGTTCCTCCAACGACTCACGTTGGGCTGTATCCAAATTAATGGCCTTCCAACATATAAATATTGGGATGTTTGTTTAAGTCTAGTCGCAACACGCACCAAGTCTAAAGTATAAGTAATATTGTTTAGCAATAGAGTTTAAATGTTTTGATAAATGATCATGTATCTCGCCCCAAATAGTTTATAAGAATTTAAACGAGTAAAAGTGGGGTATGAACTCACCTGGTGTGATTAATATGCTAACAAAATGATGTGCACGAAAATGAGGCTCGGAAACTATCCGCAACCTAAAATGAATGTTATGACTTGGGTTATGATATGTAATGAGTCATGGTGTTATGATATGCATGCATTTCGTATGTTATTTATACCATTTGTGAGTTTTGAAAATAATGCTTATCGTCGAAAAATACTCTTTTGACGTCTTGACCAATCTTAGATTACTTTACAAGTATTTACGTCAAAATGTCATCCCACAATAGTTTCGTAATGATTTATAGTGAAATTATCACTTTTCGCCGTAAAACAATGTCGTCGGAAATTTCATGAAATTAATAAAAATGGCTCCGAGAAACTAGTCGTAAAATGGTGTACGTCGATCGTTAGAGAACGAACTCGACGGTTTTGGAAAGTTTGTATCGAACTCTAGAAGTTTCAGTCCAGGAGTTTTTGTCCAAAAGGTCTCGATCATAAAGATATCAAAGGCTAAAGATGGTGGTTTTTGCTAATTGTGTGCAGAAAATGAGTTTCGGCCAAGTTTGAACATCCGTAATTAATTCACTAAAACTCCGCTTTACAAACGGCTTTTTGTTTTGAAAAATATGGCCGATGAACTTGATTTTACTAGAAGACATTTCGTTCTAAAAAGTTTCACATCATGGTTAAAAACAGTCGCAAACATGGACGTTACAGCTACTAAAATACTTGTATCGTAAAAATAATATAGATTTTCAGAAAATAATATTTACGGCAACTTTATGAAAACGGCCATATCTTTGTCGTTTTAAATCCGTTTTCTACGTATAATACGTCCTTAGCTTCGTATCGAAGTAAACTAATATATTTTTGACTAGTCGAAATAATTTGTGAAGCTTAAGGCTCGTTTTTGACCCGAAAATACTAAAAACTGCATGCTGAAATTTTCAGAAACTATTTATTTCGTCGCCAAACTTTAAAAATCCATAACTTCTTCGTTATAAGTCCGTTTTTATCCGTTCAAAAGGCCACGGATTCGTTTTAAAGTATATTTTCCAAATATCAAGGCCAAAATGTCGTACCAACAGTAGGTTTTTCCAGAAGTTCGAAATATGGACAGAACATAAAAATATAGTTATCGAAAATAGTTTTTCTCGGACAAAACCTATTCTAATCCCTTCAAATCAACTCCAAAGCTAATCTAATCCTACCATACACCTTCTTAGGGTGTCATGGGTTCCTAATCACCATCAAGACCAAAGATTACCATGGGGATAATTATAGGATGACCAATATGTATATATATAACTCAAAAATCATAAGAAAATGGTATAAATCACATAACATGCATATAAGCTCCAAAAATGAAAAGAAACATGTGAAAATGAAGAGGAAACATGAAAATGAAAGAAATATGCTTACTAGTGATAATGAAGAGGTGTAGGTAACAAGGATAAAACTTAAATACTCTTGGTTTTTATTTCAAAACCATAAAAAGAGTATAAACTAGGTTGTAAACACTTGATTTTTGCAAAAATCTTGATCCCTTGCTCTTTGATATGGTGACCGGTTTTGAGGAGCCAAGAAGAAGAGAGGAAATATTTTTCTTAACACTTGGTAAAATGACTTGTATGTGAAATTATTTGAGTGCAAGACTTATGTATATAATTGAAGACAAAGTATTAATGAAACCATGCCCCATTTAATGCACTCCCCTCCCCCTTGGTCGGCCAAGGGGGGAGGTATGAGGCAAATATCTTTTTTTTTTTTTTTTTAAAACTATGTACTTATATATATATTGTATAAACTTTGATAAAAAGTGTAAGTAATTTGTAGAAACTTGCAACTTGTAGAGTAAATGGAAATTTTGGTACAAGTAAGTTTTTAGTAGGTCAAAATAGATTGTAATGAGATAATAAAAATTGTAAAAATACTTTCCTTGTGAAATTTGAGTGATAAAATAATTATCGTATAATTTTTAAGAAAACGACGTAATAATTAAACTTTAACGATTAATATATCAAATAAATTTGAAACACTAGGAAAACTAAAAATATAGTTTTTATAACTAAATGTAAGTATAAAAATATATTGGGATCATTTTTGGAAGTATCGGATTAATTTTCAAAATAATAACTCACGCGATAACGTTTATTTAATAAGAAAATAACGTTTAATGAAAAATGCAAAACCATGCACGAACCGTTATGAAATGATGAATATAGAGTATGTGAAATGACCGGAAATTGAGAATTGTGACATTCTTCCCCTGATAGAAGAATCGCGTCCTCGCGATTCAATCGATGATACATAAGGTTCTACCCTAAGGTTCGCGAAATCAAGTGTATGGTCAAGTGTTTATGTCAAAACTTACGCGTCTAGGTTTCTTATCTAATGAGACTCACTGAATCTGAATAATACGGTGGATCACTTAATGGTCTAGGAAAAACGTACCAGTTACGCATTGCGGGCTTCCTCGGTCCCTATATAAAATGCTCGACCTCGAGGTGGACTGATATTGAGTACAGGGTTCGGGTTATTTCCTTCAATTGCCATAGCTAGATGAGCTTGTATCGGTGGCTTATTCAACTGAGGACAATTATTCCGGAAGTGATTCGGGCTGTTACATTCAAAGCAAGTCTTTTGATTATTCCTCATGTTGCCCGTGTTAACCGTTGTTGTTGGTCTTGCACGCTCTCTACACTGGCTTGAAAAATGATTCGACTGATTGCATATTGTACATAAGCGGCAGGGCTTGGTCTTCGGGTGATGATAAGCACATTTAGCACATTTGGGATGTGTACCCGCATACTCTCTTTGTTCAGTACTAGTTGCCACAAAAACTCTCGCCCTTTTGTTGTCTGCTACCACGTCTATCTGCTTATTCGACCCACTTGCTTCCTTCCTCTTATCACTGCTCTTCAACGTACCATTTCTAACCATCTCGTCTGTCAGGGTTCCTGCCCTCAGTATCGCACTTTGGATTGTAGACGGCTCAGTTGTTTTCACAGTTCCACGGATTTCGGGGACAAGACCATATATGTACCTCGAGATTCTCTTGGATTCAGGGGTAACTAGATGAGGAACTAGTCTGGCTAACTCATGAAATCGGTCAGTGTAGGCTGCGTGACCAGCCCCTATCATAGAGTGGTGGTAAAATTCATCTTCCAATTTCTGCATTTCATTGTTCGGGCAGTACTCTTCTTTCAATAATGCCTTAAATTCATCCCATGTCATACCTATAGCTGCCTCTCTGCCTCTAGCCTGTAGCTGTGTGTTCCACCATGTCAATGCCTTTCCTGATAATAAGCAAGCAGCATACTTCACCCTCTGATGTGTGGCACAATTGCTGATGTCGATCACTGCCTCTGTCTTCTCTACCCATCGAGTATACGCCAATGCACCTCCTATACCATCAAACTCCACAGGTTTGCATGCCGAAAATTCCTTATATGTGCATCCAATTCTGTTGTTGTTGTTGTTGGTGTTGTTATTGTTACTACCAGCTACATTGTTGGTGTCGCCAGTACCGTTCCCGTTCCCGTGGTTTCCCGAGTTATTCATATGATTCCCAACTTGTGTGACAATAGTGGGAAGCAAGATTTGAAGTTGTTGAGCGATGATGGCGGCAATATCAGGGTTTCCGCCAGTGTTGTTGTCAGTGTTACCCATGTCGTTACCGCCTCCTCTACCTCCACGTCCACCTGTCATTCCACCCCTTGGTGCCGCACCACCTCGGCCAGTACTGCGTGTTACTCTCTTTGGTGCCATTGTCTCTGCAAAGGGAAAGAACCGTTGAATTCCCAATGTCTATACTTAACGTCCTCAAACATAATATCACGCCACAAATTGGTTCCTAAGGTGTCCACACCGATCTACGTATGCGTAGTCGCATATGTCCACGTGAGTTGTGACGCATTTATAATTATGTTGGCCACCATAATTATAATTGCTTCATTTCACACGTGTGCATACCACCAAGCATACATGTCTCGGCGATTGGTGTTACTTAAGTAGGTAGCCAGTCTATCATCCGATTCTAAACAGTGAAGGAGGGATTTAGGGTAAGTATCTAGGAAGAGTCGCACTTAGTGTATAGGAAATTCCGTTAGGTGCTAAAGTCACTATGAGGTTTAGTCGCCGGCAGTTCCCAAAGTATCCTCAAGAGAACTCCCATCCTCGGGCAAAATCATCAAATCTATCCAGCTTTATAGTAACACTTATTTAGCTCGATCTCGCATCTCATCAAACAAGAACTGTCACGAGATCAAGTTAGATAAGTGCTCGTTACTGAGCTCCATATCTTTGATGACCCAACTAGATTTTGGGACTCCCCTATTGGTACAAGGAAACTACGCTATCTAATGAGGTGGTTCTAGAAGGAATACTTAAGAAAACATATGCGCACGAAAAGTGAGTAAGGCAATAGGAAACAAAAGGATCGACGTGAGAGCGGTTATAGTCTAGGAACTAAAATGCAACCTAGTTCTCTATAACCAAGGCTCTGATACCAATCTGTCACACCCCCAAAATATCGCAGCGGAACGATAGTGTCATTGGGGTATAACGTCATAGCACAAAGTATGGATACAGAAAACGACCTCTATAATGAGACGTTTTGAAAAGTTTACCATTCGATAAATAAGTTAAAGTTTACACCACAAGAAATCACAAGGTTTGATAATACATAAAAAGTTTACAAAACATGTCGAATGGTAATTGTTAAAAGCACAAGACTTCAATGTATGCCATGCGACCCAAAAGCTCCATGAAGTGCTATCATCTTAAGACCTGAGATAAACATGCTAAAAAGTGTCAACACAAAGGTTGGTGAGTTTATAAGTTTGTAATTGCATGATCTAAAATACTTTGAGAAATGTTCACACAGCAAAGGCATTGTAAATCCACTCAGTTCCAAGTTCCGCCCATACAAAACTTGCAACCTGTGTGTTCACAACCCACTGCCTAAAATAGAATGACAATCATGAATATACGCATTAAAGTAGTTAAAAGTATAAATGTCACCACAAGGGTCTTCCAACAACTCGTGTTGGGATGTTCCTCCAACGCTCACGTTGGGATGTATCCATAAAAATGGCCTTCCAACATATGAATGCTGGGATGTTCCTCCAACGACTCACGTTGGGCTGTATCCAAATTAATGGCCTTCCAACATATAAATATTGGGATGTTTGTTTAAGTCTAGTCGCAACACGCACCAAGTCTAAAGTATAAGTAATATTGTTTAGCAATAGAGTTTAAATGTTTTGATAAATAATCATGTATCTCGCCCCAAATAGTTTATAAGAATTTAAACGAGTAAAAGTGGGGTATGAACTCACCTGGTGTGATTAATATGCTAACAAAATGATGTGCACGAAAATGAGGCTCGGAAACTATCCGCAACCTAAAATGAATGTTATGACTTGGGTTATGATATGTAATGAGTCATGGTGTTATGATATGCATGCATTTCGTATGTTATTTATACCATTTGTGAGTTTTGAAAATAATGCTTATCGTCGAAAAATACTCTTTTGACGTCTTGAAACCATGCCCCATTTAATGCACTCCCCTCCCCCTTGGTCGGCCAAGGGGGGAGGTATGAGGCAAATATCTTTTTTTTTTTTTTTTAAAACTATGTACTTATATATATATTGTATAAACTTTGATAAAAAGTGTACGTAATTTGTAGAAACTTGCAACTTGTAGAGTAAATGGAAATTTTGGTACAAGTTTTTAGTAGGTCAAAATAGATTGTAATGAGATAATAAAAATTGTAAAAATACTTTCCTTGTGAAATTTGAGTGATAAAATAATTATCGTATAATTTTTAAGAAAACGACGTAATAATTAAACTTTAACGATTAATATATCAAATAAATTTGAAACACTAGGAAAACTAAAAATATAGTTTTTATAACTAAATGTAAGTATAAAAATATATTGGGATCATTTTTGGAAGTATCGGATTAATTTTCAAAATAATAACTCACGCGATAACGTTTATTTAATAAGAAAATAACGTTTAATGAAAAATGCAAAACCATGCACGAACCGTTATGAAATGATGAATATAGAGTATGTGAAATGACCGGAAATTGAGAATTGTGACACAGTCACATCCTTCTTTTCACCTTTCAATTGTGAAATTTGGGCTTTCAATCTTTTGATCATGTTATAATGAGCTCGAATTTGTTCATCACGTTTGCTAATTTCAAAAACTGCATCAAACTCAGGAGCATCAGAGGATGTCTTGATATTTGAGGTTTTAACATTTTCTTTGAGATGTTGATGTTTTAATTGCAAAGCAAGATGTTCAACTTCTAATTTAGAATAATGTTTGACCAAGTTATCATGATCATCCTGTTCTATTTGCTCATGCAATTTTGAATTTGTTGTTTCAAGTTCAATGACACGATCATGGGAGATTTTCAGCAACAGATAATTCATGAAATTGAGAAGCATTAATGGAACAATTTGTAGCAGTGAAAAACACATCTTGAGCAATACATTCAGAAATCAGATTCTCATTCAGTGTATGCAAGTTCTTCCTTTCAATCTCACTATATTTTAATTCTCTCTCATAGTCACTAACCTCAACAATCATTGCATCAAATTCCTTTTCCATTTCTTTAATATCATAATGCGTCCCTTTTTTAAGACTCTCAAATTGATCTTTTAGTTGTTTAAAGAAAGGCATGACCTCAGTTAAATAGCATTCTTTAGTTTGCTCAAAACCCCTTTCCCCTTCAGTTATACCAGTGGGTGTGATCCTTTTCTTACAAGTTTTCTCAAAATCAACAAATAGTTGAAAGATAACATATTGACTGATTAAGGTCTTGCTTTTAGTGGCAATAGATCTAGGAACTAAGTGCATTGGTGTATTAGGAGGATACACAGTTGCTTTAGGCAGTTTCCTACAAGGGGGATTCTTTTCAACAAGATTTTCACCTTTTTGCATTTCCATATCCTTTTTCCAGAACACTTGTTCAGGGGTTAATAGAGTCTGAGGCTTAAACTTGTTCAGGGAGATCCAATTTTCTTTAGTGTAATTATGGGGTTTGATCGTTATGTTATTCTTTTTACACTCAGGATCTTCTAACTTCTTATTCATTTTCTCCCTAGTGACTTCATCAGATTTCTTATCTTCCTCAGTGCACTCAGCGTAACTAGGTTTCTGCCTAGGCTTAAGGATTTCATTACCATCATAAAGCACCTTATGAGCATTTCTAGCCTTTTTAATTACCTCTGGATTTGGTTCCTCAACAAGGGGAATGCTATGCTTATCGCTTAAGACTCTATGCTTAGTGATCATGTGAGAAGTCTGAATGGAATTCCCTTGTACATACAACTTATTTTCAAGCTTGTTTTTCAAAGTTTTTAGATTGGAAAAATCATTCAAAAGTTTTGATTCCTTAGCCTTGAATTCTTGCTTAAGCATTTTAACATTTTCTTGAAGTTCGTATTTTTGCTTAGCAGTTTTAGAAAGCTTTTCTTGTAAGGAGTTTAACTCTTGTTTTAATACTTCTTCTCTAAAATTACTTTTTCTAATGATTGTACGTATTTGGACATCCATTTCCTGCTCACGGGTGGTCAACTCAAACTTAGCACGCTGTTCATAAATAGCAACTTGATCCTTATATATGTTAAGCTCAGTGGTAAGGGAATCATCAGGCACAAATGCAGCGTACTCATGCAGTTCATAATCATCATTTTGAGTAGAAGATGCACCACTAGGTACAGCAGAAACTTCCATGCAACTTACCTCAGCATTGACATGCATAGGCTGTGACAGGTGCATCTCTATCTTGGGTACATCCGAAGCTTCCATGGAGCGTTCCTTTGCATTAACTTGCACAGGTTGTGTCTGGTGCACCTCTCTCTCTTGTGAATTTGAGCACGAAGATTCCATTTTTGCATTATCCGACTCATCATTTTTTGTTGTCACTGACATTCTGCATTCAGCAACACCCGATTCTTCAACAGATACATTACCCAACTTATCACAACAATCTTTCAACTGCACCTGACACTCATTCACGTCTTCATTCTTTTGTGCAGATTCTTCAATGTACTTTTTCACATTATCCATGAGTTGGATAAATGTCCCAATGAATTCCTGAATTTCCATTCCAGTATGTTTTTTGAAGGAAATTCCAGTCAAGTGTTGATCGTAATCTGCTGAATATTCCCCACTGATGAATGGCTGAAATTGTTTGTAGATTACTTGAAGAGCTGCACTGGAACCATCCTTTTGAACCTTTTCTTTATCAAGTTGTTGTTCTAATTGTTCTAAGTTCAATAGTAATGTTCCCGTTAATGTGGATAAGTCTTGACGGAAAATGGCAATGCATGTTCGTTCCATTCTTATCGGTGCGAGTAACATGAGGTGTAAGTGAAGTAGATGATAAGGTTCAATGCTACTTTCCTTTTTCATGGCATTTTGTAGTCTAAACAGGTGCAATTCTCTTTCTCCAGACTCTGAACACGAAGATCTCACATCCTCATTGATTAATTCAAGCATCTTTAATCGTTCAGTGTAGCATTCATAATCATTGTTGTTCACAACATCATACAATTTAAGCACTTCTGAAATCACTGGGTCAGTAGAGTAAGACATGATGTGGTAGAATGCACGGGATTTTACAAGTCTATGATTTAAACCGAGAAATAGAATCTTTCGCGGGATTTTACTAAAATCAAGACCAAACCGTTAAGCAATGACCAATGGAATGTGTTAAGATGACTGATGGATCGACAAAATGATATACACTTGTGTGTTAGGTCTTATGATTGTTTGTGGGATAAGCAGAGATGTTGTTTGGTTGTGATTTGGGTTGGTTGTTGCATGATTTTATGGAGAAATTTAGGTCTAAAAACTTAAAAGCTCAATAACTTCCTTTCGGAGAGGATTTGGGCCTCGAAAAATTCGTTTCACGACTTCGTGGTGAAACCTCACAATATTCAGGCTGTTCCGATCGTTTTGACAGGTATTTCGCTGAAAACGGAGTTACGGATCAAAAGTTATGGCCGTTTGAAGTTTTGACGTAAAAAGTCAACTTTGGTCAAACCTCTTCTTCGTAAAAATCAACCAAGTCACTATAACCCTTGAACCAAGTCACTAAGCACCAAGTCGCTAAGTAGCAACTCGCTAAATCACCAAATCGCTAAGCACCAAGTCGCTACACAGTCAAGTCGCTAAAGAGCAACTCGCTAAATCACCAAATCGCTAAGCACCAATTCGCTACACAGTCAAGTCGCTAAACAGCAACTCGCTAAGGTCCAAGTCGCTAAGAATACTAAGTCGCTAACAATTTGCACTGCAACTCGCTAACACTTTCTGAAGCAAGTCGCTAACCTCACCAAGTCGCTAGCCGTAGTGGAGAATCCACTAACTTGTACTATTTGTCGGCTTGTCTCAAAAGACAAGTCGCTAGGACCAAGTCGCTACCACTTAAACTGCAACTCGCTACCAACTTACAAAGCAAGTCGCTACCAAGAATAACAATCCGTGGCTCAAGTCGCTAGCAAGAAAATCTCAAAAACACCACTTTTCAATCCAAAAACAACCCAACCACGATGATTCAAGCTTACCAAATCAAAACCTAAACACTTGTGATGATTCTAAACACAAAAATACTATCAAAATCCAAACTTTAACACTAGAAATCACCCAAATGATGCAAAAACCACTAAACTTTTTCAAACTCAAAAACCACCTAAAAACCACTAGAAATCCAAAGATATGTAAGAGATGATCTAACCATGGCTCTTGATACGAATTGTGCATATTTGGATCTCACATACACATCAAACCATTAACACAAGTAGGCATACAAGAGTGTTTTAGAGAGAGAAGGTTAGAGGTTTAGGGAACTTAGTGAGAGAAAGTGAAAGATATTATTATGAGCTCCAACTCTCTACCTTGGGAGGTAGAGAGTATTTATAGTCTTACATAAAACTCCACACAACGGGCTGTGGATCAGGCATACAGTGGGTAAAGACCCGTCCGTCCTCCACGGTGTTACTTAACTAAATACTACTTAACATAAAATAACTATGACTACGAGCATTCTAACGATTACATATACTTGAGGTGACCGACTCTTTAATACTTGAAATTTCTAATTCCTAACAGCAACATTCAGCAAGCTCCATCTTTTCAGCAACATAAGACAGTTTGTACATTAATTTAGTTTTAAGTTTCAGTCTATTCTCATCACTTCCAGGTGTGTAAACTCTTGTGAGAGGTGAATCATTGAAAATTTAATGGATTTAATGTCTCTTTACCAAAGCCATTAACTCTGGAGTAGCCAAATGTTTTGATGTGTAAGATCATGGTACATTGATAACCATATGATTTTTAACAAATCATCAGCTATCAACAGATTTGATTTGTCTTTACCAAAAGTTGTACCCTTTTGGACTAGTTAGTTCTTTCAATCATGGTGAACTAATTACCATATAATGGTTTTTCCACAGCCTTTACCACAAACCATTTTCTTGTGGGCTATCCAACTCTTTACATTTACTGATATGGTGAGTTGATTACCATCCAACTTATTAGCAAGTTGTCAACTAAAAACGGATTTGAGATATCTTTACCAGAGCCGTTTGCTCATGGATTAGCCAATCCTTTTGTAACCATGGTGGATTAATAACCTATTATTGTTACCATCTCAAAAACCATTTATTTCTTTTAACCTTTGTTTCAAAACATTTATCACTTAAAAAAAGTTTTTCAAAATCATTAACTGGTTTAATGCTGCAAGTAGTACTTTGATGAAAGTACTGTTTGATCAGCAGTACTTTGAATAAAGTACTGATATATCAAAAATTTATTCAATTAAAATTCATACCAGTTATTCATCATCATCAGCCATAGTAGTCCATCTGATAAACAATTTGATGACCATAAGAGCAATTTCATTATCTTCTTCAACTTCCATTCCATGCTCTAGCATTCTTCTCATAAGATCTGATGTAAGTGGATATCTTCTATCTGCTAGCATGTGAATCATAGTCCCATCTTCTAACTCTAGAACATGTACTCCAGATTCTTCAAAGAATCTCCAGCTGATAATCTCCCAATCTTCTTGGTTCTTCCAAATCTCAGCAGTGCTTTGTTCTTCAGTTTCCCAAATAGTTGTGAGATCCCCAAGCAAGACTAAACCAACTCCTTCTGATGAATTATGTTCAAAATACTCTCGCACCAAATGATATAAATGAAATAAATCCACCCTATCTATTATGTGCAATATATCCCATAGCATGTTGAACACCCTGAAGCTTTCATCTTCTCTGTGAAACATCAGATAACTTCCATCCTTTGACTCTAGAACTTCAAAAGTAGTTATTGGAGATTTGTTCATCTTCATATCAGCATCATCTTTAGAATACTCAAATTCTACTACTCTTAAGTAATTCCTTAGTTCATCATGAGTATCAGACCTTAACTCAACTTTCTTTGATGGTTGTGTGTCTTCAACTTTAGTTGATCTTTTTCTTTTTAAGCTTTCTTTTCTTTCATATTCTTTCTGAGCATCATCATCTTTATAGTCTTTGATACTATCAACTTGTTTCTGATAATCTTCTCTAACAGCTTCATACAAACCTTTCATCTCAACATAATTTAACTTATTCAATCCAATATACCCTTGACCTTTCAAATATGCCATCATTGCATTCCTTTGTTTAGCAAGATTTGGTCTTCTTGGTAAAGCAGAAACAGGAATAGGTGATTTCAATGGTACAGCAGCTTTAGCATTCAATTCTTCTTGTAATTTCCTAGCTGCTTCTTCATTCATAGCCTCTTCATTAACAACTTCAGCATTTAATTCAGCTTGTATCTTTCTAGCTGCTTTCTCATTCATAGCAACTTGAGCAGCCCTTATCTGTGCTAAAGTAGGTTTCTTTTTCTTCTTTGTCTCTACCAATTTACCTTTTCCTTTATCCTTAGGATCTATAGTAGATTGAGAAGCTCTTGGTTGTTCTTCTTGTACTCCTGGAATGCTAACACCCCTTGGCTTTGATAAATCATGCAAGATCTCAGAAATGGTTTCATCATCACTTGCAGTATGTATATGTTTGGGTGTTTCAGCTTCCTTTTCTGGTATGACAATTGAAGGACCAGCTTCTTCTTCAGTTAAAACAGTTGAAGGACCAGCTTCTTCTTCAAAATCTAACAACCTTGGAGTAATCAATTATTGCCTGTAGGTTCCATGAAAAACAGTACTTTGATCTTCAGTACCTTGATCATCAGTACTTTGAACCTTAGTCCTTGCTTCCTCAGTTCTTTCAATATTGACATGCTCTTCAGTACCTTGAGGTTCATTCTCCTTTTCTTCATGAAATTCAGCATCTTCTTTCAAGTTCTCTTCTTCTAAATTCCTCCCCAATTGGACAGAAGAATGTTGTTGAACCTTTTTGCCTTTGGTGGTCTTCTTTAAATGCCTTCGCTTCTTCTTTTCAACTTTGACCCATAACCTGTGATGTGTAACCAATGGCCATACAAAGTTCCTTAATCTTCTAAACTTAAGCTTCAACTTCTTAATCTGAGTAGCCTGTTTATCAAAAGATTTCTGCAATCGGACTATCACCTTTGTCAGAAGATAATTATCTAACACTAATCTTTCAGGTGGTATAGGAACAGTATCTCTTCCAGAAGATGATGAGAGAACTTGTTCTGGTGTCTGAATAGGAGTAGTATGGTGGGATGAGGTGGGAGAAACTGCAGTACCTTCATTAATATCAGTATTTTGTGAAGTAGTACCTTGTGATGCAGTCTCTTGAGAAGCAGTACCTTCTCTGTCATTACTATCTTCAGCCTCATCTCTAATAGCTTGAACAATCTCCATCATTGAAGTAGTCAATGGAGTGTTCCTTCCAGTGAATGAATCACTTTTCCTAGCTATGAAAGTAAAAATCTTGGCTGGTTGCACCACAACAGGTAAAAGACTTGTAGGCTTTGGCACATCAGTAAGTTGCTTATTCAAGAACACTTGAATAAACCTTGGATACATCAACCATCTTGATCCATTTGAAATATGAGATAACATTCCATCAAGAATTAGCCTTGAAAAATTAAAAACTCGATCTGTAGCTAATCCCACTATAGCAGATGCTATGTTTGAACCAAATTGCTCCCATGATGTACTTTTAGCACTAATACAATGAAGCAATACGTGAACTAAATACTTCCAGTGTGGACTGAATAAGGGTTTCTTGAAAGTTTGTGCAGTTAAGGACCCTTCATATCCAATGTTACTGAATGTATCCCAAATCAATTGCTTATCAAAACGAACAGCCCCTTCTTCATCATTAAATAATAAATCTTCACTAATTGAGGCTTCAGTAACCTTCACAATCTTCCCAGCAACTGTAGCTTGAATATACGAATCTTCATTCTCCATATGAACCCTAGCAGTTGCCCAAAATTGTTGAATCCATGGCTCAATGATATCCGGTTCCACTAAAAGTGCATAACTAATCGGAGACCCAGTGAGAAAATCAATGATATCATGAAAGATCACATTAGCATCAGTCTTTTCTAAATTCGCCACCATGTTGTGTTTTGAAACTGTATTACGATTTGCCATTGATGATGTGGGTACACAGAAAGTGATATGATGAATAAAACGGGTGAAAGAGAGAGAAATCTGGAAAAGATTATAAGGTATCAATATGAGAGGGAAATTCGGAGAGTAGTTATTTATAGGTGAGATTTAAAAAAATCACAGCCCTTAATAACAAAGTTACCGTTAGTAGTAGTTACCCCTCAATATTACCGTTGGAACAGTACTTAGATACGACACGTGTGCAGTACTTCCAAAAAGCAGTACTTTCCAAGCAGTACTTTCATAAAACCAAAAAGCAGTACCTTCCCATTCTCCTCTTTTCAATAGCAAATACAGCAGATAAACATGAATATCCTCCCCTCAAACAATGCATAGGACTATACTTACACTAAATAGTCCTCCCCTCAAATGTAGCTCAGTAATTAATCATGCCAATGCTTACCACCAAGTGATTGAATCTTGAAATATCAAAGCCTTTGGTGAGTAAGTCAGCTACATTATCATCTGTATGCACCTTGACAAAATTAAAGAGCCTATGCTCATAACAATCTCTGATGAAGTGGTGCCAAATCTGAATATGCTTGGTCTTGGAATGATAAACTGGATTCTTCACAATGCAAATAGTACTCTCATTATCAATATTGATAGGAGTATTCTTGAAGTTGAACCCATAATCCAATAGTTGATTCTGCATCCACAAAACTTGTCCACAACAGCTTGCAGCAGCCACATATTCTGCTTCAGTAGAGGATGTTGCTGCAATTGTTTGCTTCTTACACTGCCATGAAACTAATCTTCATCCAAGATATTGGCATCCTCCAGTGGTTGATCTTCTGTCATAATTGTCACCTGCATAATCACTATCTGAAAAAGCTTCCAAGTGAAAAGGTGAATCCTTTAGATACCACAACCCTAACTTAGGTTGTTGTTTCAAATAACTGAAAATTCTCTTTACTGCATTCAGATGAGAGACCTTTGGTGAGACATGATATCTTGCACATAAACAAACAGCAAACATGATATCAGGCCTAGATGTAGTGAGATACATAAGACAACCAATCATCGATCTGTATAACTTGACTTCAACAGGTTGTCCATCTTCATCTTTTCCCAGTGAGTTGATGGACTTGATAGGTGTAGTTACTGGCTTCATAGCATCAAAATTGAACTTCTTAAGTATGTCAGATACATACTTGTCTTGACTAATAAAAATACCCTCCTTTGACTGCTTAACTTGAAGTCCCAAAAAGAAAGTTAACTCACCCATTGAACTCATTTGAAATTCATTTTGCATCAGCTGCTCAAACTCCTTGACCATGGACTGTTTGGTAGCTCCAAATATGATATCATCAACATACACTTGAACCAACATGATATCCTTCTTGTCTCTCTTGATAAACAAAGTCTTGTCTATAGCTCCTCTCCTGTAACCATGTTGCAATAAGAAGGTAGAGAGCCCCTCATACCAAGCTCTAGGAGCTTGATAAAGGCCATAAAGAGCCTTAACCACCTTGTAGACTTTATTAGGATGAGTAGGATCTTCAAAACCAGGAGGTTACTTAACATACACCTCCTCTATGATCTTGCCCTATAAAAAGGCACTCTTGACATCCATTTGATAAAACTGAAATCCCATATATGATGCAAAAGCAAGGAAGATTCGAATTGCTTCAATCCTTGCTATAGGAGCAAATACTTCATCATAATCTACTCCTTCTTCTTGTCTGTAGCCTTGTGCAACTAACCTTGCCTTGTTCTTGATGACATTCCCTTTTTCATCTCTTTTGACTCTGAACACCCATCTTGTACCAATGACCTTCTTTCCATCAGGTAGATCACATACTACCCAAACTTCTTGAAGTTTAAATTGAAGAAGTTCTTCTTGCATAGCTTCAACCCAACTTTCCTTAGATAATGCCTGAGCTATATTCTTGGGTTCTTCTTGAGAGATAAAGCAAGTGAACAGGAATGTTTGATGATCCTTGTGATTCAATCTGTTTTGTTTATAAACAAAGCTAAGTAAAGCATTATGAGGTGTAGAAAGACCCTTAGCTTTGTTTCTTGTAAGCACTCCATGAGAAAAAGGTCCAATAATTTGACCAGTAGGATGATCTTTATGAACTTTTAAGGTAGGAGTCTGTGGAACTTCATAATCATCATCCAGGTTTGTGTAATCAGCACCTTCATTGGAATTTGTGAAAATACCTTCAGCATCATACTCATCATCAGTATCTTCTAAACCAGGCATGGTAGGATCATCCAAATCATCCAAAGTATTGTCATTAAGTGCAGCAGTACTTTGATCGAAAGTACTGTCACCCAAAGTACTGTGAGTGAACTCTGCAGTCTTTGTCTTTTTCTTTGCTTCCGCATAAGCTCTTCTCTGTTCATCATCATAAGAATGTGCTAAAACATCTTGAAAAAGCATCTGATTTAGTTCATCTTGAATAGATTGATCCTCAGCAGACAATGAGGATTTTGGTGCATCAGTATTTTTCTTTGGTTCAACAAGTAGTGGTTCTTCATCAGGAATAGCATCAGGTCTAATGTGGACTCCATGAACAACATACTGTGAATCTTCTCCAATGTGTACAGGTTCATTTTCTTCTCTAACAGGTACATAGTTCATAGAAGGAGTCAAAACTTCAAGATCAAACATCCAATCAGGACCTTTACCCTTCTGATTTTCTTGATCTTCTAAAAATTCAACATGATGACAATCTTGAACCTTCTTGGTGACTCTGTTGTACACTCTAAAGCCTTTGCTGTTGGTGCAGTACCCTAATAGATAACCTTCTTCTGACTTGCCCTCAAATTTGCCCAAATTATCAATGGTGTTGAGAGTAGTGAGAGGGCATCCAAAAGGCTTCAGAAATCGTATGTTGGGTTTAATTCCCATCAGCAACTCATAAGGTGTCTTCATCTGAGGTTTTGTGATTGATACTCTGTTAAGCACATAACAAGCAGTACTTACAGCTTCAGCCCAGAATTGAATAGGTAAAAGTGAATCTGCAAGCATAGTTCTGGCTGCTTCAATCAAAGTCCTATTCTTTCTCTCTGCAACACCATTATGTTGTGGTGTTCTTGCAATGCTGAACTCCCTCTTGATCCCTTTGTTGGCACAAAATTCGTCCATAAGCTTGTTCTTGAATTCAGTACCATTATCACATCTAATACCTCTAACCTTGAGTCTCAGTTGGTTTTCAAGTGCTATTATAAGATTATGGATAGCATCAAAAGTATCATCTTTAAATCCTAAGAAAAATACCCAACTGAATCTACTGCAATCATCTGTCACAACCAAGCAGTACTTTTTCTTGTTTAGGCTTGCAATTGAAACAGGTCCAAATAAATCCATATGTAACAGCTCCAAAGGTTCTCTAATATTCCTTTCCTCAAGCTTCTTGCATGAAGCTTTGTGTTGTTTACCCTTCTTGCACGCCAAACAGGAGTGATCATTCTTGTAAGTCTTTGAAGGTAAACCTCTAACTAAATTCCCTTTGACCAGTTTGTTAATATTCTTGAAATTTACATGGCCCAATCTTCTATGCCACTGATGTGCTTCTTCAGATGTTGCTTTTGCCACTAAACATGTAGCTCGCCCAGAAGAGTGAAGACTCTTCATATCCAGACTGTACACATCATTGGTTCTTGGCACTCTAAGAATTACCAAGCTATTATCAACAGGCTTGAATTCAGGGGAAAGGATGAGACATTCTGTGTCAGTGAATAACACAGGGTGCCTTTTATCACAGATTTGAGATACTGACAAAAGATTGAACTTGAGCTCCTTCACATATCTAACATTCTCAAAATCTATGCTCCCTGCTTTGATGGTTCCTTTTCCAGTGATTCTTCCTCCATTAGGATCATTCCTAAATGCAACTCTTCCTCCACAAATAGATCTAAAATCTGACAGAATCTCCTTGTCCCCTGTCATGCTTCCAGAGCAACCACTATCCACAATAAGATGATCTTTAAGCTCATCCTCTGGGTTGCCCTGCACAAAGATACAAAAGTTAGTGTCTTTTAGGAACCCAAGCCATTACTGACTTGTGTTCCCCTTGTGGAGTAACATACTCAAATTCTTTGAGTATGTAATCTTCACAGTTTTTGTAGACAGAATCAAGCATTATCTTTTGTTTTAAAACTTGTGGTGGATTTTCAGCAAAACTTTCTTTTTCCACAAAAATCTCGTTTACTTTTACCGCAAAATCATCTTTACCAAAAAAACTCTGTTTCACCAGTACTTGTTGAAAGTATTGTTTGTTCATCATCAGTACTTTCCTTCTTAACCCATTTAGTTTTAACTTCTGGTGTAGAGTCTCTTGATCTAGCTACTTTCTTGGAGTTGAAACGCCTTCTAGATTGATAGTAATTAGATCTCCTAGGGCTCCTATTCCAAGAGGTGTTTGGTGAAAACTGATCAGTACTTTGAGAAAGTACTGTATTTTGCTTAGCAGTACCTTGGAAAGTGTTTAAAGGTACTGGAGGTTTTGAAAAAGGTCTTCTCTGGTGAGGGTGCCTGTAGTCTGGTGAGAATTTTATATGGTTAGCCCTATGTGAATGATTCCAAGCTGGTTTAGACTCCCTTGGTTTTTCGTTGACAGTTCCGTTCTTGGGGAACTTACTTAGGTATTCTGATTGTAAGTCACAGTCCTTAATCAAATGATCAGGACTAAAGAAAATGAAACAGATTTTTTGTTCTGTAATCCCAAAATTTCTTCTTCTATGTGTATTACCAAACCTATCATGATTTCTAGGTGAATGATTAAAACTGTTTTGACCAAAATTATCCCAAAAAGGTTTAGCATGATTGTGAAAAGGTTTTCTTAAAGGTACTGCTGAAGGTGTAGCAGTACTTTGAGGTGTAGCAGTACTTTGAGGTGAAAGTACTACTTGACTTTTAGCATCATCTACCTTAGGTGTCTCAACTGTTTCCTGTTGGGTTTCAGACCTAGATTGACCAATAAGCTTCTTTCTAAATTCTAGGTTATCTACACCAAAACGAGAAACATCAGGTCTTATGGGTTGATGACTACCAGTGGGATGTGGGACAGCCTGATAACCCTTGTCTTTCTCATATTCTGGAGGTGGTTCACTAAATGATTCCTCATTACTAGATGTGTCAACATAGTTAATAAGCTCATCATCACTAGTGGTTATATCCTCAAAATCAAGGTCATCCTTATCACTAGGTGGGTTTTCTTCTACACTACTGAAATCCATAACAAAACCTAGACCAGTCCTATTGTAAGCTCTTCTTTTTTTTTGAACATAAGAAACATGAGAAATACCAGATTCTTTTCAGGCATCAAACTTTGCTAACAATTCATCTCTCTCCTTAGTCAGTTTCTCAATTTCAGAAATCTTACAATTTAACTTCCATTCACTTAATTTTAACTGATAATCCTGTTGTTCATACTTTTCTGCCCAAGCCATTTCATTATTTTCATATGTTATAATTTTGGCTTCCATAGATTCTAAGGTTATTTGATAACCTGCTACCTCAGACCTAGCCTTTATACAGTTATCTCTTTCAATCACATAACTATTAAGTACTTTTTGATAAAAGTCATGACAGTTTGAGCATACCTCAGAAATAGGGGTTGAGCTTGATGAAGTAGCCATCATAGCAAGTAGAACATGATCATCTTCACTCTCCATGCTCCAGTCAAACCTTCCATAACCATCTTTAGAATCCATAGCAGCATGTCCAGGTTCCTCATCGAAAGTTGTGCACCAGTCAAACTCTTCCACAGAATCCTCCACAACTACCATACAGTAGGTTACTGGTTCATCATCAAACTCAGCACTCCAATCAACCTCTGATAAACTCTCTTGAGCAACCAAAGCTTTTGTTTCAGTAATAGGAATTTCTTTAAGCTCTAGCTTTGGTTTCTCAGTTATCCTGTTTGCTTGATATTTAGCAAACCTGCACTCCCTTGTAAAATGTCCAGTCTTTTGACAATTGAAGCATTCAATTTTGGATTTGTCAAAAGTAATACCCTGTTTTGGTTTGAAGTCAATTCTTTTTCCTGTCTTCTTCATATACTTCTTGATCCTTGCAGTGATCATAGCAACTTGCCACCTGATATCAATTTCTTCAAGAGCATCCTCTTCAATATGTGAGAGATCTTCTTCATAAGTGACAGGTAGAGAAGCTTGATGTGCAAAGAAAGAGCATACACCTTCATCTGAGAGAATGGTAGGTGATGGTGTGGCTTGCTGAGCAAAGGTGGGGGTAGAATAGGCAACAGTACTTTGAGCAACAGTACTTTGAGTAGGAGAAGCAGTACTTTTGGTGGAAGTACTGCCCCTCTTTTCAGATGACAAAAAGGCAATACTGTGAGATTTGGAACTGGTTTGGCCATTCATCTCATGCTCATACACCTTCAGATGATTGTAGAGATCATCAAAGTCCATAACATCCAAACCAGGTTGTCCTCTGATCATTGTAGCTATCACATGCCATGTCGATGGCAAACTCCTTAAGAACTTAAGATTAGCATCTTCAACTGAGACCTCTGCTTTGTATAGCTCCAGCATACTGAGAAGGTTTTGGAATCTGTCATAAGCAGCATCAAGGCCTTCTCTTTCTCCAACAGTGAATGTTTCAAATTGCTGCTTCAACAGATTTCTGTGCATCTTCTTGGAAGCATCATCACCTCCAAACCTTGTCTTGAGAGCAGCCCAAAGTTGCTTTGCATCTTTAGCATCATGAAACTTGAGTAGATGACCATCTAGAATGGTAGACAAGAGAATGTTGAGTGTCTTCTCTTGATTCCTTATTGTTGCTGCAGGTAAGACTGCCTTAGGTGCTTTGGGTTGTCCAGGAACATCAATAGGTTCTGGAACTTCTTCATTACCATTGACAATTACATTCCATAGTGCATGGTCTGCAATTGCAATGTACTGCCTCATCTTCATGCTCCATAGGTCGTACTCTCCCTTCTTGATGATAGGTATCCTTAGTGAAGTGATGGATGGTGGTGGAACAGCTTCAGTCGACATCTTTAGGTTTTAGTTATCTAGGTTTTAGGGTTTCTTCTTAGTCAGAGTTTCCACACAAGCTCTGATACCACTTGTTAGATCAATGTACTCTAACCAAACTAACTTAAATAGCTTGTTAAGGGTTTAATAACTTCAGATAAATCCTAAGTTATTAACAACGAAACACTGAGTAATCTTTATTAAGTACGCGGAATTTACTTAACAAATCTAAGAAGAATATAACTTTAACTTTTATTAATAACTCTAAATCTGCTTGTTATGCAGACTCTTTAACAACTCTAAAACTCTAATAATAATCGTACTTTAGGTTTCTAAAACATATATCTAAAACTCGTACATCTAATGCCAATCTAGGGGTCCTTTTATAGGCTTAAGGATAACCCTAGTCGGTTTACAATTTGTATCCTTGTACGACAAGTAATCTAAACAAAGAATATTCTAGAATAAACAAAGTGTAGGATCGTTATATTTATTGTGTTGATGATTCGGGTGGTCTTGGATGATCAAAATACATGTTTGCCATAGTTAGAGAGTTAGTAGAGAGAGAGGGTGTTCTTGCTAGAGGTTTACACAAAGGGAATATTAGATTAAATGAGAAGCACCACCCCTTCCATGGATGGAAGGGGTATTTATACTTACACAATACACGACCTCCTATCGGCCTGTGGATCAGGTATACAGTGGGTAAAGACCCGTCCTTCCTCCACGGTGTTACACTACGCTAAACTATGCTACTAACTAACAAATAAACTACTAAACAACGTAAATAACTACAAGTCTAAGAGCTAACTTATGCTAGATAACATTTGGGGTGACCGACACTTCACTATGGAATTTTCTAATTCCTAACAATCTCCCCCTAAGGGAGGTCACCCCATGTTTTACATTTCGAATCCTAGCATTCTATTCTTGTCTTTGTTCTTGAGCTCGTAGACTTAAATTCTTCATTTCAACAATCTTTGTGCTTTAGTAGTGATTCTTCAAAGTCCGCACTGATTTGTACTTTTAGTGGAGGCCTTAAACTGATCCACATCTTTGATGATCTTTGAGCTTTCATTGAGATCACCAGCCACAGTAAATCTCTGGATCACCCTTTATTGTGTTGCCATCATGTGAGGTTGTGACTTTCGGACCGACATGCTCACACTTTAGAATCATGACATCTTTCCATCAGAGTAGCGGTAGCTTTACTGGTTCATGATATTTGCAGCAGCGTAGCAGAAGCATAGTATAAAAATATCAGAACCAGGTTATGTAGATATGCACCAGTCATGATTTCTTCAATTAAGGAACCAGTCATGATTTCTTCAATTAAGTGTGGATGCTGTGAGCATGCGGCTTTGGATTGACGTCTCAATTCTGATCAGCTGCAACCGTCCAAATGTACCTGCAAACAACAGTTAGTAATAAAACACTGTCTTTGATCACTTTCGTTGAATTGAGGTACACTGCCCACGGTTCCCCGTTGATCAGTACAAGTACTGCCTGTGATCAGGTAGAGTTTCGAAGAACCTCCTGGACAGGGTTTCGCAGCTGTTCTAGCTGTTCTCAAACCGGAACGTCTCAAAGAAGACAACACGGAGTGAGTGAACCAGCGAATTGAGATTCACTGATTGATGAAAAATTGATTTGAAAACAATCGCGTATTGCTTAGAATAAAGAGTTTTGCAATACGATGAAGGTTTTATGAGAAAGATCAATTTTCAATCAAAACACTTTTTGTATTTGAAAATAGTACACAATCGACGTGCTAGCGAAAAGAAGAGATTCGCACATCGAACGGTTTTTCTAAAAGTATTTTTTCAATCAGAGATACTTTTTGTGTTTGAAAACATGAATACACATTCGACGTGCTAGAGATAAGAAGGTTTGCACATCGAACGATGTTTTCCAAAAGTATTCGTCAATTCCAATCCTGGACCAAGGTTGATTCAAGATTGAATCTCCCCATCGTTTCTATCCAGTTGTCACAAGCTTGATCTTTTGCAAGATCTCACATGTCACCCACCAAGAGCTTGTTTGATGTTGGCTCTAGAAGGATTTCCATCTTCATCGTGAATATTTTTACATATCACTCGGATGTTCTGGCAATACCACAAGGATAATGCGTAGGACTCTTAATATATATACTTACTTTCCACATTGTGTGAAACAGCAAGTCTTCAATAATTTAGTGTCCTAATGAGATATTGTGGATGATCTCTTGCCTCTAGACTCAATAGTGCTCATTTGGTTCCTGTCCCGGAGACTAGGGAGAGGGTCTCCTTCTTCAATATCAACAATCTCTAAGAGAAAGTCGATAGATTATGTCGGTTCTCCGTGAGAATGAAACAAGCCCTTTTAAGAGGAACTTGAGTGGCTTGGGAAGTTTAGTGCAGTGCGTCACTGGGTCCATGACGTCTTGTCTTCAATACCAGTGTTACCTTAGTAACAACCAGTAGCATATGTATTGAACCCGGTTTCTGCCCTAAGGTTGAATTGATGGAGGGCTATTTCTTTTCACCCTTTTTCACATTCAGTTCTTTTTCATTCTTCAACCCCTTCAGTGCTTACCGAGACTTCATAACTAGAACCTTGTTGGGTTTATTCCAGTACTAGCTCTGTCTCAGTCCGCACTCTTCCCATATTCTCATTTTTCTCCTTTTTTTTCAATATTCCTAAGGACTCTACACTATCTAGTGGATTATCCCTGGGAAGATCCCTCTGGTTCTGGCGGATCGTGGGAACAAATACCTAACCTCACCATCCTTATAACTCCATGCATAAAGTAAAATGGTCGGTCTTTTGGTACAGTTCATTCTTCCTTGAAACCAATTGAAAAATCATTCGGAAAAACAATCAAGGTACTTGTGATACGAGATCAAAGCATTTAGTACCCTAATAGTTTTGATCATTTAGAAAACCTCCCCCTCAACATGTGCGTATGATTTAGAAATTGTTTAGCACAAGGAGGCAAGAGGACTTTGACATATTTTCTTTGATCACAATTTTCATACAAAAAAGCCATTTAATTTTCATGGTAAAATTCTCCCCCTCAATATGTGCATAGGATATTTTAAAATATTTTATCACATAGAGGCAAGAGTTCTTTTGAAGCACATCCACAATCACAAGAGCCATTAAGAAACCATTTGAAAACTCAATCAAGGTACTTTATGTTAAAACATAAAAGCATTTGCACCTCGATAGTTTCTTTTCTTTTAAAATGCTCCCCCTCAATATATGCTTCGAGATTCGAAAGCGTTTAGCACATATGAGAGAGCAGCCTGCACAATTAAATCAAAACGATCACCTTTTATCAAATTTCATTATTAAATCACAAATTCTCCCCCGATCAAAAATATCAAACCCTTTGAGATTTTGGATCTCAAGTGATTTAATTAGGTTTAGAAAACATGGGAGAAAATGTGGCCTTGTTTAAATACTCATCTGGTTTTTGGATAAATCCTCCTCCTCAACATGTGCATTGTGTATTTGAAATCGTTTGGCACATGGAGGCAGGAGTGCCTTTGAAGGACTAAAACCAATTCCATTTAAACAGATAAGAGATTTAACTCACGATCTCTACCCCGATCAAAATTTCAAACCTTTTGAGATTTGTGATCCCAATTGATTTAAATCATTTAAAACATTTTGGGGAAAGACGTGGCTTGATTTAACTTTGAAAAATGACAGATAAGGACCATTTTAAGACATTAAAGATTGTTAGTGTCAGGTATGATAGTTTTAAGAGATCTTTAAGTAAAATAAAACAATTTCACAATCAAACAAGAACAGAAGAAATTTCATTTTGAAAGACCTTGATTCAAAAGAAAAATCATACCATGACATAACATTAAATCTTTAGATCACCACAAATTTAGTACAAACGGACTTTTTGTGAAGAGATATCGTTTGAAAATATTTTATTTTAAATCACTCTCCCCCTCAATCCATGACAGAAGTTAATAATTGAGAGACTTAGGTTTTGATAACAAGAAGTCCGGTGATTTTCAAAAAATTAGTCCAATATATTTTTGAAACAATATTTTCCATTTTCAAAACAATTTAATCAAATTATTCAAAATTGTTTAAAAATGGTATCCTGCACAAAGATACGTTAGGTGGTTGAGAAGCTTCTGTTGTTGTTGCTGTAGGGTTTGGAAGAAAAACCGTATGCTGATGCAGTGAGACTTCTTCTTACGTTGCATTTTGAATGCCAACTGAGGTCAAATTAAGCTCTGTTTCTTCAATCACTTAGAAGAAAACCATTTGCTGATGCAGTGAGACCTCTTACGTTGCATTTATGCCAACTCTCCATAGAAGTCCAATTAAGCTCCGTTTCTTCATTTGTCAACCCAAGATATAGTTACCCTTTCCTTTTGGCATCCAATCATCTTCAATTGTGGGATCCTGATCGGGAACATTATTTTAAACCATCTATCTGCATGCGTTAGTAAACATACAAACAAATATATGGTGGTCGACAACACCCAAACAGCAATCGACTAATTAAAGTCAATTCAACATAACAATCAGATCATATAAGGCATGGGGATTATGTGTTAATCAAACTCTAATCATCTAAACCTAACAATCATATCCTAAATTTGTGACAACTCGTACTTTCAGGTCATTTCTCGAAACAATTTATGCCTCACTATTTCAACATGTATCGTAAACTTGATTTACGTGTTCCAAATTCGCGTAACCTTTAAGGTTTAGTGGCGAATTCATGATCATAACATCACGTACATTTCATATGGACTAAGTTTAGTCTACATTTCATTAGCATCATTTGCATCATATGAGTTCATTCATGACATTTCATTTCACATTTAACGCGTAATTTTTATATTAAATAAACGTTATCGCGTGAGTTATTATTTTGAACATTTAATCCGTTACTTTCAAAAATGATCCCGACATATTTTTATAACTAAATGTAAGTATAAAAATATGTCGGGATCATTTTTGAAAGTAACGGATTAAATGTTCAAAATAATAACTCACGCGATAACGTTTATTTAATATAAAAATTACGCGTTAAATGTGAAATGAAATGTCATGAATGAACTCATATGATGCAAATGATGCTAATGAAATGTAGACTAAACTTAGTCCATATGAAATGTACGTGATGTTATGATCATGAATTCGCCACTAAACCTTAAAGGTTACGCGAATTTGGAACACGTAAATCAAGTTTACGATACATGTTGAAATAGTGAGGCATAAATTGTTTCGAGAAATGACCTGAAAGTACGAGTTGTCACATTCGCCCATCCAAAAAGGAATTCAGTCCCTGAATTCAGTTCGTGTTAGTCTATCGAATTTTTGAGTCCATGATGAATAACGAGGAAAGAAGGTATGGAGAAGTGTCGTTACGGTTATCGATGATTGAGAGCGTACAAAACATCATAGTACAGAAAATATCGGATGAATCTCTCATAAGTAACACTTTGACTTTGAAATATGTGAAGATTTTGCTTGCACTAAGATTTATAATTAACTGCTCCCAACATAACATGACCCCTCCAGAATTAGACATAGTTAGCTAGGCTATGTATAATTAAGGAACGATGATGTGACGTTCGGTTTAGTTGTTATAACTCTCGATGCTTACAAGGATTTAAACCGTGTCGTTAAAATGGTCGATAAAGTAAAAAGAAGTAAAATTCTCATAAGTAATAACAAATCGGAAAGAAAATAAAGTACGATAGATGAGAATATTTTACAACAAGTGGTTTAGCAAAAGTAGTACATCTTAGGTTATAAAGATTCGGATACGATGGAAAACATAAACTTAGTACGACATAGTACATAAGGAAAATTAAGACTGTCAGCTTCCAAACTTCTTCAGTCTTCCGCGTTGTTGGGACCATGACGAGCTTCTCCTCCTCCTAACATTTATGCATTCCCATGAGCATCTTCAACTGGTTGACCTTGGTTTTGAGGACATTGATTTCTATAGTGTCCTTGCTCCCCACATCCGAAGCATGTGACTACGGCTTTACCTTTACAATCCCTGGCTAGATGTCCCGGTGTTTGGCATTTGTGGCACTTGGCAGGGCAAGGACCCGAGTGATGAAAATTACATTGATTACATAGTGGGTGTGTTCCAGCATACCCTCTACCTCTCATTGGTGCAGCGACATAAACCATTCCCGCTTCTTGCCTTCTATTTTGTTGTTGTTGATGGTTAGTGTTGCGGTTTTGGTTGTTGTTGTTATAACCTCCTTGGTCGTTTTCCCATTTTCTTTTGTTGTTGTTGATTTGGTTATCGTCGTTGTTGTTGTTGTTTTGGTTATTGTGGTAGTTGGTGCGGTTGTTGGGGTTGTTGTTGTTTTGGTTGGTGTTGGTGTACTTACCTCTCTTCACTACCTGGGCCATGAGCTTTTGAGTCACCCTAATAGCTTCCTCGATTGTTTGTGGATCAAACGAAGTCACATCCCCTTGAATCACCTCGGGAAGTCCCCCAATGAAAGCCTCTAGCAACTTCTCATTATCAGAAACCATGGACGGGCATAACGCGGCCAATTCTTGGAATCTCCGAATGTAAGTGTCAATATCGTACCCAATAGTTACTAGTTCATAGAACTCGGTCTCCAACTTTTTGACTTCCGTACGAGGACAAAACTTCTTAGTCACCAAACCCTTAAATTGCTCCCAAGTAAGCTTGAAAGCATTCTCCATTCCAATCGGTTGAGCATATGAATTCCACCACGACAATGCTCCATCGAGTAATGTACTTGTAGCAAATTTGACCTTACTATCATCCGGGCAATTACAAAGCAAAAACACGGATTCCAACTTTTCAAACCATCGTACCATGGCCGTGGCTCCTTCAGTCCCCCTAAACTTCGTGGGCTCACCACTTTTGAAATCCTTGTACGAACATCTCTTAACTCCGGATCCTCCGGCATTTCCAGTAGCAGCAGCTAGCCTAGCGGCTTCAGCAGCAGCCGCGGCCTCAGCAGCAGCAGCAGCCACTGTTTCCCTTTCGACTCTTAAAGCATCAGCTATGCTATCATTCACTAACTTTTGAATAGCCGCTTGGGTCATTTCAACTGTAGCTTTCTTCGGTGCCATATCTTCTTCAAAACAAGAGGAAATGTGAGACGTAGCAAAATCCCATGTTAAAAATATGCGCTCTAAAGAGAGGTGATAAGAAATGATAAGTTTGAGGTTATCTTTCAAAATAATCGACGGTTTCCTAAGAAATGGGTTATGAGATGTCGTAAGTGCTTCAAATGTATGATGGTTTAGTGACTTAGAGTGAATAGCGTGTAACTCGACATGTTAGTGATGAAACAAAGGAGTGAGAGTGACTTTGCCGTACTTAAAGGTTTATCTCAGTATTCGACGTTATCTGTGATGAGTCAATTGATGTAAAAATTATGATAGGGAATGTCAAGGAATTCTCCACATTAGAGTATGAGGAAATGATAATGGGATGGGAATTTAAAGGCATCCATGTGACAATCGATGTGAAATGAAAGTGAATAACTCGAAAAATGTACGTATAAATCGCACGCAAAGTGAACATGCACGTATGATGAAATGATGAGATGCTATGATGATGTAGTTATAGTCTAGGGTCAATGATGCAACCTAGTTCTCTATAACCGAAGCTCTGATGCCAATCTGTCACACCCCCAAATTACCTGTTTTGCAGCGGAATGGAATTCCTGGGGATTGACTGTCATAGCATCACAATCACAGTTATATTGAACGACCTAAAGTGTCGTTTGGAAAATACATCGTTTGATTTAATAAAATAATCAGAGTTACAACATAGGTCCCAAAAGTTTACAAAGTTTGCGGAAATATAAATATATTACAAGTCCAAACGATGGTTTTAAAAGAAAGTGCCATAATGTACAATGATGTAAGTCGACGCCGCGACTCAAAAGGTGGTTCCTTAACCATGCCATGATGATAATGCCTTAGATACCTGAGAATAAACATGCTAAAAAGGTCAACACAAAGGTTGAGTGAAATCCATAGGTTTAAGTAATTCGTTTGAACACAATAATCGTAGTGTGAGTTAAATGGTTTCACACTCATCGTTAAAAACAAAATCGTATTTATTTCACTAAGTTCATGACACCAAAGCGTAAACATCGCACCAATAAAAATTGGTAATCATCGTTTCATCGCCGCCCTAATAGGTAATTTGCCAATTTACCTTAATGATTCAAATATAGTGCGCTCGATTTCCCCTAAATGGGTCAATAGGAGCGGGAGTGTTAATTCCAATAGGCCTATTCACAATATTCGCGCTCACTCGCAAGTGACTAATGGTTCATGATGTAGGGACTTCGAACATGGCAAATACTTAGTGACAATAAAACATTCGGATATAGCATACAGTTCAAAGCATTTGTGTTCGATTAAAAATGTAGCATGTATCTCCCCCAAGAGTTTGTAAAACAGTTAAAAGAGTAAAAGTGGGGCTATGAACTCACTTGATAAACTGGTATGATGACAAGAGTGAGTACACTGAGGTATAGCGTGATGTTTCAATCTGGACCTATTACAAATGATATGATATGTAATGAGTTGCAATGTAATGTTATGCATGCATTCCGTATGTTATTTATACCATTTGCGAGTTTTGAAAAATATTACTTATTGTCGAAAAATACTCTTTTGACGTCTTGACCATTCAAAAATCACTTTACAAGTATTTACGTCAAAATGTCATCCTACAATGGTTTTATAATGATTTATGGTGAAATTTTCACTTTTCGTCGTAAAATAAAGTCGTCGGAAATTTCATGAAATTAACAAAAATGGCTCCGAAAAACTAGTCGTAAAATGGTGTACGTCGATCGTTAGGAAACGAATTCGACGGTTTTGGAAAGTTTGTATCGAAATCTAGAAGTTTCAGTTCAGGAGTTTTCGTCGAAAAGGTCTCGAACATAAAGATAATAAGGGTTAGAGATAGTGATTTTGGCTAATTGTAGTGCAAAAAGTGAGTTTCGGCCAAGTTTAGACATCCGTAATTAATTTATTATAACTCCGCTATACAAACGGCTTGTCGTTTTGAAAAATATGCCCGGTGATCTAAATTTTACTACAAGACAATTCGTTCCAAAAAGTTTCACATCATGGTTAAAAACAGCCTCAAACATGGTCGTTACAGCTACCGTAACACTTGTATCGTAGAAATAATATAGTTTTTCAGAAAATAATAGTTACGGAAATTTTATAAAAACGTGCATATCTTTGTCGTTTCAAATCCGTTTTCTACGTATAATACGTCCTTAGCTTCGTATCGAAGTAAACTAATATATTTTTGATAAGTCGAAATAATTTGTGAAGCTTAAGGCTCATTTTTGACTCGTACAAGAAAAATATAGTATGCTGAAATTTCTAAAAATTATATATTTCGTCGCCAAACTTTAAAAATTCATAACTTCTTCGTTATAACTCCGTTTTTATCCGTTCAAACGGCCACGGATTCGTTTTAAAGTATATTTTCTAAGTATCAAGGCCAAAAAGTCGTGCCTACTGTCGGATTTTCCAGAAAATCGAAACAAGGACAGAACATATTTTATAGTTATCGAAAATAGTTTTTCTCGGACAAAACCTATTCTAATCCCTTCAAATCAACTCCAAAACTAATCTAATCCTACCATACACCTTCTTAGGGTGTCATGGGTTCCTAATCATCATCAAGACCAAAGAATACCATGGGGATAATTATAGGATGACCAAATATATATATATATATACTCTAAAATCATGAAAAATGGTATAAATCACATATGTCTTGCATGTTGCTCCAAAAATGAAAAGATACATATGAAATGAAAAGGAAACATGAAAAATGATAGAAACATGCTTACAAGTGAATATGATGAGGTGCAAGTAACAAGGTTAAGCCTAAATACTCTTGGTTTTTATTTCAAAACCTAATAAAGAGTATAAACTAGATTGTATAAACACTTGAGAAAATTTTTGAAGATGATCCCTTGTGAGCTCTTTGAATGGCCGGTTCAATGGAGTAGAAAACAAAGAGAAAGAACTTTTTGCTACTTGAATTATGAGGTTGAATGAGTGATGTGAAGATAGTGTGTATACTTATACAATCAAAGAAAGAATTTCACCAAACAATTAATGTGAATCCCCTAAGGGCCGGTTTTCTTGGGATCTTGTTTTCCAAATTTTTTTTTTTTTCTTTTTACTTGTATATAATATTTACTTGTAACAATTTCAAGAAAAGTGTAAGTAATGTGTAGGAAAAATGTATAATTAAAGGTAAATGGTAACTTTTTGGTACAAGTAAGTTTTTAATAGATCAAAATAGAATGTAATGAGATAATAAAAATTGTAAAAATACATTCCTTGTGAAATTTGAGTGATAAAATAATTATCGTATAGTTTTTAAGAAAAACGTCGTAATAATATAACTTTAACGATTAATATACCAAATAAATTTAAAACACTAGGAAAACTCAAAATATAGTTTTTATAGGTGCGCACCTTGTTGAAAGTATTATGAAGAAGTATATTTACAGAAAGTATAATGAAGAACTATATGACAGTCAATCCCCAGGAATTCCATTCCGCTGCAAAACAGGTAATTTGGGGGTGTGACAAAATTCCTAGTCCTTCGACTTAGGAAAATATCATTTTTAATTAAGCACGTAGGATAATTAAGAAAGTTCGTTAGATGATATAGATTTGAAAACATTCTCCCCCTCAATCAATGACATCTTTTCTGAAAAGATTAAAAGCGCTGAAGTCATTGATTGAGTTTTCAATTTTTTACGAAAAACTCTGAAACTGATTGGTTTTGCAACTCATTAACCACCATTTTGTTAAAACACCAAATATTTTTCTGAAGAATTTTAGACGGAAAAACATTTGTGTAGGAACAGCAGTCCTTCGACATACTTTCCTTGTTTTGTTTTTAGGATAAGTGCACGAAATATTGTAAAAATCGTTTAAGCGTAGCACTTTCCTTCCTTTTAAGAGCGGGTTGCTATCTGAAATAATATCAAACCATAGTTTAAGCACGGGTCACAGTCTGAAGTAACTGCAAGCCATATTTTTAGAGACATGTTTAGAAAAAAATATTTACACCTCCCGCTCGAACTTCATCTATGGTCCCGTGCCATTATTGAATGACATTTCTAAGACCGCAGATGTTATCGATACCAGAAGACATGTCTTGAGAAAAACAATATTTTTGGTATTTTTTGATTTTTCAAATTTTTATGGATTTTTGTTGATTTTATATTTTTCTATTTTGTTTTGCTGGTTTTATATTTTTGTATTTGGTTTTTAATAAATATATACACAGATAGAAAGATGATATAGTTTAAGAAGATGATGATACGAGTACCGAGATAAGGATATCGAGCAGCCCCGTTCTAGAAGATAGAAATCGTCATCTCTTAAACATTCACCACCAAAGCTTCCAAGGCTCTTGAATAGAAGAGAGAAATTGAACCGACTGAAAGTGAGACTTTGGTAGCTTCCCCCCAAACCGAAAATCCTTTAGCTGAGCAGATTCAAAGCTTTCTTTCAAGCTTCCATTAGCCAGGTGCACCAAGAAGCACACCATTTTCATAAATCCCACTGCTCCATTTAAGAATGATACTCGAGATTCTTCGTTCGGGGTTATATCATCAACAAGAACAGCAACGTTTCATCCCACGCTTAAATAACTCTTCTCAAATTCCTTTTCCACTAAAGTATGAAGCAGTCCATTCCAAAAGGTGTCAAGAGACCACTTCCCCCACGTAGTTGAATTGATGCAGTCAGTCTCTTAGACTAGAGCTCACGAACCCAAATACACATATACCCGAAGACAGAGAAACGTATACCATCGAAGTAGCAGATTAAGTCCGATAGCCAAAGAATAACCCCGATGTATACTTTTCTCTCCCCCTGAAGATAGTGTATGAAGCTCAAGAACCCGAAGTACCCGAATGCCCAAAGAGAGAATAACCGATAACATTGAAGAAGCAGGCCGAATCACTGATTATCTCTGCGGAGGACTATCTCTGCGGACGTCAACTCCAGAATAAGTGATTATATCTCTGAATCACTGATTAAGCCCTCAAGTAAAACAGCTGAGCATCCCCAATGTACACAATCTCTCTCCCCTGATGATTGTGATAACATCAAAATCATCACACACTTGTGTACCTCTTTCATATTCAGAAACTAACTCTTCCATCTCTTCCCCCACATAGTAGGAATAAGAACACTAAACGCCATGAGTCAAACCTTGAATTTCTCTGCGGTAATGACCTTCGTCTTCCCGGGATTTCTTCAATCACTTAGAAGTATTAAGCTCATCAAGTTTTACTCGCGTTTAGATACGTGTCTCCCTCCCCCTTGCTGGTTTTGATACTTCAGAATCAGCAACTCTTTGTAAGCCCATATACTCGAAATCTTTTGAGAAGAATACCATTAGCACAAATATATCTGTGGGAATCAACTTGCTGATGAACAGTGTGAGCAAGTCTAATTGGGGATTAATTATGCCTTTTTCACTCTCCCCCAATTAGTGCTCTCCCCTAAACCGACAATTTGTTTGATAAATGCTTGAGTTAAGAAGAAGTCTTTAGATCATTAAATGCAACTCGTCTTTAGTCTTCTAACATGTACCAGAAAATGTAGAACCGACTGAAGACTCGACCTTCTTCAAGATTGTCCAATTGGGGAATAGAAAGTCAACATCTTCAACTCACCAAATGCATTCCCGTTAACTTTGTAATAGCAAATCCCCTTAACTAAAATCCATCCCAATCAAAAAAGAACAGAAAGACGTTCATCAAGGAAATCCGCCTTGCAACTGGAAGCACTTTGTCATTAATCAAAATCAGCCCATGTGAAGATGTTAACCGACGGCTCTTAGAAGAAAAAACTCCATGCGAAGATGATCCGATAAGAAGAAGCTCGGTTCTTACATGAGTTAGGAGCCGTATGACCATATATTCTCATAAGTCAATCAACCATGCAGAATTATCACACTTCTTCTCCCCCTCAAGAATTGCATACGGAGATGCCATTCTTTATTAAACAAGTGAACATCATCCAAATGTAGTCTATTCACACTTCTCCCGCGCAAAATTAGCACAGGATGTCGCCATCGTCATTATAGTTGAGAAAGTGGAATCAGAAAACAATCAACAGTAGCCCGGTTCACTTGATGACTGAAGCGCATGGAAAAAGCATGAAGCATGTTAATGAGAATGGTCATAACTGAGAAGATTTCTCTTCTTTCGAAGATAATGCGCACTGAAGCGTACACATTTCTTTTCTTTGAGGAACGAGGCTTGAACTGAAGTATTCAAACGTCATAATGTTGAAGTACGAGGCCTGAACTGATGTGAACAGACGTCATAAGAAGATTTCTCTTCTTTTGAAGATAATGCGCACTGAAACGTACACATTTCTTTTCTTTGGAGGACGAGGCTTGAACTGTTGTGTTCAAACGTCATAAGAAGATTTCTCTTCTTTAGAAGATAATGTGCACTGAAACGTACACATTTCTTTTCTTTAGAGTACGAGGCATGAACTGTTGTGTTCATACGTCATAATCTCTCTCTTTTCAGCTCTCTTAGCAAAACATGTAATCAACCCCATTATCATTCAGTAGGCTCTTTGTCGTGACAGCTAATGGAGAAAACCCAATATGATGAATTTGACCCTGAAGTAAACTAACCCGAACTCGTGACTTAAACTTGCACATATGTAGCAAAGAGCAGTGCCGAGAATTCATGCTCCATTGAATCTCTTAAGTACTCTATACTCATCAACCAACCAACCATCAAGTAATAGACGTACATTACCTCTCAAAAATCCACAATTGAATGTGACACTGAGCACTACAACGTAACTCCTTAAAGTGATAGTTATTTTTGTGGCAAAAAGAGCCCAATTCCCCCAGAAAAAATAGACTCTCAAAAATAACTAGATTTCCATGTCTTCATTTTTGGAAATAAGCTTGAACAAGGATCATGAAGAATCTTCATCCATCCATCCCCTGATACCTTCAGATACTAAGTACACTCGCCCGTGATAATTCACTTCAACTTCAAATAAATAATACTGAATTAATGCCGTTGTCACATCTTCTGAACTGCTCAAATCTAGCCTTCTTTGACATTTTAAATGAACTTTGATAATGGTTTTCATCCCGACCATGGTTAAAAGCATGTAAACCCGTAAAATCATGTAAAAACCAAACTGTCATGAAGACAACCCAAACACATACCCAATTCATGAAATACACCCTTTTATCCCTTCTTCGAAGCAGAAACCGTAGCACCAGAGTCAAGAAAATCCAGAATTACACTTTCTCTTCTCCAAGATGGTTCCATCATTACGGGATTTTACAATTCCATGGTTTAAACCGAGAAATAGATTCTTTCGCGGGATTTTACAAAACTAGGAATAAACCGTAAGATAGCTCCGGAAATGCACTTTACAATTACCAGGATGTTTCCATTGTCACGGGATTTTACAAGTCTATGATTTAAACCGAGAAATAGGTTCTTTCGCGGGATTTTACAAAATCAAGACAAAACCGTAAGCAATGTCAGTTCGTGTTCAGACAACATTGGTTTCGTTGAATATCTTGTTTTAGGGGAACATGCAACGGTTCATCAGCGGTTCATTATCCAACATCAACCATCCAATCATCACTTTGGTAAACACATCATTCACACAATCTGTTGGCTATTGCAATGACAACATGGAGAAGTAGATCCGATATGCCAAACTTGAGCATGAAGTAGAATTCCCCATATTTGTTACTTAAACTTGTACTAATCCTCGTGAAAAAGAAACGGTGTACCCAATGTACAAAACCTCTTGACATTCTCAACTGTGTGAGACACCGAAGTGATAGTTACGTTGTGGATTGAGTGAGAAAGAATCACAAACGTAACTAAATAGCCAAGTCTTTATCACACTCTATAAATGCCCGAACAAGTCATCTTCGCGGAAGGGTAGAAAGAAAGAAGATGAAATAAGTAAACGCGCCCGGAAAACCTCACTTCAAATCCAAATAAGAAATACCAACTATCAACATCCCCGAAGTCAACTTTGTTCAACCATCAAATCAAGCCGTGACATAATATTCTTTGTGAGAATGTATAAACCAAAGTGCCAATCCACATAACTCAACAACTCATATCAACATACCCAATCTCATCATCAACACTCATAACCGATCAAATCTCACATTCAAATCTCGTCGACAAATCTCATAATTAAATTTTATCAATTCCAAATCATGAGAAGTCCATATTGTGATACATATACTCCAAGGGCCATATAATCAACACAAGAACTCCGAAAGCAATATTGACCAAATGGTTCACCGTAAGCAATACTATTTGGACACATAAACCCCGTAGACATTTTATGATCAAATGTTCGTTCAAGCCGTGAACTTAGTATCCTTCCGTGAAAGTTGTATACCAAACCAAAATACCTCACATTGTACCAATAATTATCAAAAATCATCAAATTTTAGATAACACATTGGTTTTACATTTTGTCCTTTGTATTATGCACCCCATTTGCTTCAATCGTTCAACCCGATCCATCTTAATGATACAAGACCCAAATGCTCAACGTGCCAGCCCAAATAAAGAATATATAACCCAAGTCCAAAGCTGCTTGAGTAGACCCGATCCCATAAAACAATACCCGATCCAAAATGGGGTTTCACAACCGGTAATATACGAGATTAAATGCCCTAATTTCACTCTCACATTCTAACCCTAACACAAAAATATCCGCCCCCCATCTTAACCACAAATCAAACACATCTCAGATTCACATTACATATCATCTCCCTTTTCTGTTATCCCAACGCAGCTTAAAACAATAAACATGATCAAACCAAAGATTTGTTAAATCATCACATCATAACGCCACCATCAAAAAATACTCCAAACAATTACCACCGAATCAATTTCAACAAATATCAAGAGCTTCAAGAGGGTTGTAATCCTTAATATCACTTGTTGACACGGACATATGATGCCACGGGGATGGCTTAATTTCAGCTCATTCATCCAATCAAGAACTCGTCATCAAGATCTGAAAGATGGTCTCGGGTAGGTAGTTCTTTTTGTATTTTTTTTCGAAAAGAAAGAGAGATTAAGACCTAAGTCTTGGTCATTCTTTTAGTTTAATCGGACAAAAAAAGAAGCTTGTCTTCGAAATGATTGTATTAGAGTTTTGGAGCGAACGAAGACACGATGATAACAATATTGTTATAAATCATGTCTTCTGATTCGTATATTTTACTGAAGCATAAGCTTAAAAAATCTGTGATGATATATGATTCAAAAGAAATCTTTACAAGATTGGGAATAGAGTTGAATCGATCTGAGATTTGTTGTGTCTATTGTATGTTTATTCGAAAAGATTAGATGAGAAATGATGGAGTATGTCTATGGGTCATGGCTGTGAAGATAAACAGCGGTTGTTGTTACTTGGACCAATGATGTCTATTGTTGATGCTGAGGTCTACAAGTGTCACGATATATTAGTATTAGTCATGTTGTTGTTAATTGGTATAGTTGTTGATGTCGAGGTCTGCTTTGTCTTTATTGGACATCTCGACTGATGAAGGTATTTAACTGAGGTCGATGTTAATTTTTGGTACATGGTATAAGTCATGTGGTCGTGGTCAACTTTCATTTTTCTTCATCCTTTCTGTTATGACAAGTCGCTACCCTTTTTAAGGCCAAGTCGCCACGGCCAAGTCGCCACCTGTCATGAGTCAAGTTGCTAGCAATATGTCAAAACAAGTCACTATTCTTTCAAAACACAAGTCGCTAGGGTCATGAGTCAATTCGCTAACTTCTTCATCTTTCAAGTCGCTAACTTATCAATATAAGTCGCTAGATCATTTTCAGTATCAAGTCGCCACTTAGTTTTATACATAACTCGCTATTGACTTTCAAGAAAGTCAACGATTAACCAGGTCGCTACAGAGAACCAGTGAATCTGGACAAACATGAGGCCAAGTCGCTAATATGAAATTCCGGCGAGTTTTCCGACCATATTCCGTTCATCTTCAATTTTTACCCAGAAAACTTAGAAAACTGCATCAGTTTTGACCCTTTTGACCACAATAATAAGACCTGATGACCCACGAATATATTACAATGATATAACATGGTACAAAAAGCAGTCTCAACAGAACAGTAACATTTTGGACAAAAAACATTTGACCCAAGACAGATATTGACACAAATGTGACACAAACATGATAAACCAGACATAAACATGTTTAAAAAACTGTTAAAACCACGACCAAAATATGATAAAAGAACAGATTTTTTAGAGCAATAATTCGAGCCACATTAATCAATAGAACACAATAACCATGGAAAAAAACCACACAAATCAAAGAAACACAACAACCTTGGCTCTGGTACCAATTGTAGGATCGTTATATTTATTGGGTTGATGATTCGGGTGGTCTTGGATGATCAAAATACATGTTTGCCATAGTTAGAGAGTTAGTAGAGAGAGAGAGTGTTCTTGCTAGAGGTTTACACAAAGGGAATATTAGATTAAATGAGAAGCACCACCCCTTCCATAGATGGAAGGGGTATTTATACTTACACAATACACGACCTCCTATCGGCCTGTGGATCAGGTATACAGTGGGTAAATACCCGTCCTTCCTCCACGGTGTTACACTACGCTAAACTATGCTACTAACTAACAAATAAACTACTAAACAACGTAAATAACTACAAGTCTAAGAGCTAACTTATGCTAGATAACATTTGGGGTGACCGACACTTCACTATGGAATTTTCTAATTCCTAACACAAAGCTTTCCATAAACGAATATAGCAGTTCTTTAGCTTTGCAGTACTTTGACTTCGACAGCAGTACTTTGACTTCTTCTTTAGCAGTACTTTGACTTTTCCAGCACTTTGTCAATCTTCAGCACTTTCATATCCCAACAGGTAAGCACTGAAGGGGTTGAAGAATGAAAAAGAATTGAATGTGAAAAGGGTGAAAAGTAATAGCCCTCCAATAATTCAACCTTAGGGCAGAAATCGGGTTCAATTCATATGCTACTGGTGGTTACTAAGGTAACACTGGTATTGAATACAAGACGTCATGGACCCAGTGACACACTGCACTAAACTTCCCAAGCTACTCAAGTTCCTCTTAAAAGGGCTTGTTTCATTCTTACTGGGAACCCACATAATCTATCGACTTTCTCTTAGAGATTGTTGATATTGAAGAAGGAGACCCTCTCCCTAGTCTCCGGCATAGGAACCAAATGTGCACAATTGAGTCTAGAGCCTCGAGATCATCAATAAATCTCATTAGGACACTTTCAATGAAGACTCTCTGTTTCACACAATGTGGAAAGAGAGATTATATCTTATGAGTCCTACGCATTATCCTTGTGGTATTGCCAGAACATCTGAGTGATATGCAAACATATTCATAATGAAGATGGAAAGCCTTCTAGAGCCAACATCAAACAAGCTCTTGGTAGGTGGCATGTGAGATCTATCCAATAGATCAACCATGTGACAACTGAACAGAAACAATGGAGCGATTCAAATTTATGAATCAATCCGGGTTCAAGTTATGAATTGACGGATACCTTTGAAAAACTGGTCGTTGTGCTTAAAATTCTTTTCTCTAGCACATCGACTGTGTATTAATATTTCAAAATTAAAAGGTGTTTACAATTGATAAATGATTTTCTTTAAAACCTTCGTTGTATTGCAAAAACACTTTATTTTGAGCAATGCACGATTGTTTTTCAAATCATTTTCCATCAATCAGTGAATCTCTATTCACTGGTTCACTCACTCCGTGTTGTCTTCTTTGAGACGTTCCGGTTTGAGAACAGCTAGAACAGCTGCGAAACCCTGTCAAGGAGATTCTTCGGAATTATACCTGATCACAGGCAGTACTTGTACTGATCAACGGGGAACCGTGGGCCGTGTACCTCAATTCAACGAAAGTGATCAAAGACACTTTCGTGCGCTTTATTGCTAACTGTTGTATGCAGGTACACCCGACGCTTGCAGCTGATCAGAATGGAGAGGTCAATCCATAGCCGCATGCTCACACAACAAATTCATTTCAACAGAAATCATGATTAGTGCATCAATGACTCTGATATTCTCACTCCATGCTCTTGCTACGCCGCTGCAAATATCATGAATCATCTAAAGCTTCCACTACTCTGATAAGAAGAAATCATGATCCAGAATGTGAGCATGTCGGTCCACTGTCACAACGTCACATAATGTCAAACACCACAATGGAAGAGCCATAAATTTATGCAAGCTGATGATCTCAAAGCTGGCTCAAAACTCATCATCACGTGGATCATTTAAAGACCTCCACTTGAATTTTTCAAACATGGATGACATGAAGAATCAATGACTACGAGCTACTGAGCAAAGAACTTAAACAAGAATTCAAGAACAATCTCAATGTAATATCTGTTTGTATTCTGTGTAAATTGAGGTGACCTCCCTTAGGGGGAGATTGTTAGGAATTAGAAAATTCAGTCATTAAAGTGTCGGTCACCTCAAGTATGTGTAATCATTAGAAAGCTCGTAGTCGTAGTTATTTAATGTTAGTAAGAAGTTAGTTAAGTAAAACCGTGGAGGACGGACGGGTCTTTACCCACTGTATGCCTGATCCACAGCCCATAGGTGGCGTTTATTGTAAGACACTATAAATACCCTCTACCTCCCAAGGTAGAGGGTTGGAGCTTCAATACCATTTTTCTTTGTTTCACATAGTTCCCAACTCTCTTCCCTTTCTCTCTCTAAAACTTTCTCTCTCTAAAACCTTATATACGCCTCTTATGTATTTGGTATGATGTGTTTGTGAAATCCAATATGTTACAACGTATAAAATCCGATGAAAACAGATAAAAACGTAATAAAACATATAAAACGAATGAAAACGGAAAAAACGAACGAAAACGTATAAAAACGGAGAATAGATCGAAAACGGAAGAAAACGAACGAAAACAGAAAAAAGACGAAAACGTATAAAACTGATTAAAACGGATAAAAACCAAAGAAAACGTACGAAAACGGAAAAACAAAATGGTCGAAAACGGAAAAAAAACTGACGAAAACAGACCAAAACGTATAGAAAACGAACGAAAACAGATAAAAACGTAAGAAAATAAAATAATAATAACAATAATAATAATAATAATAATAATAATAATCTTGTAATTTCCTTTATTTTTCTAGAAGTGAGGTTTTTATAAAAAAAAAAAATATATATATAATAATAATAATAATAATAATAATAATAATAATAATAATAATAATAATAATAATAATAATAATAATAATAATAATAATAATAATAATAATAATAATAATAATAATAGACTCCTTTTCTCTCCCCTTTCAAGCTTGGTACCTAGATGATGGTACGATCATTGGAGATACTCTGTTTGTTGGGAAGGCCCTGGAGCTCATTATGATGGATGGACCTCGCTATGGTTTGCACCTCAACGTCGATAAAATTGAGGTTTTTTGGCCAAGGGAAGATCCTAGAAGCAGACTTGCAGGTGTTTTCCCTCCTAATATTGCCCGGCCCCTGCATGGTGTTAAATTGTTGGGTGGGCCTGTTGGTGTAGACCTTGAGTTTAGCAGTAAGCTCATTTTGAAACGGGTTTCTAAAACCATTGAACTTATGGACGTTGTTGCTAAGCTTAATGATCCCCAATGTGAGTTGCTGCTTCTCCGTGCTTGTGCCAGAATTTCCAAGTTGTATTTCTCTATGCGCACATGTTCCCCCCGTGTTTTTGAACGTGCTCAGATTTCATTCGATGAAGCACTTCGCTCCTCCTTGGAGCGTATTGTCACTGCCTCTAGGCCCGGGTTTGGAAATTGGCAATGGAGACTGGCCACTCTTCCTTTTGAATTTGGGGGGCTTGGTGTATATGATGCTGGTGATGTCTTGAATTATGCCTTCCTTGCTTCTAGACTCCAATCTGCCAGCCTACAGACTGAACTTCTCCGGCAGTCTGGTGTTGTTGCTTCTGGATCTTCCTTTGATGATGCCCTGCATGTTTTTAACGAGAAAATGGAGACCGACCTTTTGGGTAGCTCTTGTGAGATTGCTGCCCCCAAACTCATGAAAAAATTGGCAGATTTATATTTCACACGTGTCACCAAAGAGGCTGAATCCACCTTCTGCTTATCTGCTAGACATATGGCCCTATGGAGATAGCGAATGGAAGACCATACTTCAGACTGGCTCAGAGTAGTCCCGATAGTTGGGTTGGGGCAGACCATGAATGCTAAAACCTACCGGTGTGTTTTATGCTATCGTCTAGGTGTTCCCCTTTTCTCCACTCAGATGTCGTGCTCTGCTTGTTCCAAGGTTTTTACGGGTGATATCTATGGGGATCATGCTATATCATGCGCAGGTATTATTGGCATTAAACATCGACATAATGTGGTGTGTGATACTCTCGCAGACATCTGCTCCCGGGTTGGGGTTTTGGCTCGTAAAGATGTTGATATCGGGCTCTGCGGAGAGAGGGACAAACACCTACGCCCAGCTGACTTGTTACTTTACTCGTGGGAGAGAGGCCTTGATGTGTCTGTTGATCTTACTGGGTCATCGCCCTTGACGCAAACTGGTATGGCTGACTTTGTGGCAGGGCGGGCTGTGATTGAAGCTGCACAGCGCAAACGTGTCAAGTACGAAACCAAATGCGCTGATATTGGATATGGGTTCATCCCCTTCTCTTTCTCTTCTCTTGGTGAACTCGAGAAGGAGGCGGTGACCCTGCTGAAGCGAATCCGAAAGTTCTCGGTCACTCAAGAAATTGGCCCGCGTGGTGCTAACTATATTTTTAGTAGGGTTTGTTTTGCTATTGCTAGAGGAGTGGGGGCCTAGTTAGTTTCTCGGCTCCCCACTAATTTCTTGTAATTTCCTATGATTTTCTAATGAAGTGATGTTTTATAAAATAATAAAATAATAATAATAATAATAATAATAATAATAATAATAATAATAATAATAATAATAATGTCAAGAGTGGTGCCTTTATTTTTCATAGAATAAGTTTTTGTATCCAGAAAAGAGTGCGAGCCCAACTAGTGTCTCGGCTTTCTACCAATTTCTTGTAAATCCTTTTGGTTTTCTAATGAAGTGATGTTTTATAAAAAAAATAATAAAATAATAATAATAATAATAATAATAATAATAATAATAATATATATATATATATATATATATATATATATATATATATATATATATATATATATATATATATATATATATATATAATAATAATAATAACGGTTTTCTCTCGTGGACTATGGGCGATTCGTTTTCTTCCAGATCTTCTTGATCTCTTAGGCTATGGATCATCCGTTTCAACACTCTCTGTTGATCAGGTCTTGATTCTTGTGTTCTTATCATGGTTTTATGATAGGGTTTGTACATATTCTCTTCTAGGTTTTTAGGGTTTTGTTTTTTTTTTAAACCCCCTCTGCTTTTTGTTTTGTCCGCCTGCTTGTGATCACCTGCAACTGTATTGATCTTGATTGGTAGTGCTTGCCCATCAGTTCCACGTCCCACCTTCCCCAACTCGTTTTAAGGTTCTACCGGAAAATTGTTGTGGGTTCGCATCTGTTCCTAGCGTCTTTCCAGGCTCCTTTCGAAGGTTGTTCTAGGGTTCTATCGAGACTGTGACCTTGGTTGTTTGTGGTTACGCTTCTTAACGCGGATTGTAAGGTTCTGTTACGCTGCGTTTTTGGCCCCATTTGCTGCTTTGGTTGCTGGGTTTTGGTAGTGGTTTCGTACAGGTAACTTACCCTTTTACAGGTTCATTTTAGCTTGGCTGGATTCGGGTTCATTTTGCGTTGGTGGGTTATTCTGGTGTGGTCTCTTGCTCCCGTGAGCTTTTGTTGCATGGTTGCTTTTACTGTTGGGTTTCCTTTCTTGAGGCTTGGTTATAAAAGGCTTTTACTGTTGCATGGTTGCTTTTGTTGCATGGTTCCTTGGATATCTGCTTTGGTTTTTCTTTTCTTGAGGCTTGGTTATAAGAGGTTGTTGCTTTGTCTTGTTCTCATGCCTGCTGTTAGATTTCATTGCCCCTTTATTGGTCTTAATGGATGTCGTGATGGTAGCGGGAATGATCTTACTAAAACCTCTTTGATCACACATCTTCGTGATCGGCATTTTAGTGGTGAGTCTCAAGCTATCACTAGGCAATCTCTTTTGTCGGATTTGGCTATTTTCGAAAGGGTTGAGATTACTCTTAAGCGTATGGGTTTGTGGTTATGTGGTGGTTGTTTCAAAACTCATACCTTCCGGACTAAGTGTCGTCATGGTGTGGGTTCCGATTTTGTGTCTCCTCCTGATTGTGGTGATGGTGTTGTCCGGTTCGTGTTATATGATCTTACCAAACCACAGGTTCCTTCCCATGTAGGCCTTGTTGAGGATTCGGTTTTGGACGTGCTTGGTGGCTTTGATTTATCTCTTCTTGATACCTTATTCTCCAAGGGGTTGCGGACTGTCAAATCTATCCCTCCTAAATGTCGTCTGGAGTTCTCTCGTGTTTTGAAAAGAGCTCTTGATAAGGTGATCTGCACGCCTGATGATATTTCTTGTTGGGTTGGTTTGTTTGTCCTGCCTCTTTGTCTACTTAAAACCTTTTGCCGGAGGATTAGTCAAGAGGGTAGGTCGGTCACCAAGCGTCAATGCCAGGAAGAGTATATTGTTAATGCTATTCATGCATGGGGCTCTCCTGGTGGCAGTTTGCAGGTTGTGCGTGAGATTTTAGCCGAACCTTCTCCATTATGGTCTAATATTGATGATGATAGCTTGGATTTGGGTGACCGCAATGTCAAGCAATGTAAGAGGAAGATTTGTGATGGTCATTTCACTGCTGCGGTCAGAGTTCTTTCGTCTTCTGGTATTGCACCTTATGATGCTTCTACTATTGAGGACTTAAAAGCTAAGCACCCTTTCCAGTCTGCTCCTTCTTTGCCTGATATACCTATTGATCATCACTACCTTACCGCATCCCCTTCTATCGTTCTTGAAATGATCAAGAGTTTCCCTCGTGGTACCTCTTGTGGGGGGGATGGGTTGCGTGCCCAACACCTTTTGGATTGTTTAAATGGTGCAGCCGTGGCTATTTCTGATGATTTGATCGCTTCTATCACCCAAGTGGTGAACCTTTTTCTTGCTGGTAAATGCCCGAGGGCGTTGGGTGAGTACATTGCTAGTGCTCCTCTTACACCCTTAGTCAAACCAGGAGGGGGTATCCGTCCTATTGCTGTTGGGACTGTTTGGAGGCGTTTAGTTTCCAAGGTTTGTGCTTCCATGATTGGCCACTCTTCTGATAGTTATTTAGATGATTTGCAAGTTGGTGTTGGGGTGTCGGGAGGAGGGGAGGCTATTCTGCATGCTGTGAATCGGTTGGTTGAGGACCGTAGGGGGGATGTGGGTCTGTCTATGTTGTTAGTTGATTTTAAAAACGCTTTCAACATGGTGGATCGGGCTGTTATGTTACGTGAGGTTCGGCTTCATTTTTCGGCTATTTCACGGTGGGTGGAATTCTGTTATTCCAATCCTGCCAGATTATATTATGGTGAGCATACTCTTTGGTCTCATCAAGGTGTGCAACAAGGTGATCCGCTGGGGCCTCTTCTTTTTGCTTTAGTGTTACATCCCCTTGCACATAAGATTAGAGATTCGTTTGACCTTTCCTTTCAAGCTTGGTATTTGGATGATGGCACTATTATTGGTGATACCTTGGCTGTGGGTAAGGTTTTAGAGTTGATTATGGCGGATGGACCTTGTCGTGGCTTACACCTCAGTGTTGATAAAACTGAAGTTTTTTGGCCACAAGAGGACCCCAGAAGCAGGTATGACGGTGTTTTCCCCCCCAATATTTCTCGCCCCTCTCATGGTGTTAAATTATTGGGTGGACCTGTTAGTGTGGATTTTGAGTTTGGTAGTAAGTTGGTCCTGAAAAGGGTTGCTAAAACTATTGAACTTATGGAGGCAGTTGCCAAACTTAATGACCCTCAATGCGAGTTGTTGCTACTCCGTACATGTGCTGGTATTTCTAAGCTATATTTCTCTATGCGCACATGTTCTCCTAGGGTCTTTGAGTGTGCTCAGGTTTCTTTTGATGCGGCACTTCGTTCCTCCTTGGAGCGTATTGTCACTGCTTCTGGGCCCGGTTTTGGTGACTGGCAGTGGAGACTCGCCACCTTACCCTTTGCTTTTGGGGGGCTTGGTTTATATTCTGCAGGTGATGTCTTGAACTATGTCTTCCTTGCTTCTAGACTTCAATCTGCTAGCCTACAGACTAAGCTCCTTCATTGTTCTGGTATTGTAACTGCTGGTCCCTCTTTTGATGATGCTCTACGTTTTTTTAATGTGAATATGGATATTGATCTTTTGAGTAACCCTAGCGAGGTCGCTACCCCCAAACTTATGAAGAAATTGGCAGATATATATTTCGGTCTGGTTACCCAAACGGTTGAATCTACATTCCATCTTTCTCCTCGACAGATGGCGTTATGGAGTTCTCTAAAGGAGGATCATACTTCAGATTGGCTTAGGGTGGCTCCGATATCTGGACTGGGACAAACTATGAATGCCAGGGCTTATCGTTGTGTACTGTGCTATCGGTTGGGTGTTCCTCTTTTCACTGTTCAGGTACCGTGTTCAGCTTGTTCTAAGGTATTTCCTGGAGACATTTATGGGGATCATGCTGTTTCGTGTGCGGGTATTGTTGGCATTAAACATCAGCATAACCTTGTGCGTGATGTTCTTGTTGATATATGCTCTCGGTCCGGAATTTTTGCTCGTAAGGAGGTGGATATTGGGCTTTCTGGAGAGGGGGGCAGATCCTTGCGACCGGCTGATATATTGCTTTACTCTTGGGATAGTGGGCGTGATGTGTGCGTTGATCTTACGGGATCGTCGCCCTTGACGCAATCTGGGATGACTGATTTTATGCCAGGGCGAGCGATCATTGACGCTGCACGACGTAAACGAGTCAAATACGATGCTAAATGTGCGGATATTAGATATGGGTTTCTCCCCTTTTCTTTTTCTTCTTTTGGCGAACTTGAGAAGGATGCAGTAACCTTGCTAAAGCGCATTCGACGATTCTCGATGACTCAAGACATTGGAGCGCATGCTGCGGTTCATATTTTTAGTAGGATTGGTTTTGCTATTGCTAGAGGTGTGGGGGGGGGGCCAGTTGGTTTCTTGGCTTCCCACTAATTTTTTGTAAATCCTATGAGTTTTTAATAAAAGTGTTGATTTTATAAAATAATAATAATAATAATAATAATAATAATAATAATAATAATAATAATAATAATAATAATAATAATAATAAAACAATAATAATAATAATAATAATAATAATAATAAGTAAAGTATAAAAGTAAACGCAAATTACATCCTTTTATAAGTAAAAGACCAAAACAACCCTCCAAACTCCCGTTAGCAATTAACGAAATAATATTTGCACCGGTCGTCCTTACAAATGTTTGACGGTAAACGCTTGACTAACAAAGAATATAAAGTTCCAATAATTTCTGATTGGAATTTAAGTTCTCAAAAATTACAAACCATAAAAATGTATTTTGCAGTTTTGAAACATATGTCGTAATGTTTAGATCACAACAGCTAATGTTCCAACAACTAATGTGTAAGCAAAACTTTTTTCTTTTCTCCTTTTTATGATACTTGCAAAGTAATCGCACGTTGCGGCGGTAGGTATTTTGTGATTAAAGTCTAGACATCAATAAAATAACAATGACGAGCAGACTCACTTAAAAAAAATAAGAAGAAAATGATTCCGGTCCGGCACGATTAATCCGTTTTTACCGGTTCTGATGGTCCTCTTAGGTTCATTTTCGGACGATTTTAATTGGTCAGCCAAACCGGTGGTGACTTTGATTCCTGGTTAAATCGGTTGAACCCTTTGGTCCGGTCCGGTTTTTAAAATCATATGTATCATCAATTGTTTTCACACAAATTGTATAAAGTTTTGTGTGTTTTATTAGAAGGTACAATATCTATATCTATACTACTTATGTTGCATTTAAGCACTTCCCTCCTATTAATTTTTTAAGATTTCTTAATATAGATTTTAAGCAAATACAAGTAACAAAGCATAATTTACAACTATTTGAAGCACATATACAACTAAAAACCCAATATTCTACACATACAATTAATACACTATTTATTTCACCCATTCACCAAAATATACAATCATTTAATCACTATATATAATCTAATCAAGCTACTAAGCCAAGCAAACACTAAAAAATAAATCTGAGAAACAAACACACAAAATATTCAATCCAACTCCAAATCAACCGCCCTCACCTATCTGATTCGAACAAGAACACTAACGAAACAAAAAAAAACATCACCATGTCCGAACCAATCACCGTGGTCGTTTTGTGATCTAAACAGCCTACCCGAGACCACAATCTATCCTAAACCTATCACCATGTCCGAACCACAAAAAGAAAAAATAAAATAAAACAATATCTCATTTTATCTCATTTGACAACCAAGACTACAAATAACCACATGGTTAGCATAACCCCAGTTCATATTTAGACACCAGATCTGTGTCCAGGGGCGGATCTAGCTTGAATGCAGGGTATGCACGTGCATACCCTGCGTAAATTTTTAGTTGTGTAAAAAATTTATATTTTTTCAAAAGTGGCAACAAAATACCTTAAAAACTTTTCAGACACCCTCTGAAATACAAGAAAGTTTTGAGTGCACACCCTAATCAAAGAAAAAAAAAAGGAAGAAGAAGCAGCAGTTATGGACTTATCGTTATTTTGAAGAAGACAGCTGCAACTGCAGGTTTTTTAGCCCAAACTAATCTTTTAAGTACAACACTACAACTTGCACAATTGACAATTCTACAATAAATATGCTCAAGTTTTTTTTTCTTCATTTTGTTACGTTAATGTGAAAAGCTGTACTTTCATTTACAATCAAAAATTAGGATTGCTACATAGAGTTTAAGAATTGTGTTTTCATTATAATCTTATCCAAATAACACCAATATCATTCAAAGTTTAGTAAAAATACTCTATTATAATTAACCAATTCCATGTCATTCAAACTTTAGTTAAAATAACACCAATTTCATTCAAACTTTTGACAAAGCAGATCAACTATAATATATAGTACGATTAAAAAATGAAACAATAACACCTAACCCAATTTCCCAAAAAACCCGACCAAAGAAAGCCGTACCCAAAAATTTTTTGAGTAACTCTTACTAAAAATTGTGCATATCCTACTCTGAAATTCTAGATCCGCCACTATAAATAATCATAATTTGAAAATGATTATCACTACTCTTAAAATATTACTCGCTTAAAATTTAATTTTAGGGTACCCGTCGTCGCATCGCGTGAGTACCCTGCTAGTGTATAATAATATGTATTTGTCATTGAAAAGGTATTTTAAAATTTTAAGACACTTGAGTTGTTAGATGTAATTTTATTTTTCATTATTAGTAAATGTGTTAGCTTAATGCTTTAAGCCTTTCGTTTTGTGAATGTCCAAAATATATTATTATAAAGTAGTAGAGATCCAATATTTTTTAAAGATTCAATCAACCAATCCAAGTCATTAAAAAAAAAAAAAAAAAAAAAAAAAAAAAAAAAAAAAAAAAAACTTTCACCTTTTTAATAAAAATTAAATATCTCACAAATCGTTAATTTTTAGGAAAAACGAATCATACCATTGCGACGAGAGTTAAATCATCTTTCTATAGAGGAGCAATTCTATATATTTTCAACGACCTTTTTATTCCATTGGTATCACAAATCACATGTGATTTTTCCATACGTAACTGAAAAACAAAATCGAAAAAAAAAGTTCGTTGAAAATACATCGAAGTGCCCGTCTACTGAAAAATAAAAAAATACTTGTCGCGATGCCGTATTTTTTCACTTAACGATTTACCGTTCATAAGACAATTTATTTTTTAAAAAGACGTGGAAAGTTTTTTTTTTTTTTTTTTTTTTTTTTTTTTTTTTTTTTAAGAAAAAATGTATTAGAATTAGGGTTCATTGAATCTTTAGATAATTTTGATTCTACATTGCCTTCAACTCTTATCTATACTATATTATAATGCATGGATAACCCAACCTTAACTCCAAGCCTAACTCGTAATAAAAAATTAAGATAAAAAGCTTCAATCATGAGGGGACATGTATCAATTCTTAACAAACTCCAAGCCTAACTGCTAACCAAAAATTAAGATAATAGTTCTAATCATTGTGTGACAAGTTTTACTTCTTAACAAAAAATTCATTTTTATTTTCAGACTGAAATATCTTTTTATCTATTTATTTTTTTTATAATATAATTTCACCATATTTTTAAAAATTTTGTGCTTATTAATTCAACATCTATTTTGATATATTTTTATTAGTTCTTAGATTTAACATTTTTAGTGGGTTTATTTTATTTTGATTAAAATTTTTACAACTAATCAATACAATCTTAGATTCGTCAAAATCATATACTTTTGGAGAGAGTTTTGACGGGTGGGAGATTACGAGGGTCTTTCTATATGCGAGAATAATGATGTCAAGGGAAAGTTACAGGAAACCCAAGTAAATGTTGGGTTTTACTAATCATAACAATTACATAAACAAGTAAACATCATCAAAGCATGCAGCGGAAGTAATAGGAATAATACTTGTAATTTAATTAACCGAATTAAAAGTATATGCATACCTTTTGCGAATCAATGCAATTAGGGTTTATGAAAAAACCCCAATTTTAATAAATTAGGGTTTAATACATTCGACTACAATAAAATTCGAACCCCAAGTTACCAACACAAGTGCATTGGCCCTTCGTTCTTGTACACACGTATTAGTAGCGAATCAATGAGAAAAGCTAGGTTCTTGAATCACAAACAACCAAAACACTTAAGTTGAGCTAGAAGAAAATCAATCCCTAAGGGATTAGGGGTGGCCGATCGGTTCTAGCACACAAGAGGAAGAAGAAGAGAAGCTAGGGTTCTTTGGTGATCCAAGATTAGATTTAATCAATACAAGGGGTTTGTATTTATACATATCTAAACTTGGTGACCGGCCTAGGACTCACAAGAGGAATTCTAGAACCTTTCCAACTTCTATTTTCATCTCCAGTCCTTTAACTTAATATTTAACGACCGTTAACCAAACATCGTTAAACAATAACTCTCGTTAAGTGTTTTATTCGTGATCACATAATTAAATATAACATTTTATATATTAATTATTTATACATTGATTCTCATACGTAATGTGTGCAATCCCGAAGTCTCGAGTTCGAATCCGGTCATACATATATTAATAATTATCCATAAACCTTTCAGCTCCCACTTGGATATTACTTAATATAGTAATGACATTGGTTTAGTCTAGCCTAACACGCCAATGCCCCCAGATCTGAATCGAGTGTGGTTTCTCTGGAAAAACCATTTTAATGATTCATCATTAATACTTATCCTTTTACTTCTAATACTTCATTAACTGTGAATATGGATCGAGTCATTTCACAAGTTAATATTTTGTTTCTCGTTATATCTGATTGAACAAAATTACCAAATCATCTGAACGTATTCTAGATAGATCTTGGGTAAGGCCTTACAAACATCTTGTCAACCCTACGAGGGGCCCAAACAGTATTATGCTTTGAAACAAATTCAAATGAGCAAATTCTCTTGACTACAAGACATAACTCATGAACTTTGCAACACTTCTGAAAATAGCCCTTATAACCACCTTTTATGGACAGCGTTAGACTATTTCACACAAATGTGCTACATTCATAAAAGTTATCTGGTATCTCAAGTCTGAGGATAAATATACATGATTTACTTAATGACAAGAATCCATAAAGTACAATCATGTTAAGTTGGGATATGTCCTATATTCAATTCATTGAATATCATGTGAATTTGGCATGTCCCACGCATCAATATACTTAAAGTATATTCTACCAAAACTCATATTTGTCTTAATTCAATGACATTCCTACATCATTGATTGACAACGGACATTTAGAATAACATAAGTTATTCACGGATTAAACATGCAAATATAGGATATAATATTAAGAAAATGAAAAATAAACATAACCAATATTTTATTTCATTTAAATAATATTTGTTCAAAACATCCCTTATCCAAATACTAAATAGATCAATGCATGATAATACTTGTTAATGAATTATGCCTCAAGTAATGACAATCATACTTGTTGACAAGACATAATTTCAACTAACTTTGACCTATTGGAATTTTGAGAATACTTATTTCAAGAATTCAACTAGTGAAGTTCTTGTATGTGTGCATTCAAAATATCTTGATATTGCCACATAATATTTCATAACATGTGTGACATCCTCAACCACCAATTTATGACAATCAAACTTTCAAACATTTTAAAGTTTAAAGTATTCTAATTCTTTAATGTATAATGCAACTATGCTCTTAGCTGAGCACAACTAGTTCACATGGTCATTTACAAGGATGAAATCCTCCCATGACTAGTATTGAGTGTCATCTCAATTAAACCAGCATCATTGTATACAAACAACAATATGCCCTTTAAAAATCTCCATAAACTTTAATATCTACAGTTTAATGTTTGATGCCTTCAAAACTTTCAAATTTGTTGGCTATGACAATTACGCAACAATTGATATATTGCTCATCCATAGAATTTTGAGAGCAACTCCAGGCTAAGGAATGTAATTCTAGATTCAAACATATTCTCTTAGAATATTCATTACACCAGTTATCTAATAACTTCATTAGATATCAATGTTGTCAAATCATCTTGCATTCAAGCATGATACAACAATAACATGATGTACATGAAAAATCCTTGTGTCAAACTAAGATTTCATTCATGTTCTACATATCTATTTTCCAAATGATATATCATGTTCTATTATTAGATTCATTTATTTAATACCACCCATGTTTACTAACAATAAACATATACTCCAAGGTTGTATGTCTTATTTTCTAAATCTTTCATGTGAAGTTCCATTCCAAACCAAAACTTAACATCTAGCTTAGATGAAATGTTACTACCCACAACATATATGATTTAAAGAAAATAAACACAATACTCCCACTAGCTTTCAGGAATACTTAGAAATTATCTTATTTTAATTTTTTAAACCAAAACTTGGATTTAATAGTTAAACATAAGAATCATCTCCTAGATGCATGCATATATCCATTCATGGATTCTTGCAGTTTGTACATTTCCAAAGATTATGTGAATTCATAAAACTCCTTTGTATTACTTATCGTCCTCGCAAAAGCAATCACACAAGAAAGAGTTTTAATATTCCATTGTCATTTTTCATATCACGAAAATAAGTATGACAATTATCATCTTTATATATTTAATGTGTCTATGAAAGAATATTCAATCACAGTTAATTGCTTAAGTGTGATTAATAATCTTGTCACAAGTCATGCATTAAACACATGTAAAATTTTGTCCATATGATTTCTACACAAAGATTTAAACCACTAGGATTTTCCTTCTTTTGAAGAAACTCATCTTCATTAAGATAAACCAAGTTTCCAAAGTTGATTATCTTTTTGGACAACATCTTATCATTCATAGTATGAATAATTTACCACAATTCAATATTAGGTAATATATCATTATGATTAACAGGTTTACCATGATCCTGTAATTCATATTTCTCATCATATCAAATATCTGAGATATCCTTGCGGATCTATGAATGATAATTCCATCATCTTGAGGTCTATCAGATTTGACCTCATTATGATATTCACTAGTGTATTTTAGAAGATGATGTGTTTTGTAATTTAATCTCTTCAAGATCTAAACAAAACTCCCACTTGCTTTTGTAATTTAAAGACTATCTATAAACACTTTAGCAATTAGAACAACACTAAATTGTTTTCTTTTGGGATATTACAAATCACATTAACAGTTCGTAAATCTTGTTCGTTAATAACCTACTCCATAAGTAGTTTTAACAAATCAGAACTTCAATATAAGACTTAATGTGATTCATCACATTCCATACTAAAATGGTGTCTTATTAATCTTCTAGGTTTTGAGTTTTATTAAGTATATCCAATCAATACTCAATTTTCTAACCTTGATAACTTTTGGAAGAAAAAAGGATATAGTTATCTTGAATCAAATAATATGACAAAAGTTTGATTCTTCTAACTGAACATTACCATATACATACAGTATTTCATTAGAATTAATATTGTAAGACAATCTAACAATATGTAAGATAAACTTATTTCTTTTGGCCTACCTATTTACCAACTAAGTCAACTTAATGGTATAATAGAATTCCAAGCCAATTGCATGCTTTATAACATAAGTATTCTTTGACTAAGTCAAAAGACATAACAGTTATAATATTTTACTTTAAATTATAAGTCTTTAAAAGACTTCATGTTTGTGAGTTTATACATAAACACATAACCATGTATAATTTAAAGTTATCATGAACACCACGCCATGGTTTCAATTAATTAATTTTCAAGTTAATATACTACTCCATCTATTTATGTCATTCAATACATAAATATTTAAGATAGTATTAAATTACTTTATTTATTTATGTCATTCCATGAAGTGTCCAACTTAAGAAACTGTAAAAGCAACCACGCTCGATCTCACAACAAGTGGAGATTTACCTTGAGATTACAATCTAGCCAAGATCTCACTTAACCTAAAATGTAACTTCAAGTGTTTCTATAATTTGAATGACATAAGACATAAAAGTAGTCTATGCTATGATCTTGACACATGTTCTAAACAAGTCAATCTTATTAGAATGTTAATCTCTTACCTTACGATCAAGAGAATGCATTAATAATATTTGTATGTGTTGTTCCTTTGCACACAATAAATACTTCTCCCACTTGTGCATAGAACAACATCATATAGAAGATAAACACCATGACATTCGTTTGTTTATGTGAGCAATATGATAGTGTCATAGATATATAAGCATTACAAGTAGATGTAGGAGCACTTAATTATCAAGGAAACGTTCATGACTATCCTTGAGATTATGAATGTCTACATTTTTGAACGTAATGTATTATTTCAAGAAAATCTAGAAATAATCTGAGTTACTACCAAGATAATAAATCTTGTAACTCCCACTGAGATAGACAACGTTACAATAATGTCTATTCAGTAATACACCATACTCCCACTGGATTTGACAACATTGTAAGTGTTTCATTAACCAGTGAAAATAGCGTGCTATTACGTTGTTACTCCTTTCAAAGACTATTCGTAACAATTACTTAGGTACTAAAAGAGTGTATTCTACTCTGTAGATGATGGATCATCCATCAATGCTATTAACTTGAAAAATTGAGCATGCAATTTCTTCCTCAATGGGTCTACCATCGCCATAATGATGTATGGCACCTTCAATTAGTCAAAACAAAACAACTAGATAAAATATACTAGTTTGTCTTTTACCAATTTTGCGGTAATTAGTCTAGCTTCCAATTTAATAACTCATAAAATGTCAAACATGTTTTCTAGTTGACCAAAATGTCATATAAGAATTCAATCACCAACAAAGGGTAATGAAATCTCTTAAGGAAAACATGGTGTGCAATTTTCTTAACTATTAAAGTTGCTATGAGTTATATTAGAATTTAGACAATTCTAATGTTCCTAACATACCTTTCTCAATCATGAAAAGGAATAGGATTGAGTCTCACTCTTCTTCCATGGAAAAGAGTTTATGTTTGTCTTATAGTAAATTTTTCTTGATCAAACATTTGTTTGAAAACAGAACTAGATCAATTTACCAAAGCCCAAACCACGTTTACGGTTTAATGTTGCATTAATACAATCAAAAGAATTAACAAAATTCAATTTTTAGTATTTTTGATAATTAAATCTTTCAAGAAAATAAAATACCCTTGGTTAATATTCATATTAATCATAGAATTTTCCTTGAATCTATGACCCTCATTATCATAGTTTCACCACATCAGTTGATCTGCTAGTGATGAAAGTATAGAATAGGTAATTGTCGAAGAACATTAATTGACAAACAAGTTTTCAATTCCTAGAAAATATGGGATTTACAATTTTGCCAAACAATTATGCAAAATGTAAGCATGTTTTATCCCATCTTATGCCTTAAGTTATAGGTCTCACTAACTAACTTAATTAAGTTGTCTAATTTAGAAACTGCAAATTATTTAAGTTGAGGTCTCACACAACATAAAGATTCACCTTGTTATTGTAATCTAGATCAAGGTCTCACATAACTAAATTACAACTTCAAGTGTTTAATATCATTAGATGGCATAAACTTAAATTTTAAAGGGTACAATTTTTTATGTATAATCAAAACTTGTGTATGAAGAAGCATGCATACATCTTCGTAACATAAAAAAAAATTCAAAACCTTACTCATAGTTTTAAATTGCTAAGATTAAATTCTACAAAGTTTTAATCGATGCGTTGAGAAACTTACAACTTTGCACTAAGATGCTTCGTACATAGAATAGTTATACTAGTTAGCTCCAATCGAACGCACAGGGAGGCAGAGGACCAGGTAAGCGCTGAAGCATAACCTTAGACATCCTTTCAGTGTGACTGTGCGCACTTCTTTGAACCCCCTTTTGAGTTTGTTCTAGTGGGTGAGCCGTTCTAACCATTTAGTACAGTCACATCAGCCGATTAAAAGTTCAAGATTTAATACTTAGAAAACAAATCAAATTTTCACCATTATTTAGTCCATTTAATTTTCTATTCTCAAAAAACCCTTTTCGCTTACTAACGTGTCATACAATATAAACAAAAGGCACTTTAATAAAAATTAAAACGAACTCAAATAATATACATATAACTTAACAATTTAACATATGTAAAACAATTAGCCACATGCATAATTATTTCGATAAAATCCAATAAACAATTCTAGGCGTAAAATAATGCATACATCAACTAGGGCTTTCACCTACAAGGTAAGTGAGCCACATGCATCGACAAGTCGATTGCGTAAGCCAAAGTCAATAATATACCAAATAGCACATAACGAATTTTTATTAGATATATTGAGGTCTTCCCCGATTCAATGTTTATCAAACTAATAAACATGTGTATATCACTTAACAATTAATCAAAACAATAATTCATGGCAAAACATGCATGTTCCACCATGGATTCCTCATAACAATTATAATCCCAAGAAACGCATATAATCATGGCACATAACAATTATTCATAATAACCACATAAAAATATACATGCAATCATAGGGTTTCTACAAGTTTTACAAAAAATAAAACCTAATTAAAAAATTAATGGGTAATCGACCCAATTAATAAAAAATTAGGGTTCCAATTTTCAAAACCCTAGAAACCATAAAAGCATATAATAATCATAAAGATTCAATTTTTATGTGTTTCGGTAATTAATTACAACATATTAACGGCTCGTGATGCCACTGTTGGGTTTTACTAATCATAACAATTACATAAACAAGTAAACATCATCAAAGCATGCAGCGGAAGTAATAGGAATAATACTTGTAATTTAATTAACCAAATTAAAAGTATATGCGTACCTTTTGCGAATCAATGCAATTAGGGTTTATGAAAAACCCCCAATTTTAATAAATTAGGGTTTAATACATTCGACTACAATAAAATTCGAACCCCAAGTTACCAACACAAGTGCATTGGCCCTTCGTTCTTGTACACACGTATTAGTAGCGAATCAATGAGAAAAACTAGATTCTTGAATCACAAACAACCAAAACACTTAAGTTGAGCTAGAAGAAAATCAATCCCTAAGGGATTAGGGGTGGCCGATCGGTTCTAGCACACAAGAGGAAGAAGAAGAGAAGTTAGGGTTCTTTGGTGATCCAAGATTAGATTTAATGAATACAAGGGGTTTGTATTTATACATATCTAAACTTGGTGAACAAGCAAAGCCTCCCCTTGGGCTTTTGAGACCCACGACCGGCCTAGGACTCCCAAGAGGGATTCTAGAACCTTTCCAACTTCTATTTTCATCTCTAGTCATTTAACTTAATATTTAACGACCGTTAACCAAACATCGTTAAACAATAACTCTCGTTAAGTGTTTTATTCGTTATCAAATAATTAAATATAACATTTTATATATTAATTATTTATACATTGATTCTCATACGTAATGTGTGCAATCCCGAAGTCTCGAATTTGAATCCGGTCATACATATATTAATAATTATCCATAAACCTTTCAGTAAACACATCCAACTAACACATATACATTTGAAGTGTTGTGAAAAGAATTCATTAAGCGGGTAAGCAAACACATATAACTATACTTATCGCCGCCGCGCGCTGGTATCCGACTAGTATATATATAAACCTTCTTCCTTGTATTTTCCGTGAAAACCTAACAAAATCAGTCCAAGAAAATATTGTTAAGCGTGTAAGCAAAGATTGCTAATATGATCGAATATATTTACACAATGTGATTCTCATAACTAAAAATGCGTAAGCCACTAATAGATGAATACATAACATCCAATGTTTCAAAACACTAAGAACGGCAACAATATCTAGCATTCTATCACCCCTTCCCACAACCAAATCAATATATCACAATTGCAGATGCACCTGAAAACAGTAAAAACAAACAAACAAATAGATCATTACAATCAATATTATACAAGTTTCTAATCACTGATGGCGAATCTATGGATTAGCCGCTGCAGTTATCTTTCTGTACGTTTCTGTTGGAAGAAAAAACTTTGCTAGCCAATGCAATGGTTTTAGTAGTTGTGCTCTTTTCCTTCTCCAAAACCAAATAGCAGCATTATACTGTTGGTTTCTAATCACTCGTGTGGCTGCCCTCCAATCATATTTCTCCATCTCCACTCGAGCAGACTGCCCTATATTTTCTCGTAAACCTTTGTTGTCTAATAATGGGACTAGTTTGTTTAAGCAGTCATCAAGATCTCCTGGAGTGAAGAGGTACCCAGTTTTTCCTTCTTGTTCAGGAGGGATAATATCAGGTACACCACCAGCACGGGCAGCTACCACGGGCAGTCCTGATGACATGGCTTCAAGGACAACTTGCCCGAGTGTTTCAGATTCTGAAGGCATTAAGAATACGTCTCCACTAGCGTATGCTTGGGATAACTCTTCACCTTGTAACATTCCCGTGAACACTGCTGGCATGCCCTCAAATAGTTTTTCAAGATCTCCCCTGTCAGACACACATTTTTCTTCATCAAACATTAAATAACAGTTGTTTTTGGAACAGCAATTTTTTTTCACACCCTATACCACCTATCTCACAATATATCTCACAAGTCACAAATGCCTCCAGCAAGGCTTGAACCCACAACCTCTAGGTTGGTGGGCAACTCATATACCACTAGACCAAAGGCCTTGGGTATTAAGTAAATAACAACTTCTGATCAGGAATGGGGACGACTGGAAGTGTTGGGTAAGTAGATCATAGTTAGTTAGCTTTAATTGGCAATAAACAAATTACGCATAACAATAATCTAGACTTATTAAGGAGAACTATCTAGAAAGTTATAAGCATGATCAGAGATATCCTGTGGAGAAACTTTGAGGCTTCAACTCATTTGACCCATTGGCCAAAAAAAACTAACAAATCATTAGCACATGGGTATTCGTTTTTAGATAAAAACAGCTTCAGAAGGTTATACATATAGGATAACAGGGTACCTAATGGTTTAGCTATACAGATAATTTTTTCTAGGTGACTATATGAGTATCTTAATGACAAACATTCAGACCCTCAATTAATTATAGTGACGGTCAACTAAACAATTAGAACACCATGTCAACAAAAGTTTAGATTAAACCACTAAGTTTATTTTGTAGCTTTTTCTTTTTACCAGTTAATGATGGAAGATAACAAAAATCAACTAATCATAAGAACTGCTACTAATACTGCTGAAACCTGTATGGATGGCAAATATCCAACGATGTTTCATAAAAGTTTATGCGATTACCTGTATGGACCATCTCCAACGAAAGCGATCCTTGCCTGTGGGATCTTTTCCATGACACTGCTCAAATATTACATCAAATGAACATATCAGAAATCCGTATTGTTTCTTTAAGCAAATCTAAAATGGCAAAACTACCTCTTTACTTATTAATATTACATTTTACATACGAAAGTTATTATATAAGAATCTTTATTTTGCGTGGCTGAAAGATATGTTGATACGCGGTTGATATATTTATGTGTACATTTTAACATGTGTGTATACTTACATATCTAAAGCCAAAATCAATACAATACAGAAGTGATAGGGTTACTCATAGATTATTATAAATTAATTATTTCTGTCATCGTGTTTTATAAGGGTTCAGGTTTGTCTTTCCTTTTAAACTGTCTATCATTTGACTGCGTAAATTTTCCCTTTTCGTGGCTAAAGCAAAGACCATAATTGGCTATGTCATCCTCATATTCCTGTCAAACTCAGGTCAATTTATGGTCCATTCTGCATAGGATTCCAAAGGAAATGCATGGCAATGGATTGGTATTGAAATATGTGATAGGTGGTTAAACAGTTTCCTAAGAACACACGTAAATTCAGACGTTGCTAAATGAAACATTATATTAATGTATAAATAAAGTAGAGCGTACCTTTTAATGAAATCTAAATTTTTCTCGACTCCAATTCGGCCAACATGTACAATTAATGGTCGATCAGGTTCACCATTGCTGTTTAAAACAGAAAATAAAGATGCAACGAAATCAGAAAGCAACAATATAAGCACATTGTCAGTTATTTGATCCTTAAAGGATTGAATGCCTTTCCAACCATCATACTTACCATTTTGTTTCGAATAACCAGTGGTGGAAAATGGGCGGGAAAGAATACGGGTCAAAACGGGTAATTTCTTACAGAGGCTAAACCCTCGATATATATTCCGTCTTTTTATTGTTGAATTATTCAAGTAATTAGTCTTTTTAGTAAATTATCAGAAAAATGATGTTTGGTTTTTCACGCAAATCAGAGCAGTTTAATTAGTAAAAGAAGAAGCGTACGATAGTCTAACTCGCATTTCTTGAGAATGGAATTTTGGATGGAAGCTATCCGAATCGACACCCTTATTCCATAGACGGATTGTGTTAGCTGAAAAGAAAATAATAAAATGCTGTGTTAAACTCGTTGACCAACCAACAATGTCACTTTCAATACCAAGCTTTGAAAATTGAAATGCCAACTTTTTCACGCAGTTTGGCTCTTGCTACCGGCAACAGTCACTTTGCATCATGGGACAGTTAAACACCATTAGCTTTTTTAAAAGGACTGCCAGTTACCACATCTACATCCATTGGGAGGTGTGGTGGTATAAGTATTTAAAAATTCCAAGTTGAACATTTTAGTGTGTGTTCTGACCTTGGCTAGCCCTAGAACAGGGCCAGGCCTTAACCGGGACTTTTGGTAGGTAATCTGCGGGGTAAGGCCTATAACTGGAACTGGGCTTTTTGGGACATGATTCCTAGAGTTTGGCCCACTTATACATTTTTATTTAAGGTAAATGAGGGATTCAGATGATCTAATAAATCAATGATCTCAACAGAACATATAATTACCTGCTGCTACTTTGTACTGTTGAAGATCCTTTGCAATAGCAGCTGATGGCACCAATGTAAGATCAGCAGCGCGGTGAAGAAATTCTGACCATAAAGAATAAAAACCATCAGTCTCTTACCTCCTAAAATGGAACATAAGGAACCCCAAATAAGAAAAGATAAGAGCACCAAGGTAGAATCATCGCATACTTATAACTAACCACATCGGCTGCACCAGCCAGCTAAATGTGTATCTTGGAATATACCTGCATTAATCCAACACCATATGCAACTTTATGAACCAAATCATTTAATAATAGTTAATTAGAAACGTCAAATGCTATATATATATGTGTGTGTGTGTGTGTGTGTGGATGTGTGTATGTATCACAATTCGGCTCAAAATGTTTCACTTACACTGGCACGTGTGTATGATACGACATCACAATGGGGACAGACAACATCTTTGCAATCGCAAGTGCCCCAAAAACCTAATATTTAACCAAAATAATGTTAATAAAGTGAAAGCAAGCTTCAATCTCTAAGAAATATCCACACACACTTTTATTTCTAAGGAGTATACACATTCGTACCATAATACCAGGAGATGATGCATGGATGATGTCTGGTTTGAATTGCTTAACTTCGTTGATGATTCTAGGGCTGAGAGCAAGGGAAAGCGGCACCTGCTGATACCATGGGAAAGGGAAGCTGCACATATATAAAAAAAACTAGGAGTAGGTATCATACGTCATAACATTATATTTCACATCCCACAATCAGTTTTGTTTAAAATCAAGCAACCAACCTTCGTGAACCAACCAATTTTGCTCCATGAAATTCTTCAGGCACCCCTTCATGAGTGGTTACAACCATCACCTACAACAAAATGCCACTCCTAAGCCTTGGAAGATATATAATAATTAAATAAGGTAGTACTAATAAAAACAACTAAAATTAGTCCACATCCATATAATGTGAAAAAAAGAGTACCTCATCGCCCATCTCACGCAAATATTTAATGAAGTTCTGGAACCGGTTCTTGTATCCAGACACATATCTGTAATGAGTAGGATCATATAGTTGAAACTCAGTCTAGATCAAAATTTTGTAATGCTGGCCTTTATTATGAATAATTGTATGACTCATTACAGAAACCAGCCGTGTAGCAAAAAATTTCTTGTTTAACGTAAACTGTTTTTGTTAGAAGAGGTTGATGCAAGTATGGACAAATAAATCTATGTAAGTATCAATCTTTAAAGATATTGCACCTCGCATACCTGAAGCTTTTTATTCAATTACAACGTGCAAGACACCGATTGAGACAAATCCATTTAACAAGAGACATCATCTATACTATAATATAGAACATCTATATAATTAACCTAACTTATTCTTAAAATTCATTCGTAGCTTACTTTTTATATACAAAATATATTGTCACCTAACTTATAATCAAATCAAACAACATCACATTCAGTAGTTGACTTTCTACCAAATCCATCAATCTACCAAATATGACATCAAACATATTGTAAGTACAATTGCTAATAATGATTAAGTCAAATAAGATACTTACGCAAAAGGAGAAGGCTCAACAAAGAGAACAATACGCCTGGGCTTAGTTATAATCTCAGATTCAACTTGCAAAGGAGGACTCTCTTCTTCTTCAATTGTCATTGTTTAGTTGCTTGGAAACCAAAAAGCAGAATGAAGATGGATATATAAGGAAACAATGTGTTTGTTTTATGATTTGGTGGTGACTTGTAAGCAAGTAGAAAGTTGGGGGTGTTTTAAATTCCGGGGGAAAAGAATATTAATTCGACAAGGAATCAAATTATTATGGATATTCCTATTTGATGTAGAAAACCGGGAATAATATGAAGCATATGCTTATTTTCATTTGTGATTAACAAAATGTAACTATTTGCATTGAAAGATAGATGAGCAAGTAGAACATGTCTTAGTGGGCCCACTTGGTTTATTATGACAGATATGTATCTGCTTGTCTTGTAGGACCCAAACATGCTCAACCTCATGTTTAATCGACCTACTTCTTGGCTAGTTTTAATGGTAACCTTTATCATCACTTTCACGTCAGCAACATATCATCATTCGGCACATCATCATTATTATCACCTTTCACTATTTATGATCAGCATTTTTATGGTCACCAAACTCATTTTCTTTAACAAATTTCATAAAACTTTTATTAATAATTTAAAAACATTACATTGATAATTAAAAACATAAATGTATGAAACTAAAAACGTAAACTAATATGAGAAATATTGGGATTTAAAAACTACGTTAGCCAAGTAACGCATATGAGTACGCAGCGGAATATGGATCTAGTTTATGCAATTAGGTTAACACGTATTTAATAAACAATTAATAATAAAAGGTAAATTGAAAACTAACATTTGGTAGCAATTGAACGCAAGTGAACGAACAAAGAAACCATAAGAAACCCAAAGTATCTAAAATAGATACCTCTACGAGTATCACACACAACACGTAAAACGAGTACGTTCGATGAAAAGCTAGTCGAGAACGTATAAACCAATCAACCCCTTGATAACTTGAATATCACACGAACAAGAAAAACCTCAAAGACCAAGTCTTCTTTTTCTGCCCAATAAGTAATCTGCCCCCGATATCTTTTGCTTCTTTATCCGAGAACTTCGAACACAGAAGTACCCTTGTTGTTGCTACTGCTTGTCGACAAGGAGTGCAAAACAATAACCAATTTCCTAATATCTCTTGGATCAAAACATACAATGCAAGTATAGGAATAATTTGAACCAATCAAAACTTTAATGACTTGAATGTGTAAGTCGAATAGGAATTTGTAGTGGAAACACTTGATTGGTTGTTAGGTTTAGTTAGGGTATATTAATATATCGTACATTGCATGTAGTACCAGAATAAAGTGTAGGTACAATTGGTTTTATAGCAAAAACCAACGCCTTTTAGCTTGGTCCATATCTTGGTCGACAAGCAAAGAAACCTACACCCTCTCTTGTGCCCAATCAGTTGGGTATTCAAGGCCCAAGGCAGCCAACCAAACCGACCCACATCCATTCCAAGAATAGTCCATAGGTCGTGCAAAACATCAGGTCAAGTTACATGCATAATACGGGTATATACTTCAAGTATCAATATATGTTCGACACGTACTCTCGTGTTTATCGTGTGTGCCCCCATAGGATCACACACTTTTAGCGTTTACGTGTGTTTTAAAACTCCCACAATCCAACAGCTCCCATTTGGGAGTTGAAGTGTCGAATGACACACAAAACTAACGACGGAAACGCCTAGCAAAGCTCTCACTCGCTTTTTAACTAAAAGTGTCTGAGAGAATAGTTTCATAAAAGTTTCTCAGTAGCATGGTTATTAATGTCTTGCTTTTAATCATCCTTTATTATAGATACCGTTAAACCATGGATATGGATCCGAACTCATTCCATATAGTTTAACCATTTAGATTCTCGTTATAGAATTTAATTAGATATACCAAATGTAATCAAGTATCATCTTGCATTACCCTTTGGGTTTGGCCAAACAATTATCTGATTAATTCTGGAGAGGGCCCATGGTATCTTTCTGCACATATCAAGTGGAGTAACAAATCCTTTATTGACTACAAGTGTTGTGGATGCTGCTTTACATCACTCCGAAATATAGCCTTTATAACTACCTTATTCAGATAGCGTTTTGCGTATACTTACAAAAAGTGATATCCACACATAACAGAACTTGCTTGTATCTCAAGTCTAAGGACGACCTTAACAAACCATTTCAATATTTTACTTATGACAAGGATCCAAAAGTAAATGTTTGAAAGTTGAGGTATCCATTATGCATCTCTAGTGAATACATATGAGTTTGGTGGAACAATCCAAATTCTCGTTAGAATATAACCAACACTCACATTTGCCTTACATAACAATATTCCCATATTCTTAACCGACAATGGACATATTTAGAACAATAAAATCATTCAAGGATTAAACATGCAAATATAGGATAACAATTATTATATGAATTAATAACAAATACCAAGTATCTTTATTCATCATAAAGTAAAAATTGTCTTTCAATCGTAATTATCCAAATACTAAAACAGATATGCATGAAACTAATTTAGTAAGTTGAAGCCTAATGTTTCCAACATTCTCAACCTTTCTTTAAAAGAAAAACTAAAGAGTCATCTGAGTAAACTTTCCGAATACTTATTTCAAATTTCACATATAGTGAGGGATTTGAAATATAAGATGAGTGTCTTATCTCATATGCTCATACTATAGCAAGAGTTATAGTATGGAGATGTCGCCCTACCTTGCATGAGGTATTAGAAGTCAACGACACACTGACAGTCATCTTTACAGTTTCTAAAAGTGTAAAGTATTCTCATTCCTTAATGTGTAATGCAACAATGCTCTATGTTGAGCATAACTAGTTAGCAGATTTATCATAAATGATAAAATCCTACTACAACTAGTATTAATAATCCTCTAGCATCATTTGTACTTATACAACATAATGCTTTATAATTCGTAAACATCGGTATTAACAATAATCTAAACACTCTCAATTAGACATTGTTTTTGTCAGCTCATCTTGTTCTTACACAAAAGCAACAACTAGTCTTATACACAATATAATATATACATGATGAATCCTTAGTTAGAACAACATAAGGTTTTGATGCGTGTACAAGGCACGTTCGGGGTCAAAGGAACTTCCTTTTCGTCGAGCAAGTGTTTCAACACCCTAGGCAGTGAACCTAATCGTTGTAGTGTAGTACTGGGTAAGCTTCGGGTATTGATATCGTTCTCTAGGGGAATAGGAATGCTAGTAAGAAGTGTACTACGCTAAGGTTGAGGTTGAGGAAGATTATTTTTTTATCTTTTTATATTTTTTTAGTAAGTTAAAGGTAAAATCTCGGGGCTTGGATTTGGGGGGTGGTACTTCTACCGATTACTTTACTATTCTAATTATCTAAACTACGGGTAGTCTATGTCTTTTTTATGTGTGCTCGTATGATGATTAAAAATGTGCTTACCTAGATACTATTACTCCCTAGTTATCTTTTATTGGTTGTTGAATTGTCACGTCCTTATTCTTAACGCGTTGTGTTTTCTAAGGTCGTAAGGTGTGCCTTTTTCCCTAACTTTTTGAGACTACCTTAAGGTTATTTCCTACGAAATCCTCTAGATTAATCATAAACTTACTTTAAGGTTATCTTTGGATGTTTAGACTAAGAAATCCGCTAAGTGATTCATAAACTAATGTTCACAAAGATTACTCAAGCATTTAAACACAACGATAGCCTAATTGCACTCCTAAGCCAATTACAATTAAGATAAGAGACAACCAATCAATAATTAATAACTAGTTTTCATAGATCTAAGCAAACACACAAGAAATTTAGCCAAACATGTTAAACACCCAAGCATACACACATTCAATGGAAGACATAATGAAATTAATGAAGTAAAACACTTATCTTGATGTAAAATAGGATTTGGGAACTCTAAGATATTGTCCAAGTCGAACTACAAACGTTTAGGTTTTACTCCACATGTCTACCTCCTAAAATTCTAAAAATTTGATTTCTATATATAATTTTACACTTGCGACGGCGTCGCCTTATAGGTGGGACGTCGTCATATCGCCGTCATTAGGGTTTTCGTCTTGGCCAAGTCATCGTTGGGACGGCGTCACGTTGTAGTTGTGACGCCGTCGGGCTTCAGTAGGGACGTCGTCTGATTCTGGATCTGGGCCGTCTGAGATGAAAAGTCTTAGCGACGCCCTTCCTCTTCAAAGCCTGTAGGATCGTATATTTATTGTGTTGATGATTCGGGTGGTCTTGGATGATGGAAATACATGATTGCCATAGTTAGAGAGTTAGTAGAGAGAGAGAGGGTGTTCTTGCTAGAGGTTTACACAAAGTATGAAATATTAGATTGAATGAAGCACCACCCCTTCCATGGATGGAAGGGGTATTTATAGTTACAAACATACCGTCCTCCTATCGGACTGTGGATCAGGCATACAGTGGGTAAAGACCCGTCCTTCCTCCACGGTGTTGCACTAAACTAAACTACGCTAAACTAAACTAATAACTAACTAATAAACTGATAAATAACGTAAATAACGACAAATCTACGAGCTAACATATGCTAGACCATTATTGGGGTGACCGATTCTTTAACATGGAATTTCCAATTCCTAACAATCTCCCCCTAAGGGAGGTCACCCCATGAAATACATTTTGCTTCCTAGCATTCTATCTTTGACTTCGTTCTTGAGCTCGTAGACTTGAATTCTTCATTTCTGCAATCTTAGTGCTTTAGTAGCGAATCTTCAAAGTCCGCATTGATTTGTACTTTCAGTGGAGGCCTTTACCTGATCCAAATCTTTGATGATCTTTGAGCTTTCTTTGAGATCATCAGCCACAGTAAATCTCTCTGGATCATCCATAGTTGTGTTGCCTTCATGTGATGTTTTGACTTTTGGACCGACATGCTCACACATTTGAATCATGACATCTTTCCATCAGAGTAGCGGAAGCCTTACTGGTTCATGATATTTGCAGCAGCGAAGCAGAAGCATAGTATGAAATATCATAGCCAGGTTATGTAGATATGCACCAGTCATGATTTCTTCAAATTAAGTGTGGATGCTGTGAGCATGCGGCATTGGATTGACTCCTCAATTCTGATCAGCTGCAACCGTCCAAATGTACCTGCAAACAACAGTTAGCAATAAAGCGCACGAAAGTGTCTTTGACCACTTTCGTTGAATTGAGGTACACGGCCCACGGTTCCCCGTTGATCAGTACAAGTACTGCCTGTGATCAGGTAGGATTCCTAAGAATCTCCTTGACAGGGTTTCGCAGCTGTTCTAGCTGTTCTCAAACCGGAACGTCTCAAAGAAGACAACACGGAGTGAGTGAACCAGCGAATTGAGATTCACTGATTGATGAAAAATTGATTTGAAAACAATCGCGTATTGCTTAGAATAAAGAGTTTTGCAATACGACGAAGGCTTTATGAGAAAGATCAATTTTCAATCAAAATACTTTTTGTATTAGAGAATGAGTACACATTCGACGTGCTAGTGAGAAGAAGATTCGCACATCGAACGGTTTTTCTAAAAGTATTTTTTCAATCAGAGATACTTTTTGTGTTTGAAAACATAAGTACACATTCGACGTGCTAGATAAAAGAAGGTTTGCACATCGAACGGTTTTTCCAAAAGTATTCGTCAATTCCATTCCTGGACCAAGGTTGATTCACGAGTGAATCGCCCCATCGTTTCTATCCAGTTGTCACAAGTTTGATCTTTTGAAAAGATCTCACATGTCACCCACCAAGAGCTTGTTAGATGTTGGCTCTAGAAGGATTTCCATCTTCATCGTGAATACTTTTACATACCACTCAGATGTTCTGGCAAAACCACAAGGATAATGCGTAGGACTCTCAATATATACTTACTTTCCACATTGTGTGAAACAGCAAGTCATCATTAATTTTGTGTCCTAACGAGATATTGTGGATGATCTCTTGGCTCTAGACTCAATAGTGCACATTTGGTTCCTGTGTCGGAGACTAGGGAGAGGGTCTCCTTCTTCAATATCAACAATCTCTAAGAGAAAGTCGATAGATAATGTCGGTTCCCCGTGAGAATGAAACAAGTCCTTTCAATAGGAACTTGAGTGGTTTGGGAAGTTGAAGTGAAGTGCGTCACTGGGTCCATGACGTCTTGTCTTCAATACCTATGTTACCTTAGTAAACACCAGTAGCATATGAATTTGAACCCGGTTACTGCCCTAAGGTTGAATTATTGGAGGGCTATTTCTTTTCACCCTTTTTCATATTCATTTCTTTTTCATTCTTCAACCCCTTCAGTGCTTACCGAGACTTCATTACTAGAACCTTGTTGGGTTTATTCCAGTACTAGCTCTGTCTCAATCCGCACTCTTCCCATATTCTCATTTTTCTCCTTTTTTCAATATACCTAAGGACTCTACACTATCTAGTGGATTGTCCCTGGGTAGATCCCTCCGGTTCTGGCGGATCGTGGGAACAAATACCTAACCTAACCATCCTTATAACACCATGCATAAAGTAAATTGGTCGGTCTTTTGGTATTGTTCTTTCCTTCATGAAACCAATTGAAAAATCATTTGGAAAACCAATCAAGGTACTTGTGATACGAGATCAAAGCATTTTGTACCTTAATAGTTTTGATCATTTAGAAAAACCTCCCCCTCAACATGTGCGTATGATTTAGAAATTCTTTAGCACAAGGAGGCAAGAGGACTTTGAAATATTTTCTTTGATCACAATTTTCATACGAAAAAGCCATTTGATTTTCATGGTAAAATTCTCCCCCTCAATATGTGCATAGGATATTTATAAAATCATTTTTATCACATAGAGGCAAGAGTTCTTTTGAAGCACATCCACGATTACAAAAGCCATTTAAGAAACCATATAAAAACTCAATCAAGGTACATTATGTTAAAACATAAAAGCATTTGCACCTCGATAGTTTCTTTTCTTTTAAAATGCCCCCCCTCAATATATGCTTCGAGATTCGAAAGCGTTTAGCACATATGAGAGAGCAGCCTGCACAACTGAATCAAAACGATCAACTTTTATCAAATTTCATTATTAAATCACAAATTCTCCCCCGATCAAAAATATCAAACCCTTTGAGATTTTGGATCCCAAGTGATTTAATAAGGTTTATAAAACATAGGAGAAAATGTGGCCAGGTTTAAATACTCATCTTGTTTTTGGATAAATGCTCCTCCTCAACATGTGCATTGTATATTTGAAATCGTTTGGCACATGGAGGCAGGAGTGCCTATAAAGGACTAAAACCAATTCCATTAAAACAGATATGAGATTTAAATCACGATCTCTCACCCGATCAAAAATTTTAAACCTTTTGAGATTTGAGATCCTAATTGATTTAAATCATTTAAAAGAGTTTGGGGAAAGACGTGGCAAGATTTAATTTGAAAAATGACAGATAATGACCAATTTAAGACATTAAAGATTGTTAGTGTCAGGTATGATAGTTTTTAAGAGATCTTTTAAGTAAAACAAAACAATTTCACAATCAAACAAGAACAGAAAAATTTTCATTTTGAAAGACCTTGATTCTAAAGAAAAAATCATACCATGACATAACATTAAATCTTTAGATCACCACATTTTAACGTACAAACCGGAACTTTTATGAAGAAATATTGTTTGAAAATATTATATTTTAAATCACTCTCCCCCTCAATCGATGACCGAAGTCGATAATTGAGTGACTTAGGTTTTGATAAAAACGAAGTCGTGATTTTCAAAATTAAGTCCAATTTATTTTCAAAACAGTATTTTTCCATTTTCAAAAACAATATTATTCAAATTTTTAGAAAAATTGTATCATCACTATTATCCCTGCACAAAGATACGTTAGGTGGATGAGAAGCTTCCGTTTCTGTTGCTGTAAGGTTTGGAAGAAAAACCATCTACAGATGCAGTGAGACTTCTTCTTACATTGCATTTTGAATGCCAACTGAGGTCAAATTAAGCTCCGTTTCTTCAATCACTTAGAAGAAAACCATCTGCTGATGCAGTGAGACCTCTTACGTTGCATTTATGCCAACTCTCCATAGAAGTCCAATTAAGCTCCGTTTCTTCATTTGTCAACCCAAGATATAGTTACCCTTTCCTTTCGGCATCTAATCATCTTCAATTGTGGGATCCGGATCGGGAATATTCTTTTATACCAATATACCTGCATACGTTAGTGAACACACATACAAATATATGGTGGTCGACATCACCCAAACAACAATCGACTAATTAAAGTCAATTCAACATAACAATCAGATCATATAAGGCATGGGGTTTATGTGTTGATCAAACTCTAATCATCTAAACCTAACAATCATATCCTAAATTCCTAGTCCTTCGACACAGGCAAATATCATTTTTAATTAAGCACGTAGGATAATTAAGAGAACTCGTTAGATGATATAGATTTGAAAACATTCACCCCCTCAATGAATGACTTAAATATCTGAAAAGTTTAAAAGCGCTGAAGTCATTGATTGAGTTTTCAATTTTTATAAAAACTCTGAATTTGATTGTTTTTAAAGCAACTCATTTACCACCAATTTTTGAAAACAACAAATATTTTTCTGAAGAATTTTAGACGGAAAAACATTTGTGTAGGAACAGCAGTCCTTCGACATACTTTCCTCAAATTGTTTTAGGATAAGTGCACGAAATATTTGAAAAATTGTTTTAGCGCAACACTTTCCTTTCTTTTGAAGAGCGGGTTGCTATCTGAAATAATAGCAAGCCATTTTTTTGAAGCGCGGGTTACAGTCTGAAATAACTGTAAGCCATTTGATTTGTGACATGTTTTGAAAAGAATATTTACACCTCCTGCTCGAACTTCATCTATGGTCCCGTGCCATTATTGAATGATATTTCTAAGACCGTAGATGTTATCGATACCAGAAGACATGTCTAGAGAAAACAATATTTTTGGTATTTTTGAAATTTTCTGATTTTTATGGGTTTTTTGAAGGTTTTATAATTTTCTATTTTGTTTTTGTTGGTTTTATATTTTTGTATTTTGGTTTTCTAAAAAATATATACAAAGATAGAGTAGATGATATAGTAAAAGAAGATGATGATACGAGTATCGAGATAAGGATATCGAGCAGCCCCGTTGTAGAAGATAGAAATCGTCATCTCTTAAACATTCACCACCAAAGCTTCCAAGGCTCTTGCATAGAAGAAAGAAATTGAACCATCTGAAAGTGAGACTTTGGCAGCTTCCCCCCAAACCGAAAGACCTTTAGCCGAGCAGATTCAAAGCTTTCTTTCAAGCTTCCATTAGTCAGGTGCACCAAGAAGCACACCATTATCATTTATCCCGCTGCTCCATTTAAAGAACGATAATCGAGGTTCTCCGTTCGGGGTTATATCATCAAGAAGAAGAGCAGCAACGTTTCATCCCACTCTTTAAATTTCTTCTCAAATTTCATTACCACTGAAGTCTGAAGCAATCCATTCCAAAAGGTGTCAAGAGACCACTTCCCCCACGTAGTTGAATTGATGCAGTCAGTCTCTTTGTATAATGCTCAAGAACTCTCCCAAATACACATCATGAGGGGAATGAAAACACCTTCCCATGTTCACATTTTTCTTCCCGGATGATCATGTATGAAGCTCAAGAACCCGAAGTACACCAATACCCAAGAGCTCTCCCGAATACACATCATGAGGGGAATGAAAACACCTCCCCATGTTTACATTTTTCTTCCCTGATGATCGTGTATGAAGCTCAAGTATCCGAAGTATACCAATACCTAAGGAAGGAAAAACTGATAACATTGAAGAAGCAAGCCAAGTCACTAATTATCTCTGCGGATGTCAACTCCGGAATAAGTGATTATATCTCTGAATCACTGATTAAGCCCTCAAGTGAAACAGCTGAGCGCCTCCAATGTACACAATTCTCTCTCCTCTGATGATTGTGATAACATCGAGATCATCACGCACTTGTGTACCTCTTTTATCTTCAGAAACTAACTCTTCCATCGCTTCCCCCACATAGTTGAAATACTAACACTAAACGCCTTGATGAGTAAAACCTTGAGTTTCTCTGCGGTCATGACATTTGTTTTCCCGGGATATCTTCAATCACTTAGAAGAATTAAGTTCATCAAGTTTACTCGTCATGAGTCAAACCTTGAGTTTCTCTGCGGTAATAACATTTGTCTTCCCGGGGTATCTTCAATTACTTAGAAGTATTAAGTTCATCAAGTTTACTCGCGTTTAGGTGCTTATCTCCTTACTCCTTGCTGGTTTTTGACACTTCAGAATCAACAACTCTTTATAAGTCCATATACTAGAAATTTGTTGAGAATATCACTTGAACTCTTGTGAGAATCAACTTGCTGAAGACTCTCTCTGACAATTTATATCAACCCTTCTGTAGACAATTTGAAGTGACCACTGAAGAAGAAAACCCGCTATACCATACTTGAAACTGAAGTCAACTTCCCCACATTTGTATCTTAAGCTTGCACCTAATGATGGAAGAACGGTGTAGAGAATTTATGCTTCAAGCAAATCTCTAAGTACTCACTACCCAAACAAAGTATGAGACATTAACACCTCTTGCTTTTATCCACACCGTCATATGCGTGTGACACTGAGTAAAACAAAGTAACTCCTAATAGTGATAGTTAACCAGGTCTTCAACCATCCACCTCGACTGCTGGTAACTAGATAAGCCAAGTCTTCGACTCAAATTCTTAAGCCCGAGCAAGTTATCAAATAAGAACACGCCTTTGTGAAAGTCAAATTCAATCTCAAATAAGTGATAAATGATTAACTCCAAAGTAATCACCTTGTGTCAAATGTCCAACAATAGTCAATATCAACGTCTCGAGTAGTCACTGCTAAAGAATATGAGCAAGTCTAATTGGGAATTGAATCTGACTTATAACTTTCTCCCAATTAGTGCTCTCCCCTAAACCGACAATCTGTTTGATAAATGCCCAGATTAAGAAGAAGTCTTTAGATCGTTAAATGCAACTCGTCTTTAGTCTTCTAACATGTAGCAGAAAATGTAGAACATACTGTAGACTCGACCTTCTTCAAGATTGTTCAGATGGGGAATAGATAGTTAACATCTTCAACTCACACCAAAAAGCATCCCACCAAAAAGCATCCCAATTAACTTACATCTTGCAAATCCCCTTAACTAAAATCTCTCCCAATCAAACAAGAACAGAAAGATGTTCATCAAGGAAATCAGCAATAAGGCCGCAACGAACACACAAGATGGTAACGCCAAACTACCAATCACATCAAACAAGAACAAAGAGATTGTTCGGAATCATCATGTTGATGTATATGTGAAGCATTAACCGGAAGCACTTTGTCGATAAACTCATCAATCCGAGTGAAGATGTCAACCAACGGCTCTTAGAAGAGAAAAACTCCATGTGAAGATGACCCGATAATAAGAAGCTCGGTTCTTACATGAGTTTAGAGCCGTATCACCATTTAAATTCTCAAATATCAATCAGCAATGCAAAAAAAATCACACTTCTTCTCCCCCTCAAGAATTGCATACGGAGATGCCATTCTTGACTAAATAAGTGAAAATCATCCGAATGTTCTTATTCACACTTCTCTCCCGCAATATAAGCACATGATGTCGCCATCTTCATTATAATCGAGCACGTGGAATGAGAAAACAATCAGTGGTAGCCCGGTTCACTTTATTACTGAAGCGCATGGAAAAAGCATGAAGCATGTTGATGAGAATGGTCATTAATTAGAAGATTTCTCTTCTTCAGAAGATAAAGCGCACTGACACGTACACTTTTCTTTTCTTTAGAGAACGAGGCATGAACTGTTGTGTTCATACGTCATAAGAAGATTTCTCTTCTTTCGAAGATAAAGCGCACTTACACGTACACTTTTCTTTTCTTTAGAGTACGAGGCTTGAACTGTTGTGTTCAAACGTCATAAGAAGATTTCTCTTCTTCAGAAGATAATGCGCACTGAAACGTACACATTTCTTTTCTTTAGAGTACGAGGCATGAACTGATGTGTTCATACGTCATAGTCTCTCTCTTTTCAACTCTCTTAGCAAAACATGTAATTATCCCCATTATCATTCTGTAGGCTCTTTGTCGTGACAACTGATGGAGAAAACCCAATATGATGAATTTGACCCTGAAGTAGAACAACCCATACTCGTGACTTAAACTTGCACATGTGTAACAAAGAACGGTGTCGAGAATTCATGCCCCTTTGAATCTCTAAGTACTCTATACTCTTAAACCAACCAACCATCAAGTATAAGACGTACATTACCTCTTGAAAATCCACAATTGAATGTGACACTGAGCACTACAACGTAACTCCTTAAAGTGATAGTTATTTTGTAGTGGTAAGAGTCCAATTCCCCCAAGTGGTAAAAGAAAAAGTAAAAGACACCCAACAATAACTAGATTTCCAAGTCTTTGTTTTTGATAATAAGCTCGAACAAGGATCATGAAGAATCTTCATCCAACCATCCCCTGATATCTTCAGATACTAAGTACACTCGCCCATGATATTTCACTTCAACCTCAAATAAATAATACTGAATTACCGCCGTTGTCACATCTTCTGAACTGCTCAAATCTAGCCTCCTTTGACTTATTAAGTGAACTATGATAATGGTTTCATCCCGACCATGGTTTAATGAGCATAACCCCGTAAACTTTGAAGTAACCAAACCGCCATGACGAAAATCCAAACACACATCCAATTTATGAAGTACACCCTTTTATCCCTTCTTCAAAACAGAACCCGTAACACCAGCATCAGAAGACCCCGAGATACGCTTTCCTTTCTCCAAGATGGTTCCATCATCACGGGATTTTACAATTCTATAGTTTAAACCGAGAAATAGTTTCTTTCGCGGGATTTTACAAAACCAAGAATAAACCGTATGATTGATCCAGAAATGCACTTTACAATTACCAGGATGTTTCCATTGTCACGGGATTTTACATGTCTATGATTTAAACCGAGAAATAGGTTCTTTCGCGGGATTTTACAAGACCAAGACAAAACCGTAAACAATGTCAGCTTGAATGTGTTATGGCAACTTTGGTTTCGGTGAATATCTGTTTTAGGGGAACATGCAGTGGTTTATCAATGAATCATTTACCAACATCAACACCATCATCAACCATCTAGTTGTCACACCCCCAATTTACCTGTTTTGCAGCGGAATGGAATTCCTGGGGGATTGACTGTCATAGCACAACAATCACAGTTATATTGAACGACCTAAAATGTCGTTTTAAAAACACATCGTTGGATATTTCATAAAAACATTCAGAGTACAACATCGGTCCCAAAAGGTTTACAAAGTTTGCGGAAATACAATTATGTTACAAATCCAAACGATGTTTTTGAAATAAAGTACCATAATGTACAATAATGTAAGTCGACGCCGCGACTCAAAATGTAGGTCCCTAAACCATGTCATGATGATAATGCCTCAGTTACCTGAAAATACATTGCTAAAAAGGTCAACAATAATGTTGGTGAGAAATCATAGGTTTATGTAAATGTTTTATACGACTACACAAGTATAGATCAGGCATGACAATCAAGTCACGTAAAAATGTTACAATTGCAATAAGTCCATGACACCGAAACTAGACAATTCATAATGTATGCCCCTGCAGAGTGTTTGCCAGACAACTCCGTAATGTTATAAAATGAAATGCATCCGTATGACTAGTTGGGATTCACCAACCCGGATGGAGGCGTCACCCTCGATAGATCTATCCACTCATCCTCGTTCAAAGATTAACGGTTCATGTTCAGGTAATGGGAATGGGGACTTTCAATTGGCAAATACGGTAACTTAAGCAATGTAATGAGTTTAATGTACTTGGTATCGTAATAAAAATGTTGTGCAATGTATTCTCCCCCGTAGGTTTGAAAATAATTAAAAGCATGCGACGGGGCTATGAAAACTCACTTGGTAAACTGGAATGATGACGAAAGTGAGTACACTGAGGTATAATGTGATGCGTCAACCGGGACCTATTACGAATGATATGATATGTCATAAGTTGCAATGTAATGTTATGCATGCATTTCGTATGTTATTTATACCATTTGCGAGTTTTGAAAATATTACTTTTCGTCGAAAAATACTCTTTTGACGTCTTGACCAATCAAAAATCACTTTACAAGTTTTTACGTCAAAATGTCATCCTACAATGGTTTTATAATGATTTATGGTGAAATTATCACTTTTCGTCGCAAAACAATGTTGTCGGAAATTTCTTGAAATTAACAAAAATGGCTCCGAAAAACTAGTCGTAAAACGGTGTACGTCGATCGTTAGAGAACGAACTCGACTGTTTTGGAAAATTTGTATCGATATCTAGAAGTTTCAGTTCAGGAGTTTTCGACATAAAGGTCTCGATCATAAAGATAATAAGGGTTAAAGATAGTGATTTTGGCTAATTGTTGTGCAGAAAATGAGTTTTGACCAAGTTTGAGCAACCGTAATTAATTTATTAAAACTCCGCTATACAAACGGCTTATCGTTTTGAAAAATATGCCCGGTGATCTAAATTTTACTAGAAGACATCTCGTTCCAAAAAGTTTCACAACCTCGTTAAAAACAGCCCTCAACATGGACGTTACAGCTACCGTAACACTTGTATCGTAAAAATAATATAGTTTTTCAGAAAATAATAGTTACGGCAATTTTATAAAAACGTGCATATCTTTGTCGTTTCAAATCCGTTTTCTACGTATAATACGTCCTTAGCTTCGTATCGAAGTAAACTAATATATTTTTGAGAAGTCGAAATAATTTGTGAAGCTTAAGGCTCGTTTTTGACCCGGACAAAATAAATATTGTATGCTGAAATTTCAGAAAACTATATATTTCGTCGTCAAACTTGTAAAATCCATAACTTCTTCGTTATAACTCCGTTTTATTCCGTTCAAGCGGCCACGGATTCGTTTTAAAATATATTTTCTAAATATCAAGGCCAAAATGTCGTGCTTACTGTCGGTTTTTCCAGAAAGTCGAAACAAGGACAGAACCTATTTTATAGTTATCGAAAATAGTTTTTCTCGGACAAAACCTATTCTAATCCCTTCAAATCAACTCCAAAACTAATCTAATCCTACCATACACCTTCTTAGGGTGTCATGGGTTCCTAATCACCATCAAGACCAAAGAATACCAAGGGGATAATTATAGGATGACCAAATATATATATATATAACTCTTAAAATCATGAAAAATGGTATAAATCACATATGTCTTGCATGTTGCTCCAAAAATGAAAAGATACATATGAAATGAAAAAGGAAACATGAAAATGAAAGAAACATGCTTACAAGTGAATATGATGAGGTGCAAGTAACAAGGTTAAACTTAAATACTCTTGGTTTTTATTTCAAAACCTTATAAAGAGTATAAACTAGATTGATTAAACACTTGAGAAAATTTTTGATGATGATTCCTTTGAAAACCCCTATGTGGCCGGTTCTTGATGAAGGAGAAACAAGAGAGAAATATTTTGCTAGTACTATGAGAATTATGTTGAGGTGAATGAATAAGTAACAAGTAAGACTTTTATGTTGTGTAAGATTTTAAGTTGAGTAAAAGTTTATACAATCAAGAGCCATACTCTCATTAATTACCACCCTCCCCTTGGTCGGCCAAGGGGGAGGGATTTGGTAAAACATATATATATATATATATTTTTTTTTATAAACTTTACTTGTATATAATTTGTATAACATTTGACAAAAGTGTAAGTAAAGTGTAGATATTATTAACTTGTAGAGTAAATGGTATTTCTTGGTGCAAGTAAGTTTTTAATAGGTCAAAATAGAATGTAATGAGATAATAAAAATTGTAAAAATACATTCCTTGTGAAAATTGAGTGATAAAATAATTATCGTATAATTTTTAAGAAAAACGTCGTAATAATATAACTTTAACGATTAATATACCAAATAAATTTAAAACACTAGGAAAACTCAAAATATAGTTTTTATAACTAAATGTAAATATAAAAATATGTCGGGATCATTTTTGAAAATAACGGATTAAATATTCAAAATAATAACTCACGCGATAACGTTTATTTAATATAAAAAAAAATTACGCGATACAAGTGAAATGCAATGTCGTGAATGAATTAATATGATGCAAATGATGTCAATGAAGTGTAGACTAATCTTAGTCCATATGGAATGTACGTGATGATATGATCATGAATTCGCCGCTAAACCTTTAAGGTTACACGAATTTGGAACAAGTAAACCAAGTTTACTATAAATGTTGAAATAGTGAGGCATAAATTGTTTCGAGAAATGACCTGAAAGTACGGATTGTCACATTCGCCCATCCAAAAAGGAATTCAGTCCCTGAATTCAATCGTTGTTAGGTCTCACGGTGTCGGTGAAAAGATGAGGATACTTGTGGCGCATCTGGTCTTCCCGTTCCCAAGTAAACTCAGGACCTCGTCGAGAATTCCAACGGACTTTCACGATAGGAATACGGCTCTGTTTCAACTGCTTGACCTCGCGGTCCATAATTTCTACAGGTTCCTCCACAAAATTGAGTTTATCGTCAAGCTGAACTTCGTCCAATGGAATAACGAGCGATTCGTCCGAAAGACACTTCTTCAGGTTTGAAACGTGAAACGTGTTGTGTACATGACTAAGTTCTGACGGAAGATCAAGTCGATAAGCTACCGGACCAACTCTGCTCAAAATCTTGAATGGTCCAATGTATCTCGGATTTAACTTTCCGCGCTTTCCAAATCGCACCACGCCCTTCCAAGGCGATACTTTCAACATAACTTTGTCACCCAATTGAAATTCCAATGGTTTGCGCCTAACATCCGCATAACTTTTCTGTCGGCTTCGGGCAGTTCTGAGTCTATCACGAATTTGAACTATCTTTTCCGTGGTTTCCCGTACCATTTCTGGACCAGTAAGTTGTGCGTCTCCTACCTCGGCCCAACAAACAGGTGATCGGCACTTTCGACCATAGAGTGCCTCAAATGGTGCCATCTTTATACTGGTATGATAACTATTGTTGTACGAGAATTCAATCAATGGCAAATGGTTAGCCCAACCATTTCCAAAATCAATTACACATGCTCTCAGCATATCTTCTAATGTTTGAATTGTCCTTTCACTTTGACCGTCGGTTTGTGGGTGATATGCTGTGCTCATCTCTAATCTGGTTCCGAACGAATCTTGCAACGATTTCCAGAAGTTTGAAGTGAATCGACTATCTCTGTCGGAAATGATAGAAATTGGTGCACCGTGCCTCGAGACTATTTCCTTGACATAAAGTCTAGTGAGTTGCTCCATGGAATAAGTCTCTCTAATAGGTATGAAATGGGCTGACTTGGTAAGGCGATCAACAATTACCCAAATAGCGTCGTAACCTCCCGATGTCTTAGGAAGTTTCGTAACAAAGTCCATCGTAATGCGTTCCCATTTCCATTGAGGAATTTCCGGTTGTTGGAGTAATCCTGACGGCTTCTGGTATTCGACTTTTACCTTAGAGCAGGTAAGGCATTTGCTAACGTACGTGGCAATTTCCGCTTTCATGTTCGGCCACCAATAAAGCTTCTTAAGATCTTGATACATCTTATGCGATCCTGGATGAATAGAATACTTTGACTTATGCGACTCATGCATAATCAATTCTCGTATTCCGCCATACAATGGAACCCACATTCTATCCTTGAAACATAATACTCCATCTGCTCTCTTTACAAAACCGTTTGCGCTTTCGGGCATACCATAAAGCTTTTCACTTGGTCGGTTTTCCTCCTTAAGTGCTTCGATTTGTGCTTCATGGATTTTCGATGGTAAAGGAGAAATAATCGTCATTCCCAATGATCGAACTCTTAAAGGTTTAGGCCTCTCTTTCCGACTAAGAGCATCAGCCACAACATTGGCTCTTCCCGGGTGATACTTGATTTCACAGTCATAGTCGCTGAGTAACTCCAACCAACGACGTTGCCTCATATTAAGCTCCTTCTGATCAAGAATATATTGCAAACTCTTGTGGTCAGTAAACACTGTGCACTTTGTACCGTAGAGGTAGTGTCTCCAAATCTTGAGTGCAAAAACTACGGCTCCTAACTCGAGATCATGAGTGGTGTAATTCTTCTCATGAGTCTTAAGTTGTCGAGAAGCATACGCTATCACCTTCTCGTTTTGCATTAAAACAGCCCCAAGTCCTTTATGCGAAGCGTCGCAATATACAACGAAATTCTCAATGCCTTCGGGTAGTGCCAAAATTGGCGCACTACAAAGCTTTTGTTTCAACAACTGAAAAGCAGCTTCTTGTTTCTTTCCCCACTCGTACTTCTTGTTTTTCTGTGTCAACTTGGTCAAAGGTCTTGCTATCTTTGAAAAACCTTCGATGAACCTTCGGTAATACCCGGCTAGTCCTAGAAATTGTCGAATTTCTGTAGGATTCGTTGGAGTAGCCCAATCTTTTACGGCTTCAATCTTTGCGGGATCAACTTGTAGTCCTTGACTATCAATGACGTGACCAAGAATTTGCACTTTGCGATTCCAAAAATCACACTTCGAAAATTTGGCATACAACTTCTCACTCTTGAGTAGCCTTAAAATCGTCCTTAAATGCTCTTCGTGCTCTTCTTTGCTCTTGGAGTAAATCAATATGTCGTCGATGAACACTATCACAAACTTGTCCAAATACGGTTTACAAACTCTATTCATGAGATCCATGAATACCGCAGGTGCATTAGTCAATCCGAACGGCATCACTTGAAACTCGTAATGACCATAACGTGTTCTAAACGCTGTTTTCGGAATATCCTCTTCCCGAACTCGAAGTTGGTGATAACCCGACCGGAGATCAATCTTGGAATAGATACTAGAACCTTGCAACTGATCGAACAAATCATCAATCCTGGGGAGTGGGTAACGATTCTTCACCGTTAACTTGTTCAACTCTCGATAATCTATGCACATTCGGAAGGATCCATCTTTCTTCTTCACAAACAAGACCGGTGCTCCCCAAGGCGAGGAACTCGGCCTAATGAATCCTTTGTCTAGAAGCTCTTGCAATTGATTAGACAACTCTTGCATTTCGGATGGTGCTAAACGGTAAGGTGCTCGTGCAATTGGTGCAGCTCCGGGAACTAAGTCAATTTGAAATTCTACTTGGCGTGCCGGTGGAAGTCCCGGTAAATCCTCGGGAAAAACTTCAGAAAATTCACGGACAATAGGTACATCTTCAAGTCGCTTCTCCTCCGACTTTTTCTCGGTTACATGGGCTAAGAAAGCAAGACAACCTTTCTTTATGTACTTCTCCGTTTTGATGCACGATATGATACTAAGTCTAGTTCCACTTCGTTCCCCACGAATAATCAAAGTTTCGCCGTTGTAGGGAAGATGAACAACTTTCTCATCACAAATGATCTTTGCACGATGCTTAGATAACCAGTCCATGCCGATGACGACGTCAAAACTACCAAGCTCTACGGGCATGAGGTCTATGTTGAAGGGATGATTAAGAAAATTGAATGTGCAACCGCGGACAATGGTGTTGGTGCTAACTAAGTTACCATTAGCTAATTCGACATTGTATGATGTGTCTAAAGTGGTTGGTTTAATGTTGAGCAAAGGTGCAAATGTAGTGGACACAAAACTTTTATCGGCACCCGAATCAAATAAAACTGAAGCATAACGATTATTGAGAAGGAACGTACCCGTAATAACATTCGGGTCCTCCCTATCTTCTCCGCCTCCTATGACGTAAACCCTTCCTTGTGCCATACCTCCTTGATTCGGATTTGCTTGATTCTTTCCCTTCTTACATTCAGACTTGTAATGTCCACGTTCCCCGCAACCAAAACATGTAACTTGTGGCGACTTGCAATCCATAGTTCGGTGACCAACTTTCTTGCAATTTTCACATGGATCAGGACATCGACCTGGATTGTGATGACTCAAACACCTATTACACTTCGGCAAAACCCCCGAATACCTTTTTCCTTCCTTTTGACCCGCAGCATAAACCTTAGCAACCTCCTGCCTCTTGGGCGGTTGTTGAGTAGCATTTCTACCCCTGGTGTTGTCCCACTTGCGCTTGTTATTGTTGCTATTGTTGTTGTTGTAGTTGGCTCGGTTGTTGTTGTAGTTGAAACGGTTGTTGGGGTTGTTGTTGTTGTTTCGGTTGGTGTTGGTGTACTTGCCTCTCTTCACCACTTGTGCCATCAACTTCTGAGTCACTCGAATAGCTTCCTCAATTGTTTGTGGATCGAATGAAGTCACATCTCCTTGAATCACCTCGGGAAGTCCCCCGATGAAAGCCTCTAGCAACTTCTCGTTATCAGAAACCATGGACGGGCATAACGCAGCCAATTCTTGGAATCTCCGAATGTAAGTGTCAATATCGTACCCAATCGTTACTAATTCATAGAACTCCGTCTCCAACTTTTTGATTTCTGTTCGAGGACAAAACTTCTTAGTCACCAAACCCTTAAATTGCTCCCAAGTAAGCTTGAAAGCATTCTCCATTCCAATCGGTTGAGCATAAGAATTCCACCACGATAGTGCTCCATCGAGTAAAGTACTTGTAGCAAATTTGACCTTACTATCATCCGGACAGTTACAAAGCAAAAACACTGACTCCAATTTTTCAAACCATCGAACCATGGCTGTAGCTCCCTCAGTACCTTGAAACTTAGTAGGATCACCACTTTTGAAATCCTTGTAAGAACAGTTCTTAACCCCAGATCCTCCTGCATTACCAGTAGCAGCAGCTAGCCTAGCGGCTTCAGCAGCAGCAGCAGCCACTGTTTCTCTTTCGACTCTTAGAGCATTAGCAATGCTATCATTCACCAACTTTTGAATTGCTGCTTGGGTCATTTCAACGGTAGCTTTCTTCGGTGCCATAACTCTTCAAAATCACAAGATGAAACAATCATGAGAACTCGTAAGTAGAAACAACCATCATACAAATATATCCACAACCACAACATGCATAAAGATAAATGGAATCACAACGGAACAATAACGAAATATCACAAATATAATCACAACACACGTGGATAATATACATGAAAATTTCAGCCTACATGGACCGATGTCATACATAATAAAAACCATTCCTACATAGTAGAGTCAATACTTGATATATTTCTTTGTACAACAATCAAAAGACAACAAGTTCTTTAAACTACGTCACACACCTTGTGACTAGGATAATAATGGTCAAAACTATACATGACAAAAGTCTACATAAGGCACCTCATGGTGCTCCGCCGGCTCGATCCTGGAGATCACGAACCTGAGTAGTCAAGCTATCAATCAAACTCCTCAACTCTCCCATCTGACCCTGCAATGTAACAATACTCTCACGAGCTAAAGATAACTCCAGTGCCTGACTCTGTAACTCATCTCGTGCCATATCGGCTCTGTCAAACAACTCGGGCATCTCCTGCCTCAACTCCGTGATATGCTCTCTATCCTCTATCTGTCTATGCTGAATACTCTGATGAGATAAGTCAATCGAAACGCTACCTAACACTAGACCCTCGACCTCCTCAGCAATGGGCTCAATCCTATCTACCGACAGTTCCTCCAACTGTCGTGACAAACTATCAATCTGAATCTGCTGAGCATCAATACGGGCTCCTAATGCCTCGGTAGAAGGCTGTCGTGCAGCCGCAGCCCTAGAACTCTCTCCTAACTCGAACCTAGCAGGTGGCTCGGGCTCAGTAGATGGTGGTGTAGGGATATCAAAACGAGCACGCTTTTTGGGCGGCAAGTCTGTCGTAGGCAAAGGATCCCTAAGAAAATATGATGATGATGGTGATGATGGTGCTAGTAGTGGTGATGGTGGGTGCATCTGGTAAGGAGCAGGGCTAACATGAGGAGTGGGTGCGACTTCGCCCTCCTCGAAGGGTTCAGTCTCAGTGTCAGTCATAACTAGTGGGAAGGCTGGAGTAGAGCCAATGGAAGATACAATCTCAGTGGAGTGTGATGAAACATCATCCATGATAGGGTTAGCTGGGACATCATCCGAGCTAGAGTCCGACGATATGGTGATGGGATGTGAATCTGAAGACATGTCTGTGACAACCGATGTGAAATAAAAGTAAATAACCTCGAATAAACTGTAAGTGAATCCGCATGATAAAAATGAATATGTACTATGATGAAATGATGAGATGCTATGATAATGTAGCTATAGTCTAGGGTCAATGATGCAACCTAGTTCTCTATAACTGTAGCTCTGGTACCAATCTGTCACACCCTCAATTTACCTGTTTTGCAGCGGAATGGAATTCCTGGGGGATTGACTGTCATAGCACCACAATCACAGTTATATTGAACGACCTAAAGTGTCGTTTTAAAAACACATCGTTGGATATTTCATAAAAACATTCAGAGTACAACATCGGTCCCAAAAGGTTTACAAAGTTTGCGGAAATACAATTATGTTACAAATCCAAACGATGTTTTTGAAATAAAGTACCATAATGTACAATAATGTAAGTCGACGCCGCGACTCAAAATGTAGGTCCCTAAACCATGTCATGATGATAATGCCTCAGTTACCTGAAAATACATTGCTAAAAAGGTCAACAATAATGTTGGTGAGAAATCATAGGTTTATGTAAATGTTTTATACGACTACACAAGTATAGATCAGGCATGACAATCAAGTCACGTAAAAATGTTACAATTGCAATAAGTCCATGACACCGAAACTAGACAATTCATAATGTATGCCCCTGCAGAGTGTTTGCCAGACAACTCCGTAATGTTATAAAATGAAATGCATCCGTATGACTAGTTGGGATTCACCAACCCGGATGGAGGCGTCACCCTCGATAGATCTATCCACTCATCCTCGCTTCAAAGATTAACGGTTCATGTTCAGGTAATGGGAATGGGGACTTTCAATTGGCAAATACGGTAACTTAAGCAATGTAATGAGTTTAATGTACTTGGTATCGTAATAAAAATGTTGTGCAATGTATTCTCCCCCGTAGGTTTGAAAATAATTAAAAGCATGCGACGGGGCTATGAAAACTCACTTGGTAAACTGGAATGATGACGAAAGTGAGTACACTGAGGTATAATGTGATGCGTCAACCGGGACCTATTACGAATGATATGATATGTCATGAGTTGCAATGTAATGTTATGCATGCATTTCGTATGTTATTTATACCATTTGCGAGTTTTGAAAATATTACTTTTCGTCGAAAAATACTCTTTTGACGTCTTGACCAATCAAAAATCACTTTACAAGTTTTTACGTCAAAATGTCATCCTACAATGGTTTTATAATGATTTATGGTGAAATTATCACTTTTCGTCGCAAAACAATGTTGTCGGAAATTTCTTGAAATTAACAAAAATGGCTCCGAAAAACTAGTCGTAAAACGGTGTACGTCGATCGTTAGAGAACGAACTCGATTGTTTTGGAAAATTTGTATCGATATCTAGAAGTTTCAGTTAAGGAGTTTTCGACATAAAGGTCTCGATCATAAAGATAATAAGGGTTAAAGATAGTGATTTTGGCTAATTGTTGTGCAGAAAATGAGTTTTGACCAAGTTTGAGCAACCGTAATTAATTTATTAAAACTCCGCTATACAAACGGCTTATCGTTTTGAAAAATATGCCCGGTGATCTAAATTTTACTAGAAGACATCTCGTTCCAAAAAGTTTCACAACCTCGTTAAAAACAGCCCTCAACATGGACGTTACAGCTACCGTAACACTTGTATCGTAAAAATAATATAGTTTTTCAGAAAATAATAGTTACGGCAATTTTATAAAAACGTGCATATCTTTGTCGTTTCAAATCCGTTTTCTACGTATAATACGTCCTTAGCTTCGTATCGAAGTAAACTAATATATTTTTGAGAAGTCGAAATAATTTGTGAAGCTTAAGGCTCGTTTTTGACCCGGACAAAATAAATATTGTATGCTGAAATTTCAGAAAACTATATATTTCGTCGTCAAACTTGTAAAATCCATAACTTCTTCGTTATAACTCCGTTTTATTCCGTTCAAGCGGCCACGGATTCGTTTTAAAGTATATGTTCTAAATATCAAGGCCAAAATGTCGTGCTTACTGTCGGTTTTTCCAGAAAGTCGAAACAAGGACAGAACCTATTTTATAGTTATCGAAAATAGTTTTTCTCGGACAAAACCTATTCTAATCCCTTCAAATCAACTCCAAAACTAATCTAATCCTACCATACACCTTCTTAGGGTGTCATGGGTTCCTAATCACCATCAAGACCAAAGAATACCAAGGGGATAATTATAGGATGACCAAATATATATATATATATAACTCTTAAAATCATGAAAAATGGTATAAATCACATATGTCTTGCATGTTGCTCCAAAAATGAAAAGATACATATGAAATGAAAAAGGAAACATGAAAATGAAAGAAACATGCTTACAAGTGAATATGATGAGGTGCAAGTAACAAGGTTAAACTTAAATACTCTTGGTTTTTATTTCAAAACCTTATAAAGAGTATAAACTAGATTGATTAAACACTTGAGAAATTTTTTGATGATGATTCCTTTGAAAACCCCTATGTGGCCGGTTCTTGATGAAGGAGAAACAAGAGAGAAATATTTTGCTAGTACTATGAGAATTATGTTGAGGTGAATGAATAAGTAACAAGTAAGACTTTTATGTTGTGTAAGATTTTAAGTTGAGTAAAAGTTTATACAATCAAGAGCCATACTCTCATTAATTACCACCCTCCCCTTGGTCGGCCAAGGGGGAGGGATTTGGTAAAACATATCTTTTTTTTTTTTTTTTTTTTATAAACTTTACTTGTATATAATTTGTATAACATTTGACAAAAGTGTAAGTAAAGTGTAGATATTATTAACTTGTAGAGTAAATGGTATTTCTTGGTGCAAGTAAGTTTTTAATAGGTCAAAATAGAATGTAATGAGATAATAAAAATTGTAAAAATACATTCCTTGTGAAAATTGAGTGATAAAATAATTATCGTATAATTTTTAAGAAAAACGTCGTAATAATATAACTTTAACGATTAATATACCAAATAAATTTAAAACACTAGGAAAACTCAAAATATAGTTTTTATAACTAAATGTAAATATAAAAATATGTCGGGATCATTTTTGAAAATAACGGATTAAATATTCAAAATAATAACTCACGCGATAACGTTTATTTAATATAAAAAAAAATTACGCGATACAAGTGAAATGCAATGTCGTGAATGAATTAATATGATGCAAATGATGTCAATGAAGTGTAGACTAATCTTAGTCCATATGGAATGTACGTGATGATATGATCATGAATTCGCCGCTAAACCTTTAAGGTTACACGAATTTGGAACAAGTAAACCAAGTTTACTATAAATGTTGAAATAGTGAGGCATAAATTGTTTCGAGAAATGACCTGAAAGTACGGGTTGTCACATTCGCCCATCCAAAAAGGAATTCAGTCCCTGAAGCAATAGATTCCACCTAATAAGTCGGGGTTTTGCATTTTGTTTGGAGAACAAGTATCGTAAGGCAGAATGATCGGTGAAGACGACAGTTTTGGAAAGGACGAGATATTGCCTGAATTTATTGAAGGAAAAATCTACAGCCAGAAGCTCTTTTCCGGTAGTTGTGTAATTCTCTTGAGCCACATTCATGGTTTTGATAGCATAACAAATTGGTTGAAAATGCTTCTCTTTTCTTTGGCCCAACATGATGCCTACAGCATAATCACTAGTATCGCACATGATTTTGAATGGTTGGGACCAATCAGGAGTAACCATTATAGGAGCTTGGGTAAGATCCTTCTTCAGGTGGTTGAATGCTTCCTTACATTCTTTAGAAAAGTCGAAAGGAGCGTCCTTGACAAGAAGTTGTGTCATTGGTCGGGCAATTTTTGAGACGTCCTTAATAAACCTCCTATAAAAGCCCGCATGACCAAGAAAGCTTCGAATGGCCTTAACGGTAGTAGGATATGGTAGTTTAGATATCGCTTCGATTTTGGCCCTATCGACCTCGATCCCATTTCCGGAGACTTTATGTCCCAAGACAATTCCTTCTCTTACCATGAAATGGCATTTTTCCTAATTTAGGACTAAGTTGGTTTCTTCACACCGCTTTAGCATCTTCCTAAGGTTGGATAAGCAAAGGTCGAAGGAATTTCCAAATACCGAAAAATCATCCATGAAGACTTCCATGCTATCTTCAATCAATTCATGGAAGATGGCCATCATACATCGTTGAAAGGTAGCGGTGGCGTTGTATAATACGAAGGGCATTCGCTTGTATGTAAAAGTCCCGTAGGGGCATGTAAAAGTAGTTTTTTCTTGATCTTCGGGAGCAATGGGATTTGGAAGTATCCTCAGAAACCGTCAAGAAAACAGTGGTACTCATGCCCAACTAACCTTTCGAGCATTTGATCGATGAATGGTAAAAGGAAATGATCTTTTCGTGTGACATCATTCAATTTTCTATAGTCGATACAAACACGCCAGCCAGTGACCGTTCTTTGAGGCACTAAATCGCCTTTCTCATTCTTCATAACAATCATTACTCCCTTTTTGGGACTACTTGGACTTGGCTTACCCAGGGGCTGTCTAAAATGGGATAAATTAAGCCAGCATCAAGAAGTTTGATGACCTCCTTCTTCACCACCTCTTTGATATTGGGGTTAACTCTTCTTTCAGGTTGAACGGTGAGTTTGTAATCCTCCTCCATAAGAATTTTATGAGTGCAAAAAGTAGAGTCAATTCCCTTAATGTCAGCAACACTCCATGCGATCACTCCCTTGTACTCTTTTAGAACTTCTAAGAGCTTCCCTTTTTGTTCAATGGTTAGGGATGAGCTTATGATAACAGGGAGTTGATCCATCCCTTGAAGAAAGGCATATTCTAAATGGCTTGGGAGATCTTTTTACTCTAAGGTAGGAGGTTCCTTGATTGACGGTTTTAGCTTATTTTCTGGCTTTTGAAGGTCAAGAGGTTTAATCTATGCCCTTAGTGGGTAAAAGGAAACAACTCCAACCATCTCAGTCTCTTCATCATCGTATATCATGCTGTTGTCATCATTCATGAATTCGTTTACCAGATACTCATCAATACATCTATCTATATCATCAACAAACTCATCAACTTCTTCAACAAAATAAATGGGATGATTGTAAGAGGAAGGACGACTCATAGAATCCTTGATGTCAAAGGTTAAGCTCTCGGATCCCACTCATAAAGTGAGCTTACCATCAGGAACATCGATGATGGCGCGAGCTGTAGCCAAGAATGGTCTCCCAAGGATTATTGGAACTGAGTTATCTTACTCCATTTCTAAATCATGAAATAAACCAGAAACTTGAACTCCCCTACCCTCACTAGAACATTTTCACAAACTCCAATAGAATATTTGATTGATCGGTCAGCTAGCTGAATGCTCATTCTGGTTGGTTTCAGCCCCGAATATCCGAGTTTGAGAAATAAGGAATGAGGCATTAAGTTAATGCTTTCCCCAAGATCTGCCAAGGCGTTTTTCATAGAGAGTGCCTCTATAGAGCAAGGAATGGTGAAACTACCCAAATCTTCTTTCTTCTTGGGTAGGCTTTTTTGGATGATAGCTGAACATTCTTCTCCTAATGATATCAACCCTTCAAGATTCTTCCAATTCAAGAGCAATCTCTTGAAATATGTGCTATGTTTAGGGATATGATAAAATACATCGAGAAGTGGGATGTTAACGATGACCCTCTTTAAGTAAGACAACAACCTCTCATTGTCTTCTTCAGCCTTTTGATTCTTTAAAAGCGAGGGATAAGGAATCCGTGTGAGAGTCGAACGTTGGACATGTGTTGGTGCTTGCGGGGGAGGGTCGTGAGAAGTAGGAGGAGGTTCAGGTGCTTCCTCCGTGTCCAACTCAGGCTCATTGGTAGTGGATTCTTGAACTGGGTATGGTGGATCCTTGGTGGTGGTTCCAGATCGAGTAGTAATAGCACAAGTTGGATCATTGATAATGCTACACGCGTCGTTCGGGGTCAAGGAAACTTCCTTTTCTTCGAGCAAGTTTTATAACACCCTAGGCAGTGAACCTAATCGTTGTAGTGTAGTAATTAGGGTAAGCCACGAGTATTGATATCGTTCTCTGGGGGAATAGGAATGCTAGTAAGGAGTTACTACGTTAAGGTTAAGGTTGAGGAAGATTATTTTTTATCTTTTTATGTTTTATGAAATGGAAAGGTACGAATCTCGGGTATTGGATTTGGGGGGGGGGTTGGTATTTCTACCGATTACTCTACTATTATCTAATTATCTAAACTAAGGTTGTGGGAGTCTATGTCTAATTAATGTGTGCTCGTATGATAGTTTAAAGATGTGTTTACTTAGGTTGTACTACTCCTTAATTATCTCCTATTGATGGTTGAGTTGTCACGTCCTTATTCCTAGTTGCATTGTGTGTCTAAAGTTGTAGGGTATGCGTTTCTCCCTAACTCTTTGAACTTACCAAAGGGTCTCGTCTACAAACCCACTAGGGATGATAAACTCCTACTCTAAGGCGCTCTTTGGATGGTTTAGCCTACAACTACTTAGGTAATTATATTCTAAGGTTCACAAAGATGAATCAAGCATTAAGTACACAACGAATGACCTATCGCATTACTAGATCATTAATCAACTAAGATAAGAAACAACCAATCAATATTCAATAATTAAGTTTCATACTTTCTAAGCAAACACACAAATAAATTAGCCGGACATGGAGAACATGCAAGCATACACACAAATAATCAAAGACATAATTGAATTAATGAAGTAAAGACTTATCTTGATGTAAGATAGGGTTTAAAACCCTAAAATACTGTACAAGACACCTTAGGTTCGGTTTTAGGTTTTTACTCCAAAGACTCTCCACCCAAAAGACTGAAAAATTCGGATTCTATATATAACATTACAATTGCGACGGCGTCACCTTATGTTTAGTGACGCCGTCGTGTCGCCGTCATTAGGGTTTTGTCTTGGCCACGTTAACCTTGCGACGGTGTCACCTTATGTCCGTGACGCTGTCCTCTTCAGCTTCTGACGTCGTCTGGATTGCATCTAGGCCGTATGAGTAGCGACGGCCTACTCTTTTACAACTGGACGTCGTCGCTTGAAAATACGAGTTTTGGGTTCTGGACCGTCACAAAAATCTTGGGACGGCGTCGCCATTAGCACCTGACGCCGTCGCCTTCTAGTTTCAGCAACTGTGAGTGTCTCGATTTTGACTTTGGCCATTTTCTTCATATATTCGCGCCTTTTCGTCCAAATAAGTGCCATTCCAGCATTTTGCCTTCACGAGACCTAAAAAGTGAAAAGGAACGATATTAAGCAATAACGGATACAAAAGTGATCAAATAAGGACTTAAACGACCCCTCAAAATGGTACCTTTTAAAACCTTATCAATCATGCTGGATTGGACCAGGTTTACGTATTCTTTTATGGAGTTCGGCGAACTGGGTTTCTAATTCAGCTTGTTGCTCTTGAATGAATCCTTCAAGGCCCTTTAAAAGCATCCCCCTTTCCATGGAGAATTGCCCGAGTTCTTCTTCAAAAGCATCACGGATGGTGTATTCGGAACCCTCTTCCCCCTCATGCTTCATTTTAGATTACCCCAAAGAGTGTAATCATTATTCTGATAAAATACAAGGAAGGAAGGGTCATCATAGATGTCGTGGCTGGAAAGGAGAGCTTGCTCATGCTGTGTATCTTCACACTCATCGCTCTCGTGTGACCCTCCACAAATGTCGCATATAAGGTATGGGTTAAACAACCTCTTAGGCTCTTGCGACTTTGTGAGGTATGCGAGCTTCTCTTGTGCCCTCTTCATCCGATCGTCAAGAGATAATGGGCTATTATTCGAGGTAGTAGAGATACTCATCACAGTCAATGGCTCGTTCCATGTATTGTCTTGGTCTTGGACATACTCCTCAATGCGGTCCCAGCTTTCTTCTGCACTGAGAATGGAAATTTTTCGGCCAGTCGAGAAGTCAATCCCTTTTTGATCATTGCGGGAGACATTGTCGTAAAATATCTAGACAAGCAACCAAAGGTTGATACCATGGTGTGGGGCTTGTTGAATGAGATCCTTGAAACGAGTCCAGGAGTTAACGATAGATTCTCCATCTGTTTGACGGAAGTGAAGGATTTCGCTCCTGATGGCTGCAGTTCTCCCAGGAGGAAAGAACTTTTTGGTTTTAGTAGTGAGTTGTTCCCAAGTGAAGATGGACCTTGGAGGTAGCTTATCGAACCACTCTTTGGCCTTTCGTTGAAGAGAAAAAGGGAAACGGAGTCTAGATGTCTCCTTGGATGATCCGTCAGCATAGATAGTATCCACAATTTTTAAAAATTGTTTGATGTGATGAATTGGGTTTTCGCTGTGGGATCCGTGAAATTGACATGCATTCTGGATAAGCCAAATGTCGGTGGCATGCAACACCTCATTGATCTGTTTAGAAGGGTAGACGATGGTGCCGGTAAATCCAGATGAGGTGGGAGAGGAGTAGTCTCTAAGGACTTTTGCCTTTGGTTTATTGATGGGTTCATTGACAGGAGTAGCGGGGATTTACTCGCTATGTTGGCTCAGATTATCATTGTTCATGGTTTCAGGAGACTTGGGGGAATGTGTGGACTCTTCGTCAGTCACGGCTTCGTCAAAATTGATGGTGGTGCCTTTTGGCCCCGACTCATGGAGAGCTCTTCTTCGCTTATACAACTCTCTATCGGGTTCGGCAAAGGGCTCAAGAAGGGTTTTGGTAGAACTACGGGTCCTAAGCTGTCTAAAGGAGTTGGTGGGGGGAATGGTTGGTGCGGTGGCGGGTTATCACCTTCCATGATGAAAAGTGATGGGGCAACGAACAAAGTCACGAAGAAGGGGGATAGACTACGAGGAAGCTAAAAATGAGAAAAAATCTTACTTGATAGGAATCAAGCAAGAGAACCTAAACGAGATAAAAATCTAACTAGCTATTCTATTCCCCGGCAACGGCGACAAAAACTTGATGCGCGTACAAGGCGCGTTCGGGGTCAAAGGAACTTCCTTTTCGTAGAGCAAGTTTTTCAACACCCTAAGCAATGAACCATATTGTTGTAGTGTAGTATTGGGTAAGCCTCGGGTATTGATATCGTTCTCTAGGGGAATAGGAATACTAGTAAGAAGTGTACAACGCTAAGGTTGAGGTTAAGGAAGATTCTTTTTTTTATCTTTTTATATTTTTTTAGAAAGCTAAGGGTAAAATCTCGGGGCTTGGATTTGGGGGGTGGTACTTCTATCGATTACTTTACTATTCTAATTATCTAAACTATGGGTAGTCTATGTCTTTTTGATGTGTGCTTGTATGATGATTAAAAATGTGCTTACCTAGATACTATTACTCCCTAGTTATCTTTTATTGGTGGTTGAATTGTCATGTCCTTATTCTTAACGCGTTGTGTTTTCTAAGGTCGTAGGGTGTGCCTTTTTCCCTAACTCTTTGAGACTACCTTAAGGTTATTGCCTACGAAATTCTCTAGATTAATCATAAACTAACTTTAAGGTTATCTTTGGATGTTTAGACTACGAAATCCGCTAAGTGATTCATAAACTAATGTTCACAAAGATTACTCAAGAATTTAAACACAATGATAGCCTAATTGCACTCCTAAGCCAATTACAATTAAGATAAGAGACAACCAATCAATAATTAATAACTAGGTTACATAGATCTAAGCAAACACACAAGAAATTTAGCCGGACATGTTAAACACGCAAGCATACACACATTCAATGGAAGACATAATGAAATTAATGAAGTAAAACACTTATCTTGATGTAAAATAGGGTTTGGGAACCCTCAGATACTGTCCAAGTCAGACTACAAACGTTTAGGGTTTTTACTCCACAAGTCTACCTCCTAAAATTATAAAAATCCGATTTCTATATATAATTTTACACTTGTGACGGCGTCGCCTTACATGTGGGACGCCGTCAGATCGCCGTCATTAGGGTTTTCGTCTTGGCCAAGTCATCGTTGGGACGGCGTCACGTTGTAGTTGTGACGCCGTCGGGCTTCAGTAGGGACGTCGTCTGATTCTGGATCTGGGCCGTCTGAGATGAAAAGTCTTAGCGACGTCCTTCCTCTTCAAAGCCTGACGCCGTCAGGTGTGTATTTTAGCAAAAAGTCTATTGAGCCCGTCTGAGATTTTATATCGTATAAAGGGACGGCGTCGCCCTTTGATTGGGACGCCATTAGGTTCAATTTCAGCAGCTTGATTGGCTTCGATCTTTACTTTGCCATTTTTCTTCATGAATTCACTCCTTTTCGTCCAAATATGCATCATTCCAGCATTTTGCTTCCAAGAGACCTAAAAAGTGAAAGGAACAAAATTAAGCAGTAATGAATATAAAAGTGGGCGATTAAGGGCTTAATATCCTTATCAGGTTTCCATCCATGTAATAAATTATTCCAATGGAAATATACCATTTAAGACTTGCTTAAATGATATATTGCATTTGTGTTTGACTTAATTTTCCACGTTTTATAATTCTAGATAAACATTTATTTCAAGGTTGTTTTTTTATTTCCTAAATTCCAAGTGAAGTTTCATTCTAAGCTTAAGGATCAATATCTAGCTTAAATGAAATGATATCTTCATCATATAAATTTTTTATGGAAAAACACATTGCTCCCACTTAATGTCAGATATACTCAAAAGTTGTCTTAATTTAATCAGAATCATATTGTAATTAAATTCAAGATCTCAGCTCTTAGATGCACGATACAATCCAAACTTGGTTGCTTAAATTTGTATATTACATAAAGATAATATAAATTCATAACCTTTTTTATTACACACCGTCCTCGCAAAAGGTAATCCTAAAGAAAGAGTTATAAAATCTAATTGCCATATTCCTTATACAAGGAATAGGTATGACAATTAAATATCTTTATATAATTAATTCGTGTATCATATAAGAAAATTTAATCACAGACAATTGCTTAAGTATGATTAAAAACTTCTTTTAAAATGTCATGCATTAATATGTATACAATTTTTTCCTTGTGAGTTTTTCTACAAAAAAAAACTCATTCCAACCTCATAGGTTAATTGTTAGGCGAAATAACAATCAAGCTCAAAACTTAATTTGCCTTTTAAGGACTGCATCTTATCATTCATAGTTCTAAAACATTTATCAGATTCAAGATGTGATAATGTATTTTAATAGTTAGTTAATTTACAACAATCTTCTAACTCATATCCCTCAGCATTGATATAAAATATCACTTAAGTGATGAGGCATCCTTTCAGATTTATGAATGAGAGTAATCATTATACTTTGGTCGACATTTTCATGTTTAACCTTAGTATGACATTAATAAGTGGATCATAGAAGGTTAAGTATTTTGTTCTCAAAAACTTTGAGATTTTTATATGCTCCCACTTACTTTTGTAAGTATAGACAATTCTCTAAATAGTAAGTATTTAAGCAACAATAAAGTGTTCTTTATTGGGAACCACAAAATACATTTTAAGTTCTCATCTCTAGATTTATTAATAAAATGCTTCATAAGATTTTAACAAATTCAAAATTTAAATCAAGACATAATGGAATTCGTTCCAACAACTCGAATTAGGGTTTATAGAAAAACTCTAATTTAGTATCTCTAACACCCCAACCCGACAAGGGTCCGGATGTCACATTATGGAGTCATATCAGAACATACTAATAAAAAAAATGCAAGCGGAAGTCTTATTAAATAAAATACCAAGTCATATAAATGAATGACTTACAAAGGAAAATACATATTCCAACATGTCTAAAGATATGAAATATCAAAACAAATGTTCTTTCAGATGAGTCAAAAATAATAAGGGAAACTAGGGGTCGGTCCACTCAAAAGCTCCTACTCTCAGCCCATTAAGCCCAGCATCCCACTTGGTACCTACCGCATGAAAAATAAATGCAAACATACAAGTATCAAATCATTGAACAAATGCAAACACACAATATTAACAAATATCCAGAAGGAACAAAAATCAAAGGAGACCAAAGCAAAGCAAAGCAGCGAATCATTGAACAAATATAAGCACATATAAATAACCAAACAAACAAGTATCGAAACATAATCATATAGGAGTTGATGAACAGTATCATAATTAGAACAAGCAAACAAACAATGTACAAGCATATCAGCAAGCGAATCAACTAAACATGAATATGGCAAAACAAACAAATTAGGTAATCAGATATACATAAGCTAAGCCAAATCATATAATTAGGCGAAATCAACTGAATAGAATGTAAGCATGGCAATTACACAAGTCAGAAAATCAACAATTAATAAACATAATAGATACCATAACAAGCTGAGACACTACTAGAAGTATAAGCATCCCAGTCACCAGTATAGGTAGGAAATACTGAACGAACATCATAATTAAATGAAGTAACTGGACAAGGATATAGCATGACAAACTAAACTAGTCAACTAGAAAGATAACATAAGTTGAACCATATTCCTTCATCAACCAGTAGCCTGAGCAGAAGTGGAAACATGGCAGATCAACAAATTAGGTAAACATCAATTATTATGCCAATCCGATAACATAAGCATCAGAAAGTACCAAACGGAAGTACAAACATGGTAATCACAAATAGCAGGTAGATTACTAAATGATAGTCATAGCCCTCAACATAACTGAACAAAGTATAACATGATAAATGGTTAAATCAATGATCACATACTAACATGGAAACCAGACGAATCAAATAGTCACATAATAGCATGGTAAGCGGATAATCATATATTAGCATGATAACAGATGAATCAGGTAACCACATACTAACATAATAGATGGAGAAATCATGTAATCATATACTAGCATGGTAAACAGATGAATTAAATAGTCATATATAGTCAACACTTGAATCCAATAATCATATAATAGTTCGGTAAACGGATGAAATGGTAATCTTAAGTATAAGCTTGGTAGTCAACCAAAATGGAATGAGAGTATGACAAATCAAATGAACTGGAGTATAGTATGGTAGTCGAATGAATCACTTAAGGATAATGAATGAATGAGTAATCAACGGAAAACTAAAAACGAGTAATATAGAATATGGTGCATTGTGGAATAACAGAAGGTACAATATAGGTGTATCAAAAGTGTAAAGGTTGTTAGAAATCTACCATGAGCCCAATATAATCAAACCATATCATACCATAGTAACCATAGAGGAGCGACCACTCAAAAATGTGAAGGACGTGCATTACACACAACATCAATCACCAAACCAAATATAGCAATATCAATACAAAACAAATCTAGGATGCATCCATATGCCCCCGCAAAAGTATTAGTGGCCATATCTTCCATAAACAATATAGGGATGGTGTGGCACATCACTCGACCACACTAGAGTCATGCCATTGGTGCATCAATGACACGGACATGGAACCCCTATGCCTAGTATAATGGCTCAGGTATCAAACTAAAGGTTCAAAAGCAAGTCCAAAGTTTGGCAATGTATAAGTCATCATAATCAAAGGTTCAAAATCAATGGTTCACAATTCAAAAGATCATAGCAAGGGTTCACAATTCAAAGGTTCATAGCAAAGGTTCACAATTCAAAGGTTCATAGCAAAGGTTCACAATTCAAAGGTTCATAGCAAAGGTTCACATATCAAAATAGCTAAAGATCAAAAGGTGCATAGAGATCATGAGAAACCTTATAAGAAAGGTCAGAATATATGTACCTTAACACAAGTGAAATGAGAGCAAAGGAGTAAATGACTCAAGGAAACGACGTCACTCCTTCTTCAACGAATCTACACGAATTATTAATCATTTAATATATATAAGTCCATTTAATGTCAAAACGGATTTTAATACTTGTTATTTCTTAACATGTTTTAGTGTCTTATCATATTTAGGCATAGACAAAGTATAGACTAATTTGTATCTTGGATTAATGCCATAAGTGAATTTAGAATTTAAGGTGAAACCGGATTTTAACGAAGAGACCTAATGCGTAACACACCAACTCGACATCACCACATGACCCATTTTATTATATATTCGACCTATATGTTAACAACACGCATGCAACATGACTCTAATATTAATATGGTGAGACATACACCAAAACTTCATTTGGTATCAAAATATAGATGAGACTACTCTTATACCACACGAATATATGCTCAACCCTACGAGGCCCAAAACCAAAGTCCGAGCCCAAGTGCATACGTAAAACCCCAACCGTATTCGTCAAATATGTACCAAAGTTTTATTCATTCATGCTATAAACAGGTTCACGTTCAAAGTTCAATAACAAATCGACAAGCATGCAACGACCTAAAACTTTACGCCCCATTTATGAAGCTACTCGGATAGATAGAATAAACCGAAGCCAACTTGAAAACATACGTGACACGAGTACAAGTATCTACAACATAAAATAAATGACCATAACTTAACTCACAATACACGTGTACTCGACCATTCTTACAAACATAAACCCGATTAGACACACGCACCAGAAGTACACACACCCAACAAACTATGCATGCAAGACCAGATTCACATAATTCACTTGTTTCAATGTGCTCAGTATGCTACATATGTGTTTAGCACCACTCGACCCATGTTCTATTTACATTCGACCACATCACACACAACCAAAACTTGTTTACTTCTAACCATGCATGTGACACCAGCCCAACATGTATACTCAATCATTTCATGCGGTTCATAATCATCATTTTATGAGAGTATTTTTATGATTTTATGCAACATATATTCGATTGTAAACATGTATGCTAGTCGATTCAAGAGGTCATGAACACATTCGAAAAGAAAACAATCAAAGAGAAAATTGAACAAGGTCAAAAGGTTACCCTTGTAGCGTGATTACAAGAAACAGAGCACGAACAAAAGATCGAATACTAATCAAGTATACCACCACCGAAACAACAACATAACCCTCGAACCAAAAGAATAAACCCACGTACAATCTCCAGCAACTCACGCACGATCACGAGCTCTCAAAAGACCACGAATGAACCTCTTGTTTGCCCTCCTTCGATCGACAGAAAATGGAGAAAAGTTCCAGCCGTCGGTTGTGTTTTTGTGTGTGTTAGGTTTTAGGGTTTGTGAAGTCTGTTTTATGAAATATATGTGTGTGATATTCGGTTATGAATATAACCGTGTGGGGAGGGGATTTCAAAAAGAGAATACCAAAATCATGGGGATTAGATGGAAAGCTTGCCAATTTTAAACCCATCACGAACTTAGACATGAATCACGATTCAATACATTTGTGCACAACATAACATTCAGCTAGGCACAAAATGAAAAAAACGTGTGACAATATAAATGTGTAAAAATTATTCTAGTGTAAGTCTTATATTCGTATTACTTTTATTTGTTCGGATGATAACGATTTAAATACTTAGGTTATAATCGTAATGCAATATTTTAAATAATTAAAGGGTATTTTAGGTACTTTAACATGTTCAAAAATCTGGGTTTTACAACTCTTCCCTTCTAAAAAGAAAATTTCGTCCCTGAAATTGAAGCCACAAAATATAGACGGAGACGTACCAAATCAAGAAAAATGACAACAAATAGCCTCACGCTCGGAGAGGTTCTTCCAAAAGAATCTTCACAAACGGAATAGTTTTATTTCTCATGACTCGATCCGAACAATATATGGTAGCCCCAGGCTCTCAAATAGAACACACACCATAACAAATCTGATCCAACGGATACGAACAAACACGTAACAGATGATAGTTGAAGTTCCTCAAAGAGATACATGAAACACGTATACACATGAGACAAATACGGAGGTAATGCTAAATGGTAGAAAAACTTCCCAAATCAAATAAGGTTTTGAACAAACAAGGAACTTGCTAAAAGTCAGAGAAGCACATGTCGAATTATCAACGTATCAGGAGTGTGAAACTGAATGGGTATGATACCCGCACAATCGAGAATAATGTAAAAGCCGACACACATATATAATTCTAATTCATCAAACTTACTAAACTCAGTCACTTCTTAAGACAACGTATGATCCCAATAAGTTCAAGTCATATGATCTCGGTATTATCACGTTGATCAGACGTCATAATACTTGCATCATATAAGCATGTCCTTATTACCATCATATTCTATTCTGAGTCGTGACATATGATCTACTAATACCAAATCAAATCAGATTCACATACAGGGAATAAGCATATCATCAACCCAAACTCTAGAAAAATTCAGAAGACTAAACAAAAACTTACCAATCCACGGAAAGAAGGAAGGTGGCCATCTTACTTGAGACGGTTCCTCATGACTCATTTATGACGATCCAAAACGATCTCAGGCGCACAAACAGTGCTAAATATCACAAATATGATCTTGCTGATACGAATTACATAAACAAAATAGATGATAATGGAAATCTCTCAAAGAGATATGAGATATGATACAAAGCTGAAATATTACCAAAATGCCAAATCATAAAACTTCACAATTAAAACCGAGTTCTGAACAAATCAAAGAAAAGTAATATCGATCAAAATCACATAACAAAATATCAAACTGTCTCAAAACGCATGAAAAACAAATCAGAGTAACACAAATCGTGCCCAATCATATGAAGCAGATGAATCTTCTCAGCATCTCAACGATGCGACTGTTGACCACATCATGCCAGAATCTTGGTTGTAGTTTCTCCGCACGTCTAAAGTACACCGGTCATAGTTCCTCTGGTCATACGTCTTCTAAGTGTCCACCAGTTGAATCTTGTCTCCGTCTTTGCGCCTCTGGTTGATCCGTCTAGCTCCCTCCAGCAGCATCCTGATGTCTCCAGCAGCATTACAGTCGAGTGCGGGTTCTGCTTCACGAACCTCTCCAGTTCAGAAGTTGTTGCAGCAACGCAGGGTCGGCACCATCATCTTCGACTCTACGAGTAGTCTCCATCAAAATGATCGACAAACGAATGCGCGAAGATAAAACAAACAAAATCAAATGCGAAAAGAAAAAGGTCAAATCAGCGAAGACAAAAGAATATCGAACTCAAATCTGAACGAAAATCAAAAGAATCAGAAAAGATCGAAACAGACAGAAGCGTAATGTCTACCCAAGTCATCACATGTCAATTCTAAGGTCAACAAGATGAAACCTTAGCTCTGATATCATAATTGTAACACCCCAACCCGACAAGGGTCTGGATGTCACATTATGGAGTCATATCAGAACATACTAATAAAAAAAATGCAAGCGAAAGTCTTATTAAATAAAATACCAAGTCATATAAACGAATGACTTACAAAGGAAAATACATAATCTAACATTTCTAAAAGATACGAAATATCAAAACAAATGATCTTTCAGATGAGTCCAAAATAATAAGGGAAAATAGTGGTCAGTCCACTCAAAAGCTCCTACTCTCAGCCCAACAAGCCCAACATCCCACTTGGTACCTGCCGCATGGAAAAGAAATGCGGCTGAGCTTAGAAAGCCTAGTGAACAGATATAACAAAACAAAAGCTAAACATAATCAAAATACAAAACGAATCAGAGGAGACTGATAACAAAATTGTAACGAATGCGCACAATGAGTCTATGATTCAATGAGGAACCTGCGGAACACAATATTAACAAATATCCAGAAGGAACATAAATTAAAGGAGACCAAAGCAAAGCAAAGCAGCGAATCATTGAACAAATATAAGCACACATAAATAACCAAACGTACAAGTATCGAAACATAATCATATAGGAGTTGATGAACAATATCATAATTAGAACAAGCAACCAAACAGTGTACAAGCATATTAGTAAGCGGATCAACTCAACATGAATATGGCAAAACAAACAAATTAGGTAATCAGATATACATAAGCTAAGCCGAATCATATATTTAGGCGAAAGCAACTGAATAGAATGTAAGCATGGCAATTACGCAAGTAAAAAATCAACAATTAATAAACATAATAGATACCATAACAAGCTGAGACACTACTAGAAGTATAAGCATGTCAGTCACTAGTATAGGTAGGAAATACTGAATGAACATCATAATTAAATGAAGTAACTGGACAAGGATATAGCATGGCAAACTAAACAAGTCAACTAGACAGATAACATAATTTGAACCATATTCCTTCATCAACCAGTAGCATGAGCAGAAGTGGAAACATGGCAGATCAACAAGTCAGGTAAACATCAATTATTATGCCAATCCGATAACATAAGCATCAGAAAGTACCAAACACAAGTACAAACATGGTAATCACAAATAGCAGGTAGATTACTAAATGATAGTCATAGCCCTTGATGAGTGTGTAAATACTCATCATTTTTGTTCCTTCTACACTGCAAAAACAGTCAAAAACACTTTGAAAAGTCTCAAAAAGACAGAAAAAATATTTAGACTGTATTTTATGCATAAATTGTCAAATCTAGTCCCTGGTTATTCAAAACAAGTTAATTTTTCATAAAAGGCCCTCAGGGATTTTCAAGTTGTCAAAATTAGCCTTATAAAATGCAATTTTGCAAAATGGCAACTTTAGTCCCTGAAATTTCAAAGATTGACAGAAATTACCCCAGGACATTTTTAATTTGAAAATTATTATTTTTGGTCCTTGGGAAAATTAAACTTGTCAAAAGTGGTCCTTATAATAAACTTTGCAAAATTACAGTTTTGGTCCCTCAAGTTAGGTGAATTACAGTTATGGTCCTTATGATTAAAATACCTCCCTTTTCCCCTTGAACCCCCTTCCATTCCCACTTGACCTCCCTACCATGTGAACCCCCTCCACAATCAGTAATAAAAACGACCTAAACCCCTTTCCCTCCTCTCCTCTTCCCCTTTCTCTCCAACCCAGAAACCAGCTTCAAGCTTTTACCCAGCATATCTCAAAACCCCAAACACTCAATCCCTAAACCCTCCTTTACCCAGTTATACCCATTTCCCAAACCCACTATCCATCTTTCCCTCCTTTCCATGGCTGCCACTGTGGCAATCCAAGCACAAAAGACCCAAGGGATGGCTCAGATTTACTCTCACATGTACCTACTTGTTGGACGGCTGGGTTTAAGCAGAAGAAAGCACAAGTAGAGCTCTTGACTGATTTCACTCACAAAACAAACACAAACAAGTGAAGACTTGAAGAGATTGAAGACCATCAAGACCTAGCTTTTTAGTATAAATAGAATTGCATGCCAAGTTATAAGGCACCCTTTTAATTTAGTTTTCAAACTTAGTTTTCTGTGTTTAAGTTCTATTGTAACGAGTTTTTTTTATTAATGAAAATTTTTTAGTTAAGGTTCCTGTTTATTATTTTACAGGTTATTTACCAACAAGCACTTAAGTGCTTATTCTCACTTTCTAAGTTTTTCAATCATCTCCTAGTACCACCTCAGTTTTAATTCAGTAGTCAGTAAGATTTATTTTAAAAAGAGATATCAGTTTAAGCTCTTTCAACAAGTTAAAGGGGTGTTTGTTTCAGGGTCTAAAATGGGCAGAATACTACTTTTCACCCATTTGACTGGTTGAGTCAAAGTTCCTTTTAAAGTTAAAGAAGTTTAGAAGGTTGGAATTTGTTTTAACCAAGTTTTCTATAAGCTAGTTGGCCAAATATATTCTTCATTTACTGATTTCAGCACAAAAAGGACTGTTTGGTTAGTTTCTGTCCACTATGAACTAATAAGCTGTTATTAGCTTATTGGGGGTGTTTCATAAGTTCAGTTTTCATAAAAGTTCTCATCTTTGATTGCCCTTTGATTCTCAAAAAGCCAAATCCAAAAAAAAAATGTTTCAAAAAAATTGGCTTGGTGGGACTTGAACCCACGCCACCGAGCTCACACACAACACATCTTACCAACGCGCCCTTGGGACTTGTCTCGTTGGGATTTACACAAACAAACCTTTTAAGCCTCAAGAACAGTTTATACTTTAAGCCCTTTTCAGTTTATTTAGTGCTTATTCTCAAAAGCAACCACCACTTTTTGAAATTTTCTTAAAACCAGCATAAATCAAAGTACTTTCTGTGAATTTTTCAGATTTTTCCTAAATAGTTTAGTATTTTTAATTAATTAATTAGATTAAAATAGATTTTAATTCGTAGTAATTAATTTAAAAGTAAAAAAAATACCCGGCTTTTTTTCTAAAATTATTTTTAGTCAATTAGGACGTAGGAAAATTGATTTCACACCCGTCGCCTTTAAATTGCAAAAGTTTTACGATTATGGCTCGGGTCGTTCCCGGTTTTTCATGTTTTTACGTTTTAGCACCCTAGGACTTAGTTTAGCTTCGTTTTATCATTCCTTAGGCTTAGTAATAGTTAATTTGTAGTTTATTAGGGTTCCCTTGCCTTAATTACTTTCCCGTTAATTAATTTGTAGAAAAACGTAACTCAAATCCAAAAATCATTAAACCAATTCAAGTTCCAATCACGAAACTCAACGATTCCTTCCATTCACACCTCGTTGGGACACGACCCGGGAAATCACTTTTCCGGTATCACTTTTATCACACCCGTAAGATTTGGCTCGTTAACCTTTTTCCTAAAGGGTTGATTTGTCGAATATTACGGTTATTTTGATATACGTTGATATTGTGTTTTTCACCACTCACTTTACACGAATCAAATTTTGGCGCCGCTGCCGGGGAGGTGTGTTGCGACAATATCGTGAAGTTTTTGCGATTAGTGACTTGAAGATCCTTCCTCGTGAAGTTATTGTTTTTATAAAAATACAAAAATACAAAAATATTTTCCTTTTCTTTGTATATATATGTAAAAGATTAAAAATACAAAAAGATTTTTGCTTGTTGTTTTAAATAATATAGAAGACACAATCAATATAACATTCTCAACTGAGGTGTTATCATTATAAGTTCCCGAACAAAAGATTTAAAACTTGCCTTTGTGTCGCTCGTGATTTGGTTTATTTCTATCGGATAAACAAACTGTGTGAGGGGTATAAGGACGGCCTGACATTAAATTGCGGCTGAAAAGAGGCGGGTTTTTAATAAGCTTCGCGCTGACCTAATAAGCTTCTCCGCTCCTTTGTGCGTTTATCTTATAGAAGTGATCATTTCACTTGGGATTATTGGTTTAAGTTCACTATGTTTTGCCTCGGTCTTGTTTTAATTGAAAGTGTTGTTTTTGGAAGTGCATGCGCACTCGTTCTTCTAGATCATTGAGCCCTTTTCGTGATCTAGCAGAAATTCCTATAAGACGTTCTCATGGACGTGCTGCCTGAATAGTCGAACCCGAGATTCGTACTATTCCAAACAACAATATGGCAGACGAACGAACTATGGCGGAAATGCTCCAGGCACCCACCGAGGGTTATGGAGATGCCATCGTTTTACCACCAATCAATTCTGATCACTTTGAATTGAAGACGCATTTGATCCAACTTGTGTCTACGAATCAATTCCACGGGTTTGATCGAGAAGACCCGTATGCACACATCCGTTGGTTTAACAAGTTGACCTCAACTATCAATTACAAGGATGTACCACAAAAAGTGATCAAACTGATGCTATTTCCGTTCTCACTTGAGGGGGCAGCCCGGATTTGGCTGGAAAAAGAACCCCCTCAAACCATCGAAACTTGGGAGGATCTTGTTCAAAAGTTTGTCAATTATTCCTTTCCTCCATCAAAGACGACTAATCTTAAAAATGAAATTTCTGGATTTCGTCAAAACTTCGATGAAAACTTTGGAGAGGCATGGGAGAGATTCAAAGATCTCCTCAGGAAATGCCCCCATCATGAATTCACGGAGCTTCAGCAAGTTAATATCTTTTATAATGGGTTGAACGGTAACGATCAAGATTCTTTGAACACAGCCGCAGGTGGCAATATCTTGAATCGTAAGCCTAAAGATGTGATTGAGATTTGCGAAATAAAATCAAAAGTTCCTATTTCTCGCAACAAAGTAAATATTCCGAACACTCCTGCTTCTTCATCCGGTAACTCTTCCGAGTTAGCCGTTCCGTTAGCCGCTCTAACAGACGTCATCCGTTGTATGATGAAAGAGGTAAAGGAAATCAAAAGCGAAATTCATAAGCCGGAACCAATCAAAGCCATGAACAAGGTGTGTGAAACTTGTAGTGGTCCACACGCGTATTATGATTTTCAAGCAACCGATGCTTCTTTTTACCAAGCTTCCGTAGCTTCTGTAAACCACAATCAATACCGACCACAAGCTGATCCTCAATACCGTGCACCTAGCGGTATGACACCACCTGGTTTTCCTCCTGTGCAAAACCATGGCAATCAGAATCGTTTTGTTCCAAATCAAGGACAAAACTTCAATAACTCTCAAAATTTCAATCAGAACCGGAACAATTTCAACCAACCATATCAAGCTCCAAATCAGCAAAGTTATCAACAACCTTCTCAAGCTCCCCTACCAAATGACTTCATGAAAATTACTGAGTCAAGCATACGTTCAATGCAAACTCAGATCAATAACATGAGAGTTGAGCTAAAAAAGGAAATTGATACCACAATGTCTCGGCAGACAAATGAGTTGAAGAATATGATGAGCAGTTTCATGAACATGAATATGAACAAAGCTTCGTCATCTTCTGGAGGACTCCCAAGCAATACAGTTCCAAATCCAAATGCCGAGTTGAAATCCGTCACCACTCGTAGTGGTAAGACGCACAATGGACCTTCGACTCCAATGCCTCCTCCACCAGGAGCAATGAGTCAAGTTACCAAGGATACAACGGACAAGGTGCATTTCTCAAGCCCACGAAGTACCGCACACGTCCCACCTTCGGTAGTCCAAGCTTTAAGTCCGGAACCCGAAGTTCCAAAGTCAAATTCTGAGCCAGAAATGACTTCCGTCCCGGCTCAAAAGTCTAGTCAGCTTCCTTACCCATCAAGATTGCATGATGAGAAGCTCAAAGACAAAACCAAAGAGCAAATGGAAATTTTTTTCCAAATTTTCAATGAACTACACTTTGATATAAGCTTCGTTGATGCTCTCGTTCTAATGCCCAAATTTGCATCCACGCTTAAAGGCTTGCTGAGCAACAAAGATAAGTTATATGAGATGGCTAAAACCCCTCTCAATGAGCAATGCTCAGCGGTCCTTCTCAAGAAGCTTCCAAAAAAGCTTGAAGACCCCGGCAGGTTTTTAATCCCGTGTGATTTCTTGGGGATGGTTCAATGCTCCGCCTTGGCCGATCTTGGCGCAAGCATTAACCTCATGCCACTCTCAGTATGGAAGAAACTGTCTCTTCCTAAACTTACATCCACTTGTATGACACTCGAGCTAGCGGACCGTACCAAAACTCATCCACTTGGGATAGCCGAGGATGTCGTGGTGAAAGTAGGAAAGTTTCACTTTCCTACTGACCTTGTTGTAGTAGACTTTGATGCAGATCCTAGAGTTCCCCTCATCTTAGGGAGAGCTTTCTTGAGAACGAGCCGTGCTCTAATTGATGTATTTACTGAAGAGTTGACCATACGGGTTGACAACGAAGAACTCACGTTTAATATCAACCAGAACTCCAAACCTCTATACAAACATAGTGTTGCCACAATTGATCAAAAATCTGAAAGAATCAATGCAACACTCTCAAATTTCACGATTAAGAGGAGTCACCAAAAACGTGCTGAGCTAAAAGCTTTGAAAATCAACCCTGGTTCAAACAAATGGTTTGAAAGTTGTACCAAGGAAGTCAAGAGTGTTCTTGATGATGATAATCTAGAATCGGAGACTTTATCGGAAGTGGTGGAAATTGCTAGCTCTAAGAGCACACCACTTGTCCCACCTCCGGAATCAGTTTATCGTATTGAGTTTGTTAACTCTGTGAATGAAACCAAACTCTCTTCAGTTTCATCTGGATTGGATGATGATGTTTGTGATCCAATGGGAGACATTCTTCCCATTGAAGAATTGCTCAAAAATGATCCATCATCCCCTAGTCTTATTATTCCCGACTCTTCCATCCCTTCTCTCACTCCGGATGAGGAAGATGACAACTTTTGGAATGAAGTCGATGCCTTTCTTAGTGATGAGTCGATTCCAACAGGAATTGATAATACTTACTTTGATTCGGAGGGGGACATCCTTTTTCTGGAAAATCTGTTGATTGAAGAACCGTTTCCAACCCTCCCTACCGGAAATTCTGTTGACAATCACCACACAAACTTCAAGACTAAGCTTAAAAACGTCAAAAATGGTGATTTGCTTTTTACTGATGAGGAATGGACTTGCATTCTCATGCACATCTTTATTCCATTCTTCACAGATGGTGTGGTTGCTCTTTCCCTTTTCTCTTTCGGGAATGAGGACACCATCTTTGACCCCGGTATCATCCTTTATAGTTTCTACTATTAACAATACCGCGGTTGTATCTCGTTGGTGTGGAACTTTCTGATGTTCATATGTTTATTAAAACTATGAACGAAAGTCCGATCGAGATTGGTTTTCCACGTTGCTTCCCCAAGAACAAATGAATACGGGGTCGAGTCAAGCTAGCGACTCGGGAATCAAAAACAATAGCACACTATATGGGTTTTCACCCATATTTCTGACTTCTTTCTACTTTCTACCACCCTAGTGTGGGGGAGTTGCCCCCCGCTGTTGTATATAAAGTTTTCTAAAAAAAAAAAAAAAAAAAAAAAAAAAAAAAAATTCAAATAATGGCCGTAGTATTTCCCTTTTACGTTCTATGTTTCGGCATAACCGCCGGTACTTTGAATATTGAGGGCAATATTCATTTCTAGTGTGGGGGGGAATTCTCACGAATTTTATCATGTAATATTACCACCCAATTCCCCCATTTTTGGCCAAAATTTTTTTTGGAGTAAGTGTTTTGCACTTACTCAGATTACGGTTATCAGTCCGCCATGTCTAATAAACAAAAGGATTGGCTAATCCAGGAGCAAACGGCTCTTGGTAAAGATATCTCAAATCCGTTGACGGCTTGCAATTTTCCCAAAATTGTATGGTGTTCAACTCACCATATCTTTAATTAGTGAAGAGTTGGCTAGCCCGCAAGTTTATGGCTTGTGGTAAAGGCAGTTAGAAAACCATAATTGGTAATCAGCTCACCAAAGTTTATGGCTTGTGGTAAAGACGACATAACTGAATGAAGTATAACATGATAAATGGTTAAATCAATGATCACATACTAGCATGGCAACCAGACGAATCAAATAGTCACATAATAGCAAGGTAAGTGGATAATCAGATATTAGCATGATAACAGATGAATCAGGTAACCACATACTAACATAGTAGATGGAGAAATCATGTAATCATATACTAGCATGGTAAACAGATGGATCAAATAGTCATATATAGTAAACACTTGAATCCATTAATCATATAATAGTTCGGTAAACGGGTGAAATGGTAATCTGAAGTATAAGCTTGGTAGTCAATCAAAATGGAATGAGAGTATGACAAGTCAAATGAACTGGAGTATAGTATGGTAGTCGGATGAACCACTTAAGGATAATGAATGAATGAGTAATCAACGGAAAACTAAAAACGAGTAATACAGAATATGGTGCATTATGGAATAACAGAAGGTACAATATAGGTGTATCAAAAGTGTAAAGGTTGTTAGAAATCTACCAAGATCCCAATATAATCAAACCATATCATATCATAGTAACCATAGAGGAGCGACCACTCAAAAATGTGAAGGACGTGCATTGCACACACAACATCAATCACCAAACAAAATGTAGCAATATCAATGCAAAACAAATCTAGGATGCATCCATACGCCCCTGCAAAAGTATTAGTGGCTATATCTTCCATAAACAATATAGTGACGGTTTGGCACATTACTCGACCACACTGGAGTCATGCTTTTGGTGCATCAATGACACGTACATGGAACCCCCATGCCTAGTATAATGGCTCGGGTATCAAACTGAAAGGTCAAAAGAAAGTCCAAAGTTGGCAATGTATAAGTCATCATTATCAAAGGTTCAAAATCAATGGTTCATAATTCAAAAGATCATAGCAAGGGTTCACAATTCAAAGGTTCATAGCAAAGGTTCACAGCAAAGGTTCACAATTCAAATGTTTATAGCAAAGGTTCACAATTCAAAATAGCTAAAGATCAAAAGGTGCATAGAGATCATGAGAAACCTTATAAGAAATGTCAGAATATATGTACCTTAACACAAGTGAAATGAGAGAAAATGAGTAAATGACTCATGGAAACGACGTCACGTCTTCTTCACTGAATCTACACGAAATATTAATCATTTAATATTTATAAGTCCATTTAATGTCAAAACGGATTTTAATACTTGTTATTTCTTAACATGTTTTAGTGTCTTATCATATTTAGGCATAGACAAAGTATAGACTAATTTGTATCTTGGATTAATGCCATAAGTGAATTTAGAATTTAAGGTGAAACCGGATTTTAACGAAGAGACCCAATGCATAACACACCAACTCGACATCACCACATGACCCGATTTAGTATATTCAACTTATATGTTAACAACACGCATGCAACACGACTCTAATATTAATATGGCGAGACATACTCACACCAAAACTTCATTTGGTATCAAAATATAGATGAGACCACTCTTATAACACATGAATATATGCTCAACCTAACGAGGCCCAAAACCAAAGTCCCAGCACAATTGCATACGTAAAACCCCAACCATATTCGTCAAATATGTACCAAAGTTTATTCACTCATGTTATAAAAAGGTTCACGTTCAAAGTTCAATACCAAAATCGACATACATGCATCGACCTAAAACTGTACGCCCCATTTATCAAGCTACTCTGATAGATAGAGTAAACCGAAGCCAACTTGAAAACATACGTGACACGAGTACAAGTATCTACAACAGAAAATAAATGACCATAACTTAACTCACAATACACGTGTACTCGACCATTCTTACAAACATACACCCGATTAGACACACGCACCAGAAGTACACACACCCAACGAACCATACATGCAAGACCAGATTCACATAATTCATTTGTTTCAATGTGCTCAGTATGCTACATATGCGTTTAACACCACTCGACCCATGTTCTATTTACATTCGACCACATCACACACAACCAAAACTTGTTTACTTCTAACCATGCATGTGACACCAGCCCAGCATGTATACTCAATCATTTCATGTGGTTCATAATCATCATTTTATGAGAGTATTTTTATGATTTTATGCAACATATATTCAATTGTAAACATGTATGCTAGTCGATTCAAGAGGTCATGAATATATTTGAAAAGAAAACAATCAAAGAGAAAATTGAACAAGGTCGAAAGGTTACCCTTGTAGCGGCGTGATTACAAGAAAGAGAACACGAACAAAAGATCGAATACTAATCGAGTATACCACCACCGAAACAACACTACAACCCTCGAACCAAAAGAATAAACCCACGTACAATCTCCAGCAACTCACCCACGATCACGAGCTCATAAAAGACCACGAATGAACCTCCCGTTTGCCCTCCTTTGATCGACAGAAAATGGAGAAAAGTTCCTGCCGTCGGTTGTGTTTTTTTTGTGTTAGGTTTTAGGGTTTGTGAAGTTTGGTTTGTGAAATATACGTGTGTGATATTCGGTTATGAATATAACCGTGTGGGGAGGGGATTTCAAAAAGGGAATAGCAATATCATGGGGATTAGATGGAAAGCTTGATAATTTTAAACCCATCACGAACTTAGACATGAATCACGATTCAATACGTTTGTGCACAACATAACATTCGGCTAGGGACAAAATGGAAAAACGTGTGACAATATAAATGTGTAGAAATTATTCTAGTGTAAGTCTTATATTCGTATTACTTTTATTTGTTCGGATGATAACGATTTAAATACGTAGCTAATAATTGTAATGGAATATTTTAAATAATTAAACGTGTTTTATAGGTTCGAGATTAAAGGGTATTTTTGGTATTTTAACATGTTCAAAAATCTGGGTTTTTCAGAATCACTCTTTAACCAAAAGTTCTATCAACAGTTTTGTGTTTCGTCAAGCTAGGAAGAACACCAAAACTACAATCTTCAAGTTAGGATGTGTAGAAAAATCAAAAATCCAAAAGGATTTAGGATTCAATTGGTTTGAGTAGAAAACCTAAAATCCCTAATGAATTAGGGTTTTCAGTTATAGGTTGTCTTGAATACCTTCTAGGTTTGAACTATATTGAATGTATCCTCGACGCACGCAATTTCTAACCTTGATATGTTTTGGAGGTAGAGCAATTAAAGCTATCATGAACCAAAAAACATGAATAAGGTTTGATCCAACACATTAGACATACCATAATGAAGTGGTATTCTATGAGTGTTAGAATTGTGAAACTATATCAGAATTCCATAGACAACTTAATTCTCTTTGAACCAAATACTTGTCAATTGGGTCGAACCAAATTGCTTATAAAGTATTTACGAACCACGTGCATGCAATAACGTATATTCATTGAACAATACAAGAACCTTATGTTCACGTGTTCACAAGAAGACATAACTGTTCAATAATTATATGTTCATGTGTTTATAAGAAAACAGAATATGTCAATAATACATTATAAGTCTTTGAATAATTCAAAGGGCTTATGTTTATGTGTTAACTAGAAGACATAACAATTTTAATATATATACTTTATGTTATAAGTCACTGATTAATTCAAGGACTTTATAATTATGTCTTAACATGTAAGCATAATTATACTAACAAAAGCAATCACGAATGCAAACTCTTGAGTTCTATAGTAATTTTAAGTTAATTTTATACTTCAGGATTATGATCATTATCATATAATCATAATTATGTTGACTAATACATGTAGTCAAATATTGAAGTATCTTTACACTATATCATGACATTTTAATGTAGTAGGGCAACAAACATCTTTTATGTTCAAGTCCTAGTAGAATCATTATTAGAATGTAATAGGGCAATAAACATCTCACGTGTTTAAGTCCTAGTAGAATTCTTATTTACATGTAGTATGGCATTAAACATCTAATGTGTTTAAGTCCTAGTAGAATTATTAGTTTTCTTTACCTTGCAGTCAATAGATACCAATAATATTGTTGTTCCTTGCACACACTTTGAGATTTCTCCCACTTGTGTAAGGCACAACATCATATTATAAAAACAAACAATACGTGATTGATTGTTCAAACAATATGATAATGTCATAGATATCATTAGTAGTTTTAGAACCATAACCTGTAATATGGAATTGTGGATTATTATTCTATAGATAACACTGCAGGAAGTGACAGCAGGAAGGCAACGTGTTATCTTATAAAATAAATTCAATTTTCCTTTAAGCAATGGTCGTTCATATTCGGAAAGTAATGAATTATTTCAAAGCAAGTTTGAAATGAGATGGGTGACTAACAGGAAATAAATCACGTAGCTCCCACTGAAATTGACAACATTACAAGAATGTTATTTTAGTAATAAAATGCAATTTCTCCCACTGGATTTGTCAACATTGTAAGTGTTACATTTACAGTAGAATGCATATAGCAGTATTATATACTTTCCAATTCTCTTCAAATGCCTACGAGTAGCATGTACATAGGTATTGAACAGAATATATGAAGTCCTACTTATTGTAGATAATGGACCAGCCGCTCTTACATTCAATTAACTTGAATCTTTAGCATGCAATTCCTCCTTTATCGTCTACATACAGGGTATTTAGCACTTTAGGAATAATAAGAGTCCAAGAAGATTACCTAGCGAATATTCTAGTAATTTCTTTAATCTTTGCGGTTTAAACTCATACATCGTGACAAGTGCAGGATGTCATTTATTTTGGTAGCTATAAACACAATGTTTTCTAGTTAGACAAAATATTCTATCTTTCAATAATTTCTAGACCACAAAAGGGTAATGAAAGATCATGAATGAGTTTAACAATTTTAAATCCTATCTTAGTTTGTCAACTAAGGAGAAAAGATAGGAATAAGTCTCACTCTTCTTACCAGGAAAAGAGACTAAGTTTGTCTTTTAAAAAAAAAACAACTTTGTTTACGAATTATGTTGCAATCAACACAATTTATTCAGAACAAAGAAATTTCAATTATAGTATTTTCGATAATTACATTCTTAAAAGAATTAACCACCTAATTAATTACTAATTAAGAGTAAGATCCATTTTGCACTCCCACTTAATTACCAAAGGTCTGACCAGGGCGTAAAAAAATAGGACAAGAGGTAAGCGACGAGCGTTAATTTCATAATGCAACTCTTAGATTTATGAGACTGATCAAGACATTAGTAGACAAGTAGTAATGTCATGAGCATGTTTAGTTCTCATCTTATGCCTCGGGTTCAAGGTCTAACCAAGCCAACTCGAAATAAGTCGACCAAGTATGAACGTGTAAAAATAACTAGAGGTTTGACCAAAGCGAAATAATTACCATGGGTTGGAAAGGCCCTTAGGTCTGACAAGAGAAGTCAATCCAAATGAACGTGTTCATAGTTGGATGGCATAGACTTAAAATTAATAAATAGGTATGCACATACAAATGTGGTAAAAGTCGTGTACAAAGAAGCATGCAAGACAACTTTGTATCACTAATTTTAAAAACTTTTGGTAATGACACTGTAGTGATCATCATGGTTCGCGGTAGCTCCAATCGAACTCACAGGGAGGCAAAGGACTAGGTAAGCGCTAAAGCAATAACCTAGACATCCTTGCGGTGTGACTGCGCGTACCTCTTTAAACCCCCTTTTTAGTTTGTTCTAGTGGGTGAGCCGTACATCCCAAGTGTCCATAGCGTCTAGTTTTTAAATTCATGAAAAACTTGTTTCAATAGTTTAGGTCACTTTATTTAACAAAAACGATTTTCCACGAATCAAATAGTAGGTCACAATGAGCATGATATTTAGGCGTGTAAATAAATACCAATATTAATGTCATGGTTACAATATGTATTATTCCATGTTACATACAATTAGATGTCAAAGCAAGTAACAATAATGCACATAATGGAATCACAAACATATAAGCATAAACATCAATATATAAACACATATTGTTCCGAGTTCTCTCGCGAGTCTTCCCCAAAAGGACCACCATAAGACTGTTACTAGGTATGAAACCTAGATCGCCCCATATATCACAAAAAGCAATTGAGTGGGTCTTGTGGCCGGAAAACACATAAAAACATGGCAATCTCAATTAAAAAGTAATTACGCAATTTTATGTATTTAATAAACAATATTTAATTATAATTATCAATATAATCCTAATTAACAATTAATTAATTCTAATTAACAATTAATTTTAATTAACAAATTAATTCTAATTAACAAATTTTAATTTAAATTAACAATTTAATTTAATTTGTGTGTGACTTGTTATTTTTTATTAATAATTGACAAGTATTGCATATAGTTGTCAAAAAACAAAAATAAAACGAATAACTAAATTAGATTCATGCAACCTTTTAAACATGTTTATTAAAAGAAACGTGTAACCCATAATTGCAAAAACGAGATGGCTCTGATACCACTGTTGGGATTTAAGAACTACGTTAGCCAAGTAACGCATACGAGTACGCAGCGGAATATGGATCTAGTTTATGCAATTAGGTTAACACGTATTTAAAAAACAATTAATAATAAAAGGTAAATTGAAAACTAACCTTTGGCAGCAATTGAACGCAAGTGAACGAACAAAGAAACCATAAGAAACCCAAAGTATCTAAAATAGATACATCTACGAATATCACACACAACACGTAAAACGAGTATGTTCGATGAAAAGCTAGTTGAGAACGTATAAACCAATCAACCCCTAAATAACTTGAATATCACACGAACAAGAAAAACCTGAAAGACCAAGTCTTCTTTTTCTGCCCAATAAGTAATCTGCCCGAGAAGCAGATTTATATGTTACCCGATATCGGACAAGAGTCATCCGATATCTTCTGCTTGTTTATCCGAGAACTTCGAACACAGAAGTACCCTTGTTGTTGCTACTGCTCGTCGACAAGGAGTGCAAAACAATAACCAATTTCCTAATATCACTTGGATCAAAACATACAATGAAAGTATATGAATAATTTGAACCAATCAAAACACTAATGACTTGAATGTGTAAGTCGAATAGGAATTGGTAGTGGAAACACTTGATTGGTTTTAGGTTTAGTTAGGATATATTAATATATCATACATTGCATGTAGTACTAGAATAAAGTGTAGGTACAATTGGTTTTATAGCAAAAACCAACGCCCCTTAGCTTGGGCCATTGATAAGGATTTAAAACGTGCACTTTTAAGGGGTCATTTAAGCCCTTAATCACCCACTTTTATATCCGTTACTGCTTAATTTCGTTCCTTTTCACTTTTTAGGTCTCTTGGAAGCAAAATGCTAGAATGATGCATTTTTAGACGAAAATGAGTGAATATTTGAAGAAAAATGACTAAGTCAAGATCAAGACACTCAAGTTGCTGGAATTTCACCTGACGGCGTCCCAAATAGAGGGTGACGCCGTCCCTCTTTATGTAATTGAATTTGTCATGACTCAGTAGCGGTTTTGCTAATTTGCACCTGACGGCGTCAGGCTTTGAAGAGTAAGGGCATCACGAAGACTTTTCTTCTCAGACGGCCTAGATCTAGATTCAGACGACGTCACTGCTAAAGACTGACGTCATCACAACCACAACATGACGCCATCCCAATGATGACTTGGCCAAGATGAAATCCTAATGACGGCGATCTGACGACGTCTCAACTATAAGGTGACGCCGTCGCAGTTGTAAAGCTATATATAGAAATTGAATTTTCAGAATTTTAAGAGGTAGACTTGTGGAGTAAAACCCTAAAATGATTTTGGTCTGGTTTGGACAATATCTTAGGGTTCTCATACCCTATTTTACATCATGATAAGTAATTTACTTTATTGATTTCATTATGTCTTTGATTGTATGTGTGTATGCTTGCATGTTTAACATGCCTGGCTAAATTTCTTGTGTGTTTGCTTAGATCTATGAAACCTAGTTATTAATTATTGATTGGTTGTCTCTTATCTTACTTGTAATTGGCTTAGGATTGCACTAGGCTATCGTTGTGTTTTTAATGCTTGAGTAATCTTTGTGAACCTTAGTTTATAGTCACTTAGCGGAATCGTAGACTAAATATCCAAAGATAACCTTAGTGATAGTTTATGAATCCTAGAGATTTCGTAGGCAATAACCTTAAGGTAGTCTCAAAGAGTTAGGAATAAAAGCATACCCTACGACCTTAGAGAACACAAAGCGTTAAGAATAAGGACGTGACAATTCAACCACCAATAAAAGATAACAAGGGAGTAATAGTATCTAGGTAGACACATTTTTAATCATCATACGAGCACACATCAATAGACATAGACTACCCCTTAGTTTAGATAATTAGATAGTAGAAGTAATCGGTAGAAGTACCAAACCCCCAAATCCAAACCCCATGATTTTACCCTTAGCTTTCTAAAAAAATATAAAAAGATAAAAAAAATAATCTTCCTCAACCTCAAACCTTAGCGTAGTACATCTCTCACTAGCATTCCTATTCCCCTAGAGAACGAAATCAATACCTGAGGCTTACCCAATACTACACTACAGCGATTAGGTTCACTGCCTAGGGTGTTGAAAAACTTGCTCGACGAAAAGGATGTTTCCTTTGACCCCGAACGCGTTATACGCGCATCCAGTTTTTGGCGCCGCTACTGGGGAATAGAATAGCTAGTTAGATTTCCATCTCGTTTAGGTTTCCTTGCTTGATTCCTATCAAGTAATATTTTTTCTCATATTTTAGCTTCCTCGTACTCTATGCCCCTTCTTCGTGACTTTGTTAGTAATCCCATCACTTTTCATCATGGAAGGTGATAACCCACCACCACTCACCGATCCACCAATCATTGACCCACCAAGAGGCCGTACTCTTGGTGAATACTCTAGACCGAGCCACCAAGGCTATAGGAACACTATCGAGGTCCCCGATCAAGCTCAAACTATGGCCCTGCGATCCGACACCATCCGGTTGGTGCAAAACAGACGTGCATTCTATGGACTTCATTCCGAAGATCCTAATCAACATCTCAAGAACTTCCTTAGAATCGTTGATTCCATCGACTTTGATGCTACCACACGGGAGACCACGCGCTTGCGTCTCTTCCAATTCTCTCTACGGGACCAAGCTAGTAATTGGCTTGAGCGACTTCCCGCTGGATCCATCTCAAGTTGGGATGATCTCAATACTAGTTTCCTTGCCCAATTTTTCCCACCGGGGAGAACTACTAAACTTAGGAAGGACATCTTGACGTTCCAACAACATCAAAGCGAATATCTCTACAAGGCATGGACTCGATTCAAGGACTTGCTCCATAAAGTCCCTCATCACGGTATTGATCTTTGGCTTCAAGTCCAAATCTTTTACGATCATACCAATTTCCTCACCAAGCGATCCATTGATCGAGCGGCCGGAGGAAGGCTCAACGATTTCAACGTAGAAGAATCATGGGATATAATAGAAGAGCTTGCCAACCAAAGCTACGGAGATTGGAGTGACTCTCATGAAACCCTCGTGAGAATGGTTAATGCAATATCAATTCCTCATGAGCCATCAACTATCTAATTGAGAGGCAAAAGAGAGTACTTAGACCAATCCCACGAGCATCGGTTAACTCCATTAACTCTGCCAACCACCCAACACCTCTCTCTGAATCACCAAGCCGAGAGCAAAATCCTAATTTCGTACGACGCTTCCATTCTACCTCTCCAATTCTACTCTCACCGAGCTTCAAGGAACAAATGAGAGAGTACATGGCGGCCCATTCGGAAAGATAAGCCAAATTTGAAGAAGAGGTTTATAGGCAAAGGGAAGAAGTGCAGGAAAAAATGACGGAAATGATGAACTTGGTGAAAGAATATACTAAGACGAAGGTTCCCGAGAAGGTGCTAGTGAGAGACGATGATTACCCTCCCCCCACTTCATTTGTTAACGCTATTTGCATTGTTTTCGATGAAGGTGGAGTAGCTGATAAGAAGGAGACTGAGAGCAGCAAGGGTAGTAAAGAAAAGGATGAGGCTGAGACTAATAATGAACCCGAGATCATTGAATACTACCTTAAGCATGAGATCAATAAGAAAAAAATTGTTAACCAAGTGAACAACTTTAGGTACAATGAAGTTCTTAGGAAAGCCCTCGAAGGAGAAATAAAAGAAGAAGAATATGACACCATGCCTATGGGACCTATGTACGAGTTGGTTCTAAAAAAACCAGCGACTAAAAAACGAGAAACCTCGGGGAACTTCGTAATACCATGTAGCATAGGAGACATCGAGAATATAAATGCCTTAGCTGATCAGGGATCCGATGTAAACATAATGCCGCTATCAGTCTATAGAAAGTTGACTAAGGAGGAGCCAACCAAGACCAATCTTAGACTTTCCTTAGCAAATCACACATATGTTTATCCCGTAGGAATAGAGGAGGATGTCTTAATTGAGGAGGCCAATATTGTCTATCCGGTGGACTTCGTGATCATAGACATTGAGGAAGATAGAAACATGCCACTCATTCTTGGAACACCTTTTCTGACCACCGCCAAGGCAACCATCAAATGCGGTGAGGGTATCATGATACTCAAAAGTGGCAAAGGATATATTAGGATACCTATTGTTCCGAGATACCCGGTTGAAAATTATGGAGAAGATCAATGATGAGAATCCGCAGGTCTCCAATAATACTGTTAAGAAGAAGATTAATGAATGGGAAAGAGGGCTTAGAGAATTCATGGGTCAAGGGTTAAATGTGACATTGTGGAAACGTGATAAAAAATTAGGAAACATAAACATGACAAAGCCACAACCTCAAAAGAACCCTAGAGAATTTTTGAATGGAAAAAGGTGCTTTTGTATAAATCAAGAATAAAAGCATAAGAGGAAGGAATAAGCCAAGATGGTTTGGACCTTATACGGTGAAAGAAACTAATCTAAAAAATAAAACCGTTATCATAATGGACGACGTTGGAGGAGAATTCATGGTGAGCATACAACGTCTACAACCTTATGATAAGGGTTTAGTGGAAGAAAAGAAGGACGACAATGAAGTCACGTAGGAGCACGACTTCGAGTCTAGCTACAAGACTCATAAATAAAGAAAAGCGCTTCGTGGGAGGCAACCCATGCTTAATTGTTTGCTTTTTTGTGTGTCATATATCTTTTCATTATTGTATGTTCTCATGTTTGAATTTGTGAAAATGCTTTATTTTGTCTTTAACCTCGTCTTAATTACATATAAAGGTATTTTACAAAAAAGGATAAGTGTAGGGAGGATTACACACGTTTTCAAAAGAACGTGAACATGAGAACTACGATTATTGAAAATGATATATATGTGTGTTTTTTAGAGTCAAATGCTTGTATCGAGTCATAATGGATGTTTTGCAGGAATTTTTCCAGAAAAACGCAGCAAACCAGTTTCTGTCAGGATAACCTGACGGCGTCAGGATTACAACCTGACGACGTCAGGAGGAGTAGAAACAACTTATCTAATTTCTCTCGTTTTCTGTGCTACTTATAAATTTTTGGAAATTCTCTGGTCTTAATTTTCCAGAAAATTTGCAAACATCCATTCCACAAGCATTATATCCTAGTTTAGTAGAGTCATATATAGTTTTACCGCCGATTTTACGCGAAGGTTTCGTTTATTTTCTTAAAGTGTGCAAGTTTTATTTATCAAGAAGAAGAAACATAAGATTGGATGGAGCTTTTCACGCATACATTCTTCTTGGAAAGAATTTAACCACTACTTCACACGGATCCTACCGAGCTAATCAGGGGAGTACTAGTTTCTTCCTCTTTTAATTACATTCCGTTATCATAAATTTGATACTTTCTAGGAACATTGGGGACAATGTTCAGTTTAAGTGTAGGGAGGGAGAATAAAACGGGAACTTTGAAACTATGCTTATCCTTGATTATTTGTCTTGTCTTATTTCATTTGTGTAATAAACCATGAGAAATATTTGTTAGGGCAATTTTAGCGCCAAATTTAAAATTTTTCATGACATGAAAGAGTGGGCCATTAGTCTTAATAAAGCGTCTCATGGATAGGAAGTTATATGACTAGCACAAAACCCTTTACCACTTAAATTCCACCCAAAATGTGAGGATCGCCCTTAGATTTGTAGGAATTAAAGCATTCCTCTTTAATGCTTTGAGAGTATACCGGTAGTATAATAGATTCTAGAACTTGTTTTGTGATGCATTCTGAGATCGCTAGTGAGGCACTTGTGTAGTTAAGAACAACTAAATGATAAGAGGCGTTAGGATAACCCTTGTTTTATACCTGTATTATAATTACTTCTTCCACATCGGTTGAGTAATTCCCCCACACCCTTGCTTTGGACTCATCTTTAGTACACGATACCCCTAGTTAACCCCTCAGAGCCTATCCTTTCCGCGGTTCTCGTGATGTTTCGGTTTTCTGGAATATCAATAAAGAGCATTGTTTACAATCCACCCCCAAATGTACACCCAAATCGCCTTAGCCTACCTTGTATGCACTCACTTTTAGTGCATTATTGTTATCATAGTAAACTCTTAGTTCAATTATCTAGTTACTTGCATGGTTGCTAAGTCGAGTCATATCTTTTGTACACAGTTTTGGGATGATTGGGACTCATGGGTAAAGTTAAATTTTATGGAGTGACGGGAAAGAACGTTAAATTCAAATTCCCTTTCTTTACGTAATAATGTACCCCAAGTGTTTTGATCTTTTCAATTCGGGTCATATTAGTGTTAGAGTAATAAAAACTAAAGTGTAGGGATGTTCCTATAAATCCCTTATATTTTGATGTTATCGTAGAGGATGGTAGAGTAAAAGTGTATGCACAAAAAAAAAATGAAAAAAAGAAAAAAAAAAGAGTGTCAAAAAAAAAATGAAAAAAAAAACATACGGGCTACCATCCTACATCTATCTTTATATTTATGTTTGTTTGTTTGTTTCAAAGTATCTAGAGTTTAGAGAGTCGAGTCTTGGCTTAGCAACACCATTCTTTGCATGCTTGTAACATAAGATTTTTGACTTGCCACCACTAAATCGCCTATCCAACCAAACCCTTTGTTTCCCTAACCGTAAGCCTAACGTTACAACCATTTAAAAGACCTCTTAGATAGTTGTTCCTAGGTGCTTACGCCAAAGAGGTGGAGGTTTGATCTAGTCTCAAGCCTATGGTAATCTATGTATTATGACCGGTTAATGAGTGTTTATCTTCCATTTCCATTTGCTATATTTCATATAAACCTAAGAGATGAGAGAATCCAAACACCACTTGTGAGGTGCTAGTATATAATTTTCGTGCTTGTTATGACTATATCGGTGCTTTTACTTGTTGTGAATTATGTTAAACCAATGCTTTATGCCCCCTAACTTATAAATTGATTGGCCAAAAGCACATTTGCTTGAGGACAAGCAAATACCAAGTGTAGGGATATTTGATAAGGATTTAAAACGTACACTTTTAAGGGGTTATTTAAGCCCTTAATCGCCCACTTTTATATCCGTTACTTCTTAATTTCATTCCTTTTCACTTATTAGGTCTCTTGGAAGCAAAATGCTGGAATGATGCATTTTTGGATGAAAAGGAGTTAATATGTGAAGAAAATGGCTAATTCAAGATCAAGACACTTAAGCTGCTGAAATTACACCTGACGGCGTCCTAAATAGAGGGCGACGCAGTCCCTCTTTATGTTATTGAATTTATGTCGACTCAGTAGCGGTTTTGCTAATTTGCACATGACGGTGTCAGGCTTTGAAGAGTAAGGGCGTCACGAAGACTTTTCTTCTCAGACGGCCTAGATCCAGATTCAGATGACGTCACTGCTAAAGACTGACGGTGTCACAACCACAACGTGATGCCATCCCAATGATGACTTGGCCAAGATGAAACCCTAATGACGGTGATCTGACGGCGTCCCAACTATAAGGTGACGCCGTTGCAGTTGTAAAGCTATATATAGAAATCGGATTTTATGAATTTTAAGAGGTAGACTTGTGGAGTAAAAACCTAAAACAATTTTGGTTCGGTTTGGACAGTATCTTAGGGTTCTCATACCCTATTTTACATCAAGATAAGTAATTTACTTCATTGATTTCATTATGTCTTCGATTGTATGTGTGTATGCTTGCATGTTGTTAGCCTTGATTATTTTTATTAGAAGTGATGGTCATTCACATTTAGGAACTTTGTAACGTGTGTTAGATATCGTGATAGAATAGTCAACGGGCTCGTGGATTGGGCTAAGCTAATTGGGCATTAGTTAAGTTAAGCTAGCCTTGTCTAGTTCGTGAAACCCAAGCCCAATCCAAGTCCATCTCAAGGCCCATGGCCAAGCCTTAGGGCATCATCCTCTCTTACTATAAATACCCCTCAAGTATGTCATTTGAGGGGTGTGCTTGAAAGTGTGTGTGTGTGTTTTTTCCTTGAAGCAATATATCATCTTATTGTTTTCATTCTTCTCTCTTTCTCTCTAAACATATACACGAATTCATTCAAGTCACCAACGTTCTTCTCTTAATCTTTCTTTGCGCATATCATCAGTTTGTGTTTAACATGATATAAGTGTTGGGTTTGTGATAAGGTATGTTAGGAATTAGAAATTCCCGGTATTAAAGAGTCGGTCACCTCAAGTATATGTAATCGTTAGAAAGCTCGTAGTCGTAGTTCTTTTAAGTTAAGTAGTAATTTAGTTAAGTAACACCGTGGAGGACGGACGGGTCTTTACCCACTGTATGCCTGATCCACAGCCCAAAGTGTGGCGATTTATGTAAGACTATAAATACTCTCTACCTCCCAAGGTAGAGAGTTGGAGCTCATAATAATATCTTTCACTTTCTCTCACTAAGTTCCCTAAACCTCTAACTTTCTCTCTCTAGAATTCCATCTTATACGCCACCTTGTGTTATGGTTTGATGTGTATGTGACAAGTTATATCTTACAATTGGTATCAGAGCCATGGTTAGATCATATCTTGCACATCTTTGGATTTATAGTGGTTTTTAGGTGGTTTTTGAGTTTGAAAAAGTTTAGTGGTTTTTGCATCATTTGGTTGATTTCTTGTGTTAAAGTTTGAATTTTGTTGGTACTTTTGTGTTTAGAATCATCATAAGTGTTTAGGTTTTCATTTGGTAAGCTTGAATCATCTTGGTTGGGTTGTTTTTGGATTGAAAAGTGATGTTTATATGGTTTTTCATGGTAGCGAGTTAGTTCACGGATAACCTTTCTTCATAGCGACTTGCTTCATTATTTTGTAGCGACTTACAGTGTTAAAAGCTAGCGAGTTAGAGCTAGCGAGTTAAAGGACAAGTAGTGGACTCTCCACTACGGGTAGCGACTTGTGGTAGCGACTTGGTCAGTAGCGAGTTGCTCTTTAGCGACTTGTGTTTCTAGCGACTTGTGTAGCGAATTGCTGCCAAAATTTGGTTAGCGACTTGGTCTGTAGCGAGTTACTACTTAGCGACTTGTTTTTCTGTTAGCGACTTGGGATTCTAGCGACTTGGCTGTTTAGCGAATTAATTGGTAGCGACTTAGTGGATTTGTTTCTAGCGACTTAGAGCTTTATCATCTAGCGACTTGAGTGATTGTTTACGGTTTTCTCTTGATTTAGTAAAATCCCGTGAAAGAATCTATTTCCCGGTTTAATCATTGAGTTATAAAATCCCGTATAATCTGATAACATGTCCACCAACGTCCCTACTGTCATCTCCACAGTTGCCGAGGATGTACAAGCAGCTGGATCAGATACTCGTCCACCCATGCTTGACAGAACTGACTACGATTCTTGGGCTCAACGAATCAGATTGTATTGCCTTGGAAAGGAAAATGGTGTCAATATTCTAAAATCCATTGATGAAGGACCATATCGAGTTGAAACGACTAGAGACATACTTGATACTAATGAAGATGGTACTCCTATTTACGGAATGGACAGACCTAAGATGTATGATGAGCTTGATGATAAGGAGAAAAAGAGATTTGATGCAGATATCAGGGCTTCAAACATTGTTCTTCAAGGTCTTCCTAAAGACATCTACAAGCTGATCAATCATAACACTGAAGCAAAGGCAGTTTGGGATAATGTTAAGATGCTTCTCTCAGGTTCAGAACTAACTATGGAAGACAGAGAATCCCAACTCTATGACGAATTTGAGCACTTCAAGATGAAACCCGATGAGAGTGTCTATGAGTACTATGTGAGATTTCATAAGTTAGTTAATGACATGAGGAACATCAGAATGACTATGCCTAACATTCAGTTGAACTCAAAATTTGTGAACAACATGAATCCCGAATGGCACAAGTTTGTTACCGCTGTGAAGCTTACTAAAGGATTGAAGAACACAAACTATGAGCAACTCTATGCCTTCCTCCTTCAGAATGAGAGACATGCCATGTTTGAAAAATTGATTCTCAATCAGTTCAAAACCAACCAGGGAGAGACAAGTTCGTCTAATGACTCAACAGCTTTCTACTCAAACATTGGAATCTCAACCAAAGCATCACAAGTCATACCCTTGGGTAATGGTAATCACAAACTCATTCCTGATCCAATGTTCAAACAAGCTGATGCTGATGCACGCATGGATAACATTGTTAATCAACTAGCTCTACTCATTAGTCAAAACATGAATTCTCTCCCACAAACCAACAACAACCTTCGAACTGCATCTAACCCACATAATCAAGCCACTGTTAAAGATGGAAGGATCGTGGTGCAACCAGTTCAGGAAAGACAGTATGATCAGGGAAGAGGTGGAGCTGGGAGAGGTTATGTTGGAAACCAGAATCGAGGAAGAAATGGTAACCAAGGTCAACCTAAGCCAATCAAATGCTACAACTGTGGTGGTGAAGGACACATTGCAAGGAACTGCACATCTCCAAAGCGTCCTCAGAATGCTGATTACTTCAGAGATAAGATGTTGCTGGCACAAGCTCAGGACAATGGTGCTGCGTTGGATGAAGAGGAATTGCTGTTTCTTGCTGAGGGCAATGCAAAGACCTATGATGCAGATGTGGATGAGCAGCCTATTCAGGAGATAGGTCACAATCATCAGAATGCCTTTCAAGTCGCTGACTGTGATGCTTACGACTCCGATGTAGATGATGGACCTACTACACACACAATCTTTATGGCTAGCATCTCTCCAATGGTTTCTCCCAAGATCTCTTCCTCACCACAAGCTGGCACATCCAAGGACAAACTCATCTCTGAGGTATTAAAACTATACGATGATGCTGATGTGCAACAGATGCATGACAATGTACAACCAACTGAAACTTTTGAGTCAAATGTTGAAAATATGGGTAATATCAATATTGTCCCATACGATCAATACGTGAAACAAAGTGAAAGTGAAATTGTACCAAGTGATGCATCTTCTGCAGTCAACAATGACTATGTCTTTGATGAATACACTGCATGTGCTCCTAATGATTCCATAATTTCTGAACTAAATGCCTATAAGGAACGTGTTGCTATTTATGAACAACGGGCAAAATTTGAGTTGACCACTCGTGAGCAGGAAATGGATGTCCAAGTGAGTACAGTAATTAGAAAAAGTAAGTTTAGAGAAGAAGTATTGAAACAAGAATTAAATTCCTTGCAAGAAAAACTTTCTAAAACAGCTAAGCAAAAACAAGAACTTCAAGAAAATGTGAAAATGCTTAAGCAAGAATTTAATGCAAAGGAATCAAAACTCTTGAGAGATTTTTCTAATCTGAAAACTTTGAAAAACAAACTTGAAAACAAGTTGTATTTACAAGGAAACACCATTCAGACTGCTCACATGATCACTAAGCATAGAGTTCTAAGCGATAAGCATAGCGTTCCCCTTGTAGAGGAACCAAATCCAGAGGCAATTAAAAAGGCTAGAAATGCTCATAAGGTAATTTATGATGGTAATGAAGTCCTTAAGCCTAGGCAGAAACCTAGTTGCGTTGAGTGCACTGAGGAAGATAAGATTTTAAATGAAATCACTAGGGAAAAGATGAATAAGAAGCAAGATGATCCCAAATGCAAAGAGAAAAACATAATCTTCTCTCCTCATGATTACAAGAAGGAAAACTGGATTGCATTGAACAAGTTTAAGCCTCAGACTTTGTTGACTCCCGAACAAGTCTTCTGGAAAATGGATTTAGATAAGCAGAAAGCTGAAAATATTGTAGAAACAAACCCTCCCCTTCGGAAAATGCCTAGAGCAACTGTGTATCCTCCTAATACACCTATGCATCTTGTACCTAGAACAATTGCCACTAAAAGCAAGACATTAATTAGCCAATACGTTATATTCCAACTATTTGTTGATTTTGAGAAAACTTGCAAGAAAAGGATCACTCCCACTGGTATAACTGAAGGTGAAAGAGGTTTTGAACAAATGAAAGAATGTAATTTAACTGAGGTCATGCCCTTCTTTAAACTTCTAAAAGATCACTTTGAGAGTCTTAAAAAAGGGGTAGAAGCTGATATTAAAGGTATGGAAAAGGAATTTGATGCAATGGTTGCTGAAGTTAGTGATTATGAGCGTGCACTAAAATATAATGAGATTGAGAGAAAGAACTTGCATACATTAAATGAGAATCTTATTACTGAATGTGTTGCTCAAGATGTGTTTTTCACTGCTTCAAATTGCTCTATTAATGCTTCCAAATTTCATGAATTATCTGTGGCCCTGAAAGTCTCCCATGATCGTGTCATTGAGCTTGAAAAAACTAATTCTAAACTAAATGAGAAAATTGAACTGGATGATCATGACAATTTGGTTAAACATTTATCTAAACTAGAAGTTGAGTATTTTAATCTACAACTAAAATATCAACATCTCAAAGAAAATGTCAAAACTTCAAATATCAAGACATCTTCAGATGCTCCAGAGTTTGATGCAGTTTTTCAAATTAACAAACGAGATGAACAGATTCAAGCTCAGTGTAACACGATCAGAAAGTTGAAAGCCCAAATCTCTCAATTAAAGGGTCAAACGAACAATATGACAGGCTCCCAAATGCCTCCTTCTTTAGATTCTCAGAATTCTCAAACGTTTCATCTTCAAAACCTAGTAAATGCTTTACAAAAGGAAAACGAAAGTTTTCTAGAAGAGAATGAAAAGGTTAAACGTCATTTCAATGAGTTGTTTGAATCAATTAAAGTCACTCGTAACAAAAACAACGAACAAATAACTTCATTGCAAAAGGAAATTGAGAATCTGAAGAGTCAGGTAAAAGGGAAAATGCCAATGATCAATGAGGAGAATGTTGTATCTAAGGTTCACTCTGGCAATAAATCTGCTTTATCTGTGACATATGTCCCCCCTCACCTAAGGAACAACAAACTTGCCATTCAAACATATTTCTCATCCCTTAAGGATTGCTTAGAATGCCTGCGTGAGATTGTTGAAGAGGATAAGCTAGAGAAACCTCATGATAATGCAATTGGACATGCATGCTCATATGCCAAACGATCTCAAGAAATCTTAGAATGCTTGATCACCATATGCCCAAAGACATTAGGTGAGAGAGTTAACCCTTTGATTCCATGCTCAATGCCTAAGGCCAAATATGAGATGCACTCGATTCCCAATGTTTTGAATGAGAGTTGTAGTGTACCCTTGAGTAGTTCAGATTCTAGATCTGTCAATGCTAGGAAAGTGAACTCTAATGTGCCTTCTAGGAGTACCAATCTCAGTACATCTAGCTTTATGAAAGTGAACCGTAGTGCACCTGCATGTAGTTCAGATCCCAGCACATCTAAACAGGTGGTGCAAAGAGTAGTAAAACAAACTAATGTTCCCATTCCCTCTACAGGAGTAATCAGTGACATTAAAGGGAGCAGGTCAAAGTCTCAAGACAATACAAGGAATGATAGGACCTCTCAAGCTAAGAATGTGCACTGGAAGAAAGTAGAAGAACAATCTAGGAACCTTAAGTTTGAATCGAATAAAACGAATCGTGTTGATTCTAGTATTAGCCATAAGCGTACTGTAATTAATTCGAATTCTGATACCAGTTGCAAAACTTGTACTGATGTTTGCTTGAATTCTGTTTCTAATCATGGATGTGATGTCAATGCTTTGCCTAATGATGTTAATTGTCCAGTTAATATTGTTAATGCTAAAATTCATGCTAAAAAGGCTAAAAGGCAAAAGCGAAAGAAAGTTAGAAAACAATGGAAACCCACAGGAAGAACATTCAGCAGAATAGGTTCTTATTGGATACCTGTTGGTCATAAGACCAATCAGATAATGCCCACTAGAAAATGGATGCCTACTGGTAGAACTATTCCCTTAAGAAGTGGTCACACTGTAAACAGGACTAATACAGACACTAGTATTGCATCTACTCATAATGATTCCATTACCTCATTGTCTGATATGAATGCTTCTATTTCTGATGTGGGTGTTCCAACTGTTGCTACTAACCAAATGGAACCCATTCTTGCATGGGGATCCCAATTATCCAGTTATCCATTCTTGTCTGTGTTCAACTGCAGATCGTTCAAATCGTTCTGTGGTACCTGGACTCAGGCTGTTCCAAGCATATGACTGGAGACCGGTCAAGGCTCATGAACTTCGTGAGCAAATTCATCGGGACTGTTAGATTTGGTAATGATCATTTCGGTGCTATTATGGGTTATGGAGATTATGTTGTTGGTGATAGTGTCATCTCCAGAGTGTATTATGTGGAAGGTTTAGGTCATAATCTGTTCTCTGTTGGTCAATTCTGTGATTCTGATCTAGAAGTAGCCTTCAGAAAACATACCTGCTTTGTTAGAGATCTTAATGGTAAGGAACTGTTGAAAGGAACTCGTGGCTCAGACCTTTACACTATCTCTATCGATGACATGATGAGAGCTTCACCAATCTGCTTGTTATCAAAGGCTTCAAAAACAAAGTCATGGTTATGGCATCGTCGTCTCAATCACTTGAACTTCGGCACCATCAACAATCTTTCCAGAAAGGACTTAGTTGTAGGTTTACCTAGACTAATGTATGAAAAAGATCATCTTTGTTCAGCATGCCAATTGGGAAAAAGCAAGAAGTATGCCCACAAACCCAAACCTACTAACTCTGTCACAGAAGTTCTTCATATGATTCATATGGATTTATGTGGACCAATGAGGGTGCAGAATATCTTTGGGAAGAAATATGTGTTAGTTGTGGTTGATGATTATTCTAGATTCACCTGGGTCAAGTTCTTACGGACAAAGGATGAAACTCCTGACATCATCATCAAACTCATCAAACAGTTGCAGGTTAGACTAAATAAAACTGTCAGAATTATCAGAACAGACAATGGAACTGAGTTTGTCAACAAACAACTTAGTGAATTCTATGAAAGCATTGGAATCAGCCATCAAAGAAGTATTCCACGAACCCCTCAACAGAACGGTGTAGTTGAAAGACGAAATCGTACCCTTGTTGAAGCTGCTAGAACAATGCTGATCTACTCAAAGGTTCCAATGTTTCTCTGGGCTGAAGCAATTGCCACTGCATGTTACACACAAAATCGTTCCCTGATTCACACCATTCATGGAAAAACTCCATATGAACTTGTCCACAACAGGAAACCTAATCTATCTTTCCTTCGTGTGTTTGGTGCCTTGTGCTATCCAACTAATGAGGGTCAAGACTTGGGCAAACTTAGAGCTAAAGCTGACATTGGAGTATTTGTAGGATATGCACCAAACAAAAAGGGATACCGAATCTACAACAAAAGAACCCGAAATATCATGGAAACAATTCACGTTACGTTTGATGAGCTGACCGGTCAAATGGCTCCTGGACACTCCAGCTCAGGACCCGCACTTCAAAACAGTCCTATTGGTTCATCCCTTGTTCCAAACTCCTCTCAAGAAACGCCATATGTACCTTCATCTGAAGATGATGTAAAGAAATTGTTTGATCCAATGTTTGATGAACTGTATGAGTCTACTACTAATGAGGTGCTGATCCCTACAACAGAGGATGCTCATATTCCAGTGAATGAAATCAATCCTTCAGTCTCAATATCTTTAAGCCAAGAAGCACCTGCTGCTGATCCTTCAGTCTCATCAACAAATCATCATTCTTCAAATGTACATCATGGAAATGTTTCTGACATCAATAATGAAGTTAATCCCTTTGCTACTCCTGAAGATGCTCCATTTGAAAACATATTTGCTACTCCTGAATCATCATCAGAACCATCATCTTCAGGAGACATCGACTCAGCTACCTCAGTTCCTCAACAAATGCCACATGAACACCTCAGAAAATGGACTCACGATCATCCATTAGACAACATAATTGGAAATCCCTCTCGTCCTGTATCAACCCGGAAGCAACTCGCAACCGATGCCTTATGGTGTTTCTTCAACTCTGTACTATCTAAGATCGAACCAAAAGATGTTAAAACTGCTATGAATGAAGATAGCTGGTTCAATGCTATGCAAGATGAAATTCATGAGTTTGATCGTCTTGATGTATGGGAGTTAGTACCTGCTCCAGACTGTGCTATGATTATAGCTCTAAAATGGATCTTCAAAGTAAAACTTGATGAGCATGGTGATGTGTTGAAGAACAAGGCTCGATTAGTTGCTAAAGGATATCGTCAAGAGGAGGGTATAGACTTTGAAGAATCTTTTGCTCCAGTTGCTCGAATCGAGGCAATCAGAATCTTTTTGGCTAATGCTGCTAGTAAGAACATGGTGGTATATCAGATGGATGTAAAGACGGCATTTCTGAACGGGGATCTTAAGGAAGTTGTCTACGTCAGCCAACCTGAAGGATTCGTGAACCAAGAGCATCCTACTCACGTTTATCGTTTGAAGAAGGCTCTTTACGGTTTAAAGCAAGCTCCAAGGGCATGGTATGATACACTGTCAAAGTTTCTTCTATCAACCGGATTCATCAAAGGAGCAGTTGATCCTACATTGTTCACCAGGAAGTCAGGCAAACATTTGATTCATGTTCAAATTTATGTTGATGATATTATCTTTGCCTCGACTGACCCAATGGAATGTGATCGTTTTTCAAATGAAATGAGTTCAAAGTTTCAAATGTCAATGATGGGACAAATGTCATTTTTCTTGGGATTACAAATTTCTCAAAGTCCCGGAGGCATTTTCATAAATCAATCTAAATATGCAACAGAGATTTTAAAGAAATTTGGATTTGATTCAAGTGACCCTGTTGACACCCCCATGATTGACCGAACCAAACTAGATGAGGACCTCTCAAGGATCATGATTGACCAAACGAAATATCGGAGTATGATTGGATCCCTGATGTATCTCACTGCCAGTAGACCAGACATTTTGTTCTCTGTGTGTATGTGTGCGAGATACCAGGCTAAGCCTACTAAAAAGCACCTTGAAGCAGTTAAACGGGTCTTTCGGTATCTCCAAGGAACCATCAATATGGGACTATGGTATCCGAAGGACACCGGTATGTCACTAACGGCCTATGCAGATGCTGATCATGCAGGTTGTCAAGATACACGTCGAAGTACGTCTGGAGGTGCTCAGTTTTTGGGTGATAAGCTTGTGAGCTGGTCTTCAAAGAAGCAAATGAGTACTTCTATTTCCTCTACATAGGCTGAATACATAGCCATGTCATCTTGTTGTGCTCAAATCTTATGGATGAGATCTCAATTATCTGACTATGGCTTTGAATTCAACAAAATCCCTCTGTACTGTGATAATAAAAGTGGTATTGCTCTCTCATGCAACAACGTCCAACACTCAAGAGCAAAGCATATCGACATTCGACATCATTTCATCAGGGAACAAGTGGAAAAAGGTGTGGTGGAACTATATTTTGTGAGGTCTGAATATCAGTTAGCGGACATCTTCACCAAAGCTCTTCCAAGAGAACGTTTTGAGTTTATTCTTCCACGTCTTGGTTTGAAAAGCCTTCAACCAGAAACTCTCAAACGTCTTCAGGAGGAAGACGAGGAGTAAAGGTCTATCTTCATCTATCTCTTGTATATATCTATTCGAAAATCAAAATACAAAATTATAAAAACTTCAAAAATCAAATAGAAAAATATAAAACCTTCAAAATCCATAAAAATTTGAAAAATTCGAAAAATCTTCAAAAATATTGTCTTTTTGTCATATTTCTCTCTATTCGATAATATCTACGGTCTTTGTGCTGTCATTCAAAGAATGACACGGGACTTTAGATGTTGCTCGAATTCTTAAAAAAAAAAATAAAAAATAAAAAAAAATAAAAAAAATCAAAAAATCAAAAAATATTTTTGGGAGAAAGAGAAATGGTTTATTGTCATCTTCAGGCAATAACCCGCTTTTAAAGAAAGAACAGAGCCATGTTTTACCATGTTTTCAAATCTTATGCTCTGATTCTATAAACTCCTATCTGCTGAAAACTAAATGCTTTGAAAAATAACTCAATCTCTATTTTTGATAATCATCAGGACTTATTTGTCAAAATCTCTATCTCTCAATCAACAACCTACGTCATTGATTGAGGGGGAGAATGATTTCAATTAAATTAAAAAGTTATTTGGCATTAAATTGTTTTCAAAAGATATACATGCATGGTTTTATAAATGGAGTTTAAAGTCTTAAAATCCGATCCTTATCAGTTCAAACGCTTTCACAATCAAGTCACAGTTCTCCCTAAAAGTTTTCAAAATCAATTTAAATCTATACGAGATCACAAATCTCAAATGATTTGATAATTGTGATCGGGGGAGAATGTGTGATTTAAATTAGATTTAAACTGACATTAAGGTAAATGGTTTCACATGAATGAACATGCTGTCCCTCCCACATGTGACAAACGATTTCAATTTTTCAATGCACATGTTGAGGGGGAGCACCTATCTTAAACCTATGATTTGAAACGTGATCATTTATCCCAATGTGCAGGTTCCCTCTAGTATGTGCAAATCTCTTTTCAAACCTCGAGGCACATATTGAGGGGGAGCAAAATTCATGGAAACCTCATCCTTCCCGGAAATGTTATACCCACTTGATCTGTTGAGGGAAGTGATGTTGATATCTTTTAGAAAATTGTAATCAAAGAAGTTAATTCTTTCTCTTGCCTCCATGTGCTTAACATTTCTCAAATATTTGATGCACATGTTGAGGGGGAGTTCTCGTTCTAAAAATATCAAAAACAATTCAGGTACAAAATGCTTTGATAATATATCACATGTATCTGAATTGATTTTCAAATGGTTTTCAATTGGATCCAATGGCAGATGAACAATACCAAATTGACCGACCAACTTTACTTTATGTACGGTGATATAAGGATGATAAGGTTAGGTATTGGTTCCCATGATCCGCCAGAACCGGAGGGATCTACCCAGGGACAATCCACTAGTTAGTGTAGAAGTCCTTAGGTATGATGATAAAAGGAGAAAAGTGAGATATGGGAAGAGTGCGGACTAAGACTGAGCTAGTACTGGAATAAACCCAACAAGGTAATAGCTATGAAGTCTCGGTAAGCACTGAAGGGGTTGAAGAATTAAAAAGAATTGAATGAAAATAGGGTGAAAACAAATAGCCCTCCATTAATTCAACCTTAGGGCAGAAACCGGGTTCACTTCATATGCTACTGATGGTAACATCGGTATTGAAGACAAGACGTCATGGACCCAGTGACGCAATGCACTTCAACTTTCCAAACCACTCAAGTTCCTCTTAAAAGGGCTTGTTTCATTCTCACGGGGAACCGACATTATCTATCGACTTTCTCTTAGAGATTGTTGATATTGAAGTAGGAGACCCTCTCCCTAGTCTCCGGCACAGGATCCAAATATGCACAAATTGAGTCTAGAGCCACGAGATCATCAATAAATCTCATTAGGACACTTTTCAATGAAGACTCTCTGTTTCACACAATGTGGAAAGAGAGATTATATCTTGAGTCCTACGCATTATCCTTGTGGTATTGCCAGAACATCTGAGTGATGTGTTTACATATTCACAATGAAGATGGAAAGCCTTCTGGAGCCAACATCAAACAAGCTCCTGGTAGGTGGCATGTGAGATCTATTTTATAGATCAACCATGTGACAACTGAACAGAAACAATGGGGCGATTCAATCTCTTGAATCAAACCTGGTTCAGGTTAGGGATTGACGGATACCTTTGAAAAACCGGTCTTTGTGCTTATAAACTCTTTTCTTTAGCACATCGACCGTGTACTCATTTTTCAAACCAAAAGGTATTTTTATGATTGATAATTGATTTTCAATAAAACCTTCGTTGTATTGCAAAAACAATTTCTATTGAGCAATACTCGACTGTTTTTCAAATCTCTTCTCATCAATCAGTGGACTTAAAATTCGCTGGTTCACTCACTCCGTGTTGTCTTCTTTGAGACGTTCCGGTTTGAGAACAGCTAGAACAGCTGCGAAACCCTGTCAAGGAGATTCTTAGGAATCCTACCTGATCACAGGCAGTATTTATACTGATCAACGGGGAACCGTGGGCCGTGTACCTCAATTCATCGAAAGTGATCAAAGACACTTTCGTGCGATTTGTTGCTAACTGTTGTATGCAGGTACGCCCGACGTTTGCAGCTGATCAGAATGAAGCGGTCAATCCATAGCCGCATGCTCACTTAACACATTCATCTCTAAAGAAATCATGATTAGTGCATCAATGACTCTGATATTTTCACTCCATGCTTCTGCTACGCTGCTGCCAATATCATGATTCAACAAATGCTTCCGCTACTCTGATGAGAAGATATCATGATCCAGAATGTGAGCATGTCGGTCCCAAAGTCACAACACCACAATGGATGTCTCAGAGATTTTTGATAGCTGATGATCTCCAAAGATGGCTCAAACTTATCATCACGTGGATCAGTAAAAGACCTCCACTTGGAATAACCAAACATGCATTGTGAAGAATCAATGACTACGAGCTTAGGAGCAAAGGACTACATCAAGAATGCAAGATCAATTGTTAAATGTCATATCTATTTGTATTCAATGTAATTTTGGTACATTATTGAGGTGACCTCCCTTAGGGGGAGATTGTTAGGAATTAGAAATTCCCGGTATTAAAGAGTCGGTCACCTCAAGTATATGTAATCGTTAGAAAGCTCGTAGTCGTAGTTCTTTTAAGTTAAGTAGTAATTTAGTTAAGTAACACCGTGGAGGACGGACGGGTCTTTACCCACTGTATGCCTGATCCACAGCCCAAAGTGTGGCGATTTATGTAAGACTATAAATACTCTCTACCTCCCAAGGTAGAGAGTTGGAGCTCATAATAATATCTTTCACTTTCTCTCACTAAGTTCCCTAAACCTCTAACTTTCTCTCTCTAGAATTCCATCTTATACGCCACCTTGTGTTATGGTTTGATGTGTATGTGACAAGTTATATCTTACAAGGTATACGTGATAAAAGGGGCTTAACACATGTTTAACATGTCCGACTAAATTTCTTGTGTGTTTACTTAGATCTATGAAACCTAGTTATTAATTATTTATTGGTTTTCTCTTATCTTAATTGTAATTGGCTTAGGATTGCACTAGGCTATCGTTGTGTTTCTAATGCTTGAGTAATCTTTGTGAACCTTAGTTTATAGTCACTTAGCGGAATCGTAGACTAAATATCCAAAGATAACCTTAGTGATAGTTTATGAATCCTAGAGATTTCGTAGGCAATAACCTTAAGGTAGTCTCAAAGAGTTAGGGATAAAAACATACCCTACGACCTTAGAAAACACAACACGTTAAGAATAAGGACGTGACAATTCAACAATCGATAAAAGATAACTAGTGAGTAATAGTATCTAGGTAGACACATTTTTAATCATCATATAAGCACACATCAATAGACATAGACTACCCCTTAGTTTAGATAATTAGATAGTAAAAGTAATCGGTAGAAGTACCAAACCCCCAAATCCAAACCCCAAGATTTTACCCTTAGCTTTCTAAAAAAAAAATAGAAAAAGATAAAAAAAAATAATCTTCCTCAACCTCAAACCTTAGCGTAGTACATCTCTCACTAGAATTCCTATTCTCCTAGAGAACGATATCAATACCCGAGGCTTACCCAATACTACACTACACCGATTAGGTTCACTGCCTAGGGTGTTGAAAAACTTGCTCGACGAAAAAGAAGTTTCCTTTGACCCTGAATGCGTTATACGCGCATCAGCCATATCTTGGTCGACAAGAAAAGAAACCTACACCCTCTCTTGTGCCCAATCAGTTGGGTATCCAAGGCCCAAGGCAGCCAACCAAACTGACCCACATCCATTCCATGAATAGTCAATGGGTCGTGCAAAACATCGGGTCAAGTTACATGCATAATACGGGTATATACTTCAAGTATCAATATATGTTCGACACGTACTCTCGTGTTTATCGTGTGTGCCCTCACAGGCTCACACACTTTTAGCGTTTACATGTGTTTTAAAACTCCCACAATCGAACAAGAAATATTACTTCTCCTTAATCGCCTGCTTCTTCTGCATCACCCTTAATCCACTCAAGTGATCAGTAGGGCTCGTATAGAAGAGTTCGTCTTTTTGTCGTTGTTTTTGTTTTCGAATAGCCAATGCTTTATTTCGAGCTTCTTTTGTTGCATTTCCATCTCGAGCCTTTTGATCTCCAAAAGGGCAGCGGGGTCTTCTTTCTTCACTACAAAAATGGCCATTTAGTGGCACACAAAAAGTGTCACTAAAAACGAATCGGTGGCAGAAAAAAAAAAGTGTCATCAATGTCGCTACCACCAAATGGTTTAAGTGGCACTTTATACTTGTGTTGATGTAAACCTTATGGGTTTTAGTGGCACTGCTATGTTTTTTTGCTATTGTGCATTCTAACTTTAATGACACATAATTATTTGTCATATGAAGCTTTAAGGAATTTGTAACACTTATTTTGTGTAATCTTACAATGATTAGTGACATAATATTTGCCACCAAGACGTAGTTTTCTCTCGTTAAAAACCTTTCATACGCGTAAACTTTGATTTTTTGCACTTCAATTTTGAAGCTTGGAAAGTTATAAGGTTAATTTAGTGTTTAGATTCTTTGTTTTAGCAAAAATTTTGGAACTTTACGTGTTATTTTACGTTTTTCACTCATTTTCCTTTCGTTCTTCATCTTTACGCATAAGCTCAATATTCACTTTGGTTGTTAAAGTTCAAAACTTTCTTGTTCTTTAAGTGTTATTGAAGCTGTTTTATCATAAAAATTGAGTGTACAAAGTGTTTTGGTGCTTAAAAATTCATTTTGGTCATTTCTGTTGGTTTTACGAGTAAGCAAAACCCTTCTTTTACACGTAACTTGAAACCCTCTTCTTACACCTAAGGAGGTTTACGAGTAAGCAACATCAGTTTACGCCTAAGGAATGTTTACACCTAAGCACATCTTCCATAACAAACTCAAGTTTCATTCAACTACAAAGATCCGTCATTAACATAAGTTTTAAGATGTCTCAGCCACCATACTCCAACTACTTTCCTTATGAATATCCTCAGCAGCAAAAACAAAAATACCCTCAACCACAATTTCAGCAACAACCACAACTAGTTGGAAATTATCTTTCTCATCAATATGCACAACCACAACCACAACAAATCCCTTAACAACTCACTCCACAAAAACATCAATATGCTAACTACTTTCAATATCATTTCCCAGCAAAGTATGTTGTTTATGCATCAACGCAAAAGGAACCTACTTGGTTTGCAAAAATGTGTGAAGCTATAAGTAGCCAACAATCCATTCATGAATAGACCTCCAATGCTCACTCCCGGAAACTATGATCAATGGGTTATTCGGTTCTTTAGGTTTTGTGATCTTAAGAAACCACATGGTAAATTCTTGAAGAAGGTCATTCTCGAAGGTCCTTTTCAAATGCCAACTGTGAAAATACCCGGAGATCCAACTGCTAATCCACCAAGAGATGACACTACTTCCACATTCACTATGGATCAACTCAATGCTGAATAGCTACTTCACTTAGAAGCTGATGAACTCGCAATGGAATACATCCTTCGGGGATTACCCAATCCAATTCTTCGCAGTGTTGATGCTCAGAAAACTGCAAAATACATGTGGGATCACATTCATCTCCTAATGGAAGGCGCATAACTCAATCAAGAAGTCATGGAATCAAAACTTTGTCTATCCTATGAAAACTTCATGATTGATCAGGGGGAATCATTAGAGGCATACTATCATCGGTTCACAGTCATCATCAATGACTTGGATAGACACAACATCATTTTGCCAAAAGTTGCAATCAACACAAAGTTCCTAAGTTGTCTCAGTCCTGATTGGGAAGAGTATGTTACATTCATCTGTCAAGCTAAGAACCTTCACAATGCAAAGTACGGGTAGTTGTGTGACTACTTGAAGCACCATCAAAAGGAAGTGGACAAAGATAGAGCTCTTTGTGGAATTTATGCACCTTTACCTAATGCTAATTCACTTGCTTTGTTTGCTCAGTCTTGTTACTCACAATTTCCACAGCTGCAATAAGTCTTTACTAACCCACCGTAATCAACGCAGATTACACCATATGATCCATCACAACAATCACCTGATACTCAACTGGTTCCTTACAACAACAACACTGATTCAGCACTCTACAGTGAAACACAGAATGATGATGAATAGGATTTCAATACGTTGAATCAAGGATTTGTATTAATTGATCGTGCCTTTGGGAGATTTGCTAACAAATCCAACAACCGTATTCGTACCTCATCTAACACAAGGAATCAAGCAGTTGTTCAGAATGAAAGGGTTGAGGTTCAGAACAGAAACACTGGTCGTCAAATGGAAGTGGTAACTACATGGGTAGTGGACAAGGTTTCAATGCTTCTGGAAGGAATAACATGGTTTCTCCTCAACAAAGGGTTCAAATTGTTGATCAGGGAAATGTTCAGAATGGGAATACGGGTCTTAGATGCTATAACTGCAACAAGAAGGGTCATCTGGCCAATGGTTGTCCAAAACCGAAAACAAGAGGAAGTTCTTATCACAAGGAGGCTTTACTCTTGGCTCTCAAAGATGAAGTTGGTGGAACTCTTACTAACAAAGAACAAAGCTTCATGGCCAATGCAGATTCTGATGATGACATGGAGGACTTGCAAGCTAACGCAGTTGTAATGTTGATGGCCAATATGCAAGAACTCCACATGAGTGAAACAGGCCTAGTGTATGACACTGATGGATTGTCTCAGGTACCGGATCCTATTATATGTCTTATACATGATCTGATATCTCCGTCTGCATCTACATCCGACAAGGAACAGAGTGTTCAAAATGAGCCATCTACATCTCATCAAGAAGATGATCAAATGGATCTCGTAGTTACATTTGATCATCAAGATGACCTTTTGGTTACCTTTGATGATCAAGTTGACCCCGAGGTTAAATTTGAGGATCTAAATGATGAATATGTTGATACTCAAGTTGAAAAAAAATGAACCTTCATCTAATCCAGATCCAGAGCTCATGACCTTACTTTTGACCACCCAATCTCAAGTGGAGAAATGCAATGAGATAAATGTAAATCTTCGTGAAAAAGTTGCACTACTGACTAAGGATCTTGAATGCCATAAGTTACAACTTAAAAATTTGGAAACAAAAGAGAAACGTGAACATAGTTTTGAAATCGCTTTTCAAAAGTCAAACCAAAAAGAACAAGACCTAGAAAGACAGATACGTGATCTAGTCATTTCCAAAAATGATTTGATTTCTCAAATAGAACAACAAAAAATTGAACATAAACAACACGTTAACACTCTTACTTTGGAAAATCAAAAAGCTAAGCTTGAGTTGTCTTCGTGTCAAAAAGAGTTTTCAGAATTCAAACAAATTTCAAGGAAGCGGGTTGATCAGTATCTTGAGGAAATTGTCGATTTGCAAAACAAACTCAAAGAGTTTCAAAATGTGGTATATATACATGCTGAGTCAATCACAACGATTAAAAAGTTCACATTTAAACCAAATCCAGATGGATACGAGCCAAATCTTGCTGATAACAAACCACGTTTTTTCCATAGAGCGTTCAACGCAAATCCAAAGTTATATAGTGTAGCACATATGTATGATGAATCTATTGTGCGTGTTTTTGAATATAATCGTGAAGAGAAATGGGATGCAGAAGATGATAGTCGATTGAAAATGAAAAATATTTAATATAACAAACCTTTAGATTACTTAAAAAGACATCTCATAAATTTTGTTCCACAATAGGAAAAAAAAAAATACACCATGGCTTATCACACATATTAATGAGTCCTCTTCTGACATTGGTCCCGTCAAACCAGTTGCACAAATTAATGGTGCTTTACCTTCATTGAGTGAAATCTCACCATTACCCGAAAGATGTCAAATTCTTAAATATTTTGATACATTCATGTCTGACATTAAAATTTTGGAAAATGCAATTGAACGTAATTCTGAAATAAAAGCTGCGACTTTTCAATCGGCTTATGCTAGAGATCAAAGAGAAATTTTTCAAAAACAACTTTTACCACATGTTCGAAATTTGCGTATGTGTGCAACGTATTGGGAACGGGATCTTCAGAAGGAAATTGGACAAATGAAAACAATTTTCAATGAAACAGAGGCATGGATTTTGAAAACCAAAAAGAAAAATAAAACTTTTCTAAATCATGTTGATTGACTCTTGGAAGATGTTATATGTGTTGATACTATATCAATTGTGTTGTATTGTACTGCCGCCTCTACTTGTGATAATATTGCTGTTGATACTGTTGATAATGATGATATTATTGATAATGTGTCTCAAATCAAAACTTTAAAAGCTGAAAATGAGCGTTTGTTAAATGAACTTTCAGAAGTAACACGTCGTCTTCAATGGTGTCAAAATGATTGTATTGATCGATAACTTGCTTTGCAAAACAAACTCAACCAGTCGAGTGAAAAACCTTTTGAACCAAAACTCGAATGACTGGATGATGAGAACGCGTCTTTGAAGTGTCAAATTTCTAAATATGAACAAGAATTTACAAAAGTCAAAACAGAATATGGTACATATTCAATTTACTGAAAAAGACACATGCAAAAGCGTCAAAAGATCTTGATGATCATCTTGTGTACACTTGTGAAGCATTAAGTGCTAATAGAAACTTACGCTATAAAAATCAAGATTTATTACACACTATCATAGAGTTGAAAGAGAAGTTGGTGAAATATGAGAATGATAAGTCTAGTAACAAAAATGTCCTTGCACCTGGAATGTTTAAAATTGACACTAGGAAGCCCACTAACAAAGCACAAGATACTAATGTGATTCTTTCCACTTTTACATGAGTAGTTGCCTCTAAGCCTAGCGTTAGCACTCAATGCAAGACATGGTCGCTTCATGTCCCATTTGTCTAATCACTAAAGCAACATCTACAAAATCATGGTTGTGGCACAAAAGACTTTCACATTTGAACTTCAAAACCATAAATGACCTTGTACGACACAAACTAGTTGAAGGTATTCCAAGGTTTCTGTATTCAAAAGACCATTTATGCTCAGCTTGTGAACAAGGGAAAAGCACTCGTGCTCATTTTCCTTCGAAGGTTGAAGACAACACTCAACATGATCTTCATCTTCTTTACATGGATTTGTGTAGCCCGATGCGTGTGCAGACGATAAATGGCAAACACTACATTCTCGTAATCGTTGATGACTACTCCAGATGGACTTGGGTTTATTTCCTTCGAAGTAAAGATCAAGCTCCACCAATGATCATCACCTTTCTCATGAAAATTCAAGTTCAGCTCCGTAATATGGTCAGATAAGTCAGAACAGACAGAGGAACTGAATTTGTGAATCAAACTCTTCGGGAATATTATGAGAAAGTGGGAATTGAGCATCAAACATCAATTGCAAGAACACCATAACAAAATGGAGTTGTCGAAAGATGAAATCGTACGTTAGTGGAAGCTGCAAGAACGATGTTGATAAATAAAAAACTTCTAGTTTACTTATGGGCTGAAGCCGTGTCAACTGCATGTTACACTCAGGAGTGTTCAATGATCACTAAATGCCACAACAAAACACCTTATGAGCTTATCCATAACAGAAAACCGAACCTAAAACACTTTCATGTATTTGGTGCTCTCTGTTATCTAAATAATGATCGTGATAATTTTGGAAAGCTCAAGGCCAAAGCTGATATTGGAGTCTTCTTTGGATACTGTGAAAACTAAGAATACCGGATCTGGAATCATCATACAAAGGAAATCATGGAGCCTATTCATGCTAAATTTGATGAGCTTACAGAAATGGCTTCTGAGCAAAACAGCTAAGAACCCGGACATAACCGTCTCAATTTCCCTCAATCATCAACTGATCAAACCTTTCAACTCACTCTTCGTTAGATGGAAATGTTGTTTGATCCTCTTTTCAAAGAAGACTTTGATCAACGTGCTCCAGATGTATCAACCGTTTCCGCTGCTCAACCTGATAATATTCCAATACCTGATACACCTGAAACAACAACAACTATTGCTGATGCACCCCCGATTGAATCTCCAACAACAGCTAAACAAACCGCATCTAATGACACTGACCCAACTGATGATCCTCTAAACCACAATGCACCTGAACCTGCAGATTATAATGGAAACCCTTTCTTATTAGAAACGACAAATCCAGATGTTGCTGAATCTTCTACTAGTCATCTGAATCCACCTAATCTGCATAATGTATACCAACACCAACCTTCCACATACCGATGGACCAAAGATCATCCTCTTTTTAACATTATTGGCAAACTAAACCAACCAGCCGTCATAAGACAATGCCTTCAGACTGATGGAGAACACTGCATTTATGCACTCAATAGCAGTCAAACTGAACCCAAAAACATTAAGGATGCAATGACTCTAGACAACTTTATTGAATCCATGCAAGAAGAGCTGAACCAGTTCAAATGATTAGAAGTATGGGAATTGGTTGAAAGACCGACAAGGGTGTACGTCATTGGTCAAATATGGATTTGGAAGAATAAGTTAGATGCTGAAGGAACGGTTATTCGAAACAAGTCACGTCTGGTGACTAAGGGTTATAAACAGGAAGAGGGTATCGACTTTGAAGAATCATTCACACCGGTTGCTAGACTTGAGGCTGTACGGATTTTTCTGATATTCGCGGCTCACATGAACATCACCGTCTACCAAATGGACGTCAAAATTGCCTTTCTGAATGGTCAACTTAAGGAGACGGTGTATGTTAGCCAGCCGGAAGGATTCGTTGATCCAGAGTTCCCTAATCATGTCTACAAACTGAACAAGGCTCTCTATGGTCTCAAACAAGCCCCTCAGGCGTGGTATGATAAGTTGTCATCCTTCTTGCTTGCCCATAATTTTATCAAATGATTGGTCGACCCAACACTGTTTATTCAATATCACGGGAAACACATTTTAATTGTTCAGATTTATGTGGATGATATCATCTTTGGTTCTAGCCACAAAAAGTACTCAAACTCTTTTTATAGACTAATGAGAAAAAATTTTGAAATGTCAATGATGGGTGAACTTACGTTCTTCTTAGGACCACAAATTCATCAATTACCCCGTGGTATTTTCCCCAGTCAGTCCAAATATGCTCTTGAAATTTTAAATAAACATGGAATGCAAACCTGTGATACCTATAATACACCAATGGCACATACCAACAAACTTGATGCTGATTTACATGGGAAAGTAGTTGACCCTACCAAATACCGTAGTATTATTGGGTCTCTCATGTATCTAACAGCCAGTAGACCCGATATAGTATTTGCTGTATATCTTTGCTTCCGTTATCAGTCAAGACCAACTGAAAAACACCTCTCAGAGGCTAAAAGAATCCTCAGATACGTCAAAGGAACCATTAACTTGGGGATCTGGTATCCGAAGGATTCTGGTTTTGAACTAACTGCATTTCAGATGCTGACCATGCAGGATGCTTAGATACATGTAAAAGTACTTCTAGAGGGTTCCAATTCCTTGGTGATAAATTGGTGTCATGGAAATCGAAGAAACATGACTGTACATCGTTGTCATCAACTGAAGCAGAATATGTAGCCATGTCTGCATGTTTTGCTCAAGTCATTTGGATGCGAACACAACTCAAGCATGATGGTTATGTATTCCACAAGATTCCGGTGTACTGTGATGATGTAGGATTTCTGACCAGGTTTTAATATTTATAGTGTCTCGTTTACCTATGGTCCACCTTATGCACTCACGGGCAATATACCCAGTCATGTGTAGTGTAGTAATCGGTAAAACTGAGGTCGTCCCAAGAGCTATGTGAGCGGATTCTAATTAAGTCTAAGTGTCACTGGTTCTAATTGTTTAAAGTATTGAAATGATTAATTAACTAGAAAACAAGAAATAAATGTGAAAAGTAAATAGTGGCTATGATCAATAGAGGTAAAGTGTGCTAACCTAGTTACTCATCCTATCATGTAATGCTAATGTTTTACTATTTCCAATTGATTTAAGTGGGGGTTTAAGTCGTTAGGACAATATTTGGTTAGTTCGTCCTAACCTATCAGCAAAGGCTTCTACCCGAGATCAAGCTACTACCCTTGAAAGTCGAGTTGTTTTTAGTCCCCTAAGCCAAGTCATTAAGTACCTCTGCATGCAAGATTCGAAATAATGAGTGCCCGGGCGCTAGCATCTTAGACACTCATCCCTAACTTCTTAAGTTCATCCAAACGACCGGTGGTCATTTGGCCAGTTCGCACAAGCGAGGAAGGGTCGTTAGTTGGTCAATTCTTACCCTCCCCTACTCAACCTAACTACTTAGGGTCAGTTGGTAAATTCTCCTAAGCAACTAGATACGATCGCCGTTCAAAACTACCGAAGCTAGGGTAACTACCATCGAACTATGCATGCATACACTAGAAAAAATTATATGGAATCAAGAAAACGTAAACAAAACAATTAAGGAATCATAACTAGGCTAGCACCAAAGGTGCTTAGCCGATCATATTAAAAGAAACCAATGATTCAATGTTTGACATAATGAAATATATGAATCGAAAGTAAAAGATAAAATAATCGCTAATGCTTATCGTTAGGGAGTGATTTCTCCCTTGGAGATGGCTCCGTATGCTCTCCAAGATCTGCCTTTAGACCCCTCTTGACGTTCTCTGCTTTTTGGTGTGAAGTGAATGATGTGAAATGCAGAAATTAGGGCTGGTATTTATAGGCACGATCTAGTTACGCAATAACTTAAGTTGAGAGTTACGCCGTAACTTCAATATTTCCTCAAATATGCTCTCGGTAAGCAGGTTATGGTGTAAAACCTGGGAGGGGTTATGCCGTATCTTCAATACAGGTTACTTTTGCAATGATTACGCCGTATTCCTTGAAAGGAGTTATGGTGTATCTGATGGTGGCGTGAAACATTTCTTGACCTAGTTGGTTACGGCGTAACCTTAGTTGGGAGTTACGCCGTAATTAATGCTGAGTTGGTCTTCTGAGTCAACGCGCTAGCTATGGCGCAATGTGAGAGATGGAGTTATGCTGTAGCTTCATCATAGTAGGCACACTATCATAAATCTTTAATAAAATCTCCAAATGCACGTCTCATTAGCTCCAATGCTCATAATTTACCTGAAAGTGAAATATAAAGGAAAACAAGCGTAAATCTATATAAATGATATAAAATTCGAGCATTATTAGGGGAAATTGACACTTAATATTCAGGACTATTTGATGTTATCAAAGATCCACCCACTTGAACTCTACTTGCCCTCAAGTATACCTTATTAGAAAATTTTCTAAAAAGATATCCCCATTATCTAGAAGATATGAGTTTAAAAATCCCTTACGCTAGAATAAATCAAAGCCGAACACGTCACGAAATAGGAACGAAACACTCAAATTCTCTCAACTAGTCTAAGTGTAAATTTTGGGGTGATCACTCAAAGCACAGTCATAGCATGTATTCTATCATAAGCTTGGCGGTTACACAAATCTCCACTACTAGAGTTAAGGACTAAACAATTCTTGAAGGCAATATGGGTAGACACAACATGGGTTAAGGGTAAATTGTCATTACTAACATGTCACGGAAAAGTGGGCAAAACCAATGATACATGACCAAATCCATGGCGAAGACACCAAAGATTGCTCGCTTCATTACCTAGACACGCTTCATGACTAAATGGTAGGATAAGACATGGGATTTAATTGGTGTAAAGTAAATATAACAAATCAAATAGTCTTAACCTATAACCCAATTATCACCACTTACCGTTCATCCAAAGTTCAAGTTTTAAGACGAAGAAACCGGATCATGATATACCAAGTAGATGTGCCATTAGCGGACGTCATGATGGGCACATTACTTGTTCTTCAACTGTTGGCGTAATAATTACCAACTCAATTCTTCAAATGTGACCGAGGTGGCCTCCTTGATGCTAAGTCTTTGATGAGGTCCAAACATAGTGCCTATAACATTGCACTTTACAATAAACAATAAACTACTAATTTTTTATTTTTATTTATTTATTTTTTTACATCATAACTAAACATAACACCCCCCCCCCCCACTTGTGATGAACATAATATGAGAATCTGGGGGGTCTTCATTGATCTTCAAAGATAAGTCTTTGACGAAAGCATGATTTCCGAACCTCTCTGCTTGAACCTTGAACTTAGGCAAACAATGACTTCCCGATCACAAATTAAGACTACACGGTAGGCTAAGGTGAATGGGTGTAATGAAACAATATATATTGGGTGAAAAAAATGAAAGGAATGGCTCAACCAGGTGTATCTAGGGGTATCTTTCACTAAAGGTGAGTGTAACAAAAGGGTTTAACATGGGGGTTGAAAAGTCGAGGTGACTAGTCGATAGACACACAAGGATAGGCTGTTTGGGTGATAATCCTATAATATTGCCTTCTCAAACTGATTATTCCATTACATTAAGTGAACTCAACGTACCTCGTCTATGGTCTCGAAATGATGCAAAGTCCAAGTTCTAAAGTTTACAAGCTACCGGCACACTTATAATTTGGTGGATTTGGGTAAATAATTGGAAACGGATAAAAATAAATAAATTTCATTTGGGCGAATGACGGGAATTGAACCAGGCTAATCTCACCATGAAATGTCAAGGGTTACAATGTGCTCGGCTAAGGTCTAATCTAGTTAGGTTAAGAAAAACATGTAAAATTTTTTTAAAATGGCATAATTTTTCAAAATAAACTAGAAAAACAAGGGCAATAAATTTCAAGTAATAATTCTACTCTCGTCCCCCACTTTAAATTTAAAAAGTCCCTTTTGTACTAAACGTTAAATAAAGGTGAAGAGAAAGTAGAATTAGAGGGAGAACTTCCCTGAAATTCGCTCCTAAAAAGAAAGAAGGCCCGCGAAGAGAATCGTGCCTTCGCTTAAGCATCCACGAGCAAACTTCATTCCCTGAAATCACACTAACCAACAAGCATAATTCTAAAAAAGAAAAAGAAAAACAAAAAGAAATCTAACTCACTTTCGTAGGAATCACGGTTGCATTTAGCATATGCTACAAGCCTTTTAAACCACTTGGTGTCACAAGTAGACGAGTGTATTCTCGTGAGGGCTTACATGGAACATTCCCACAAAGTTCATTTAACAACTAATAGAAGGTAATTGTGTTAACATAGAAAGAATTAGAACTCAAGGATAATTGCGTCGTAACACATTAAAGGAGTTACGCCATAATTGTGGCAAAACCTGGCAATCGCTACTGGAGAATAGCTACGGTGTAACCATGGGATGAGATTACGCCGTAATGGGTAATGCTTTGGACAGAATCGCTACTGAAGATATGTTACAGCCTAACCATGGGGGTGAGTTACGCCGTAACTGATGGACATATCTGGTCCCCGTTTTAGACACTTGTGAATTCATCTCCAATTCCTGCAAAAATTGTTAAAAAGACAAAACCCAACAAAAACAAAAATAAAAGAAATAAAAAGGATAATTCGGGTTATCTCCCGAAAGAGCACTTTTCTTTATTACCAAGTTTTTAAGTTAGACTCAAAGCCATAGGGCTTTACAGTGGCCTTCGAACTTGGCCAACTTCCTCCATATCTTTCATCAAGTTGTGTCTGACCCAAGCAACATTAGTAGCGGTGTGGAGATACTCCTTTGTCTTAATCTTTCGAATCTTGCAAAACTTTTCGTCCGGCCCCAAATGGTATTTTGTAAACTCATATTTTTCAGCTACAATTGGTGGTGGCCTTTTGTACGGAATACCAAGAAGTTTGCACCTCCTTTCTTCGTATGCTTCATCATCTGGATCAGTGAACTCGTCTTCACCTTGTAGTTCAAGGTAGTCCATAATTCCCTCAATGTCATCATCATCGGACTTAGTTCCCTTAAACCACTTATCATATAGTAATTCTTCAATAAGCACACGCTTGCATTCTTCTTTCTCATTACTCGATATATCTTTGCTATCCTCATTCATCACTTCACTAGTATTGTTGGGAATTTCTTCACTTGGGTCTTCTTCACTCATGCATCCCTTCCAAATTTTCTCCTTAGTGGAAGCATCTACTTTACCATACTTGATTTTAACCCAATCGTCGAATCCCAACTTATCCAACCAAGGCAACTCCGTTCTCTCATCATCATTGGTTGAGGTCCACAAAAATTCGCCATCCCCAACTCTAGCTATGCTACTCCCCCCGTTACAATCATCATCAAATGGGTTACAAGAAGTCCAAAGGACTTCACCAAAGGTCTTTATCTTCTCACACCAATGCTTCCGAGCTATCTTGTCATTGGTGTCGCTTGAGGGAGCAACCTTGCAGGAGGTATCATCTTTTATTGGCTTTTCATCTATGGACTCTCTTTGTTTGAGACAATGTTCTTCGTAGTCGAGCTTAAGCTTTCTTAGTAGACCTGCATTAATAATAACATCCCTAACTCTTACCAAATACCAATCATGAAAGGATAGATCTTCGAACTTGAAGTCGTGTCTTAGTAGCTCATGGGGGCATGACCATTCTCCACCCTTCATATTACCACCCCCATTACAATACTCGCGAAAGGGGTTGCATGTAGGCCACGCTCGTGTAGATTCGTCTTCCATGATCATTATTGGATTGCAGCAGTGCTTAATAGGGGGTTCCTCCACTTATTCGATTGAGAATTTTGCCAATCTTTCATCATCATTAGTTGTAGACCTTATGTACTTGTTATTTTAACCCTCTCCTTATCGTCTCCTTCGTCGCAAATGTCGTTATGAGGGTTGCACGAGGCCCAAAGATCGTACACTCATCATTATCCACTGGTATCGTTTTGCATCAGTGATTCTTCCTCTTAGATGGGGATTGTGGGCACAGGTTTGTATCACTGGACCACCCATTAATGACATGTATTCCTGATTCATCTAATTCGAGAAATCTGTCAGACCAAGTATCCCAGTTACGCCATAATTCGGATGTGGGGTTACGGCGTAACTGGCTTCTGTCAGCACTTTCAACATCATTTTCCTTAACTATGCTAGAGCTATCGTCGGATTTGTATTTTTTAGAAAATACAGCTTTGCATGCTATTGGTTTTCTCTTTTGTTCTTCATTCCTTCTTTGTACCTCATCGCTAAGTTTACCAATCATGGTTTCCAAGTTTTTTAGCTATTCGTCATGACTAAAAAGGCTTTTGTTTGTATTTTCTTGGATGTTCTTTAGCCATTCTTCTTGCTCCTTTTGTCTCTTAGTCGAGTCTTCGAGGTATTTGCTGATCGTGTGTTGGAATCACTCCTAAACTATATTTCAAGTGTTTGTAATTAACATGTAATAGGTTGCTTAATTAGGCTTTTATGTTAGTATTAAAGGCAAGGCTTATGTAGAAAGCCCATAAGCCTTGGCCCATATCCAATAAGGAAGGAAGAGACTAGAAGTGTTTCCCTAGCTCCCTTCCCCTATAAATACCTTTGTAAACCTTCATTTGAATGTTGGTTGTTCATCTCATTCAAATCCTACGCATAACTCTTCATTTATCATTCGTATTTTATGTGTTTTGTTCAACCAATCTTTCTTATCTATATTTCTTTACATATTGATGCTTGTGTTGCAAACATGGGAACCTAACAGTGGTATCATTCGCCAAATAGTTGGGTGAAACGTCTTTGTTTTTGAAGTTTATAAGTATAAGCGTGAGTTTTATGCTTAAAATTTTCAAACGCTTAAAAGCTTTCATTTTTACACTTTAAAACTTAAGATTCTTGCACTTTAAAGGTTATTTGGTGATAAAGTTTAAGTTTTTGGCATAAAGTTTGCAACTTTACGTGTGTTTCATTGTTTTTGAGCTTGGTTTCATTCGTGTAGTCATTTCTACGCGTAAGGTGAAAACGAGTTTTGGATCACCAAGTTTTACACTTTTGTGTTATTTTGGTGATATTGAAGCTTTTTCATCATAAAAATCTGGTTTATAAACACTTTTGGGCAGAAAAATCAGTTTTGGCTAAGATTGGTATATCCTACGCATAGTAAAACCCTAGTTTTACTCGTAAGAATTCAAAGTCTACGCATAAGCTTCTCAACATGTGATCTTCAGTGCTATTGGTTTACTCAGTGTTTTCTTGCTTGGAGAAGCCTAAAAACACTTCGACTTTGGATACCTTTTACACTGGAATAAGTGTAAAGGATTTTTGGGCAAAACCCTAGTTTTACGCCTAAGCTAATCTCTTACGCGTAGAATTCTTTACGCCTAAGCATTTTCTTACGCCTAATCATGTCTTACGCATAAGCTAATCTTACGCATAAGGATTCTAATACTAAGCCTTTGGTTTACGCCTAAGCTAAGTGTTTCTCAAGTCTACGCGTAAGCTATTCCTACACGTAAGCTCTATTGTTACGCGTAAGTTGGTGTTTTTATGCATAAGGTATTTTCCTTGCATAAGCTGGTTTTCTACGCATAAGGATACTTCATCAATAAAGTTTCATTCGACTACAAAGATCCATCATCAACACAAGTTTCAAGATGTCTCAACCACCATACTCTAGCTACTTTCCTCATATGTATCCTCAACAACAACAACTAACACAACAACAACAATACTATCAACAATTTCAACAACAAATTCCTCAAGGAGCAATTCCACCACAAATGATTCAACCACCACCTAGTCTACAAGTACAACCGTACACAAAATTTCAAAATCAACATCCATCCAAGTATGCTATGAAGGAACCATCTTGGTTTGCGAAGATGTGTGAAGCTTTAAGTAGCCAACAATCCATTCATGAAGCTGGATCACTTGATAGACCTCCAATGCTCACTCTCGGAAACTACAATCAATGGGTGATAAGGTTCTTTAGTGTTTGTGATCCAAGGAAGCCAAATGGAAAGTTCTTGAAGAAGGTCATCCTTGAAGCTCCATTTCAGATGTCAACTATCGCTGTACCTGGAGATCCCAATGCTAATCCACCAAGAGATGATATCACCAACGTTGTCGGTCTTAATGAACTCACTATTGACCAACTTCTACACATGGAAGCCGATGAACTTGCAATGCAATATATCCTTTTGGGGTTACCCAATCCGATACTTCGTAGTGTTGATGCTCAGAAGACTGCCAAAGCAATGTGGGAGCATATTCATATTTTAATGGAAGGCACAGAACTCAATCAAGAAGACATGGAATCCAAAATCTACTTAGCATATGAACACTTCATGATTGAAACAGGGGAGACATTAGAGTCATATCATCATCGATTCTCAGACATCATCTGATGGGTTCCATCAGGGTTTTAAATTTATAATCAAGAATTACCGGTTAACTAGGAACACATTTGGGCAAGTATACCCTAGTCGAGTTGTAGTATAGGTTTTGGTAAATCAAGGTCATCCCAAGAGACTTGGTTGCACTACAAGTGTCGTTTGTTTGTTTAAGTAAGTAACAAGGTCGTGGTTATGATTGTCACGGATCAAACCACTAAGAAACGCAATAAGAACAAGCACACAAAGAACATACATGTTTAGACACATGATCACAAGGATATTAGGATGTTTAGTTTGGAAAATATATATTATTAAAGGTAACCTTTAGACCTCTTGAAACAATAATAGTAGTCTAGTGTTTTATAAATCAAATATACATAAGCCTCAATTAAATGGTCATGTCATGAGCCTTATGCCTAAACAACAAAGAAATAATCCTTTCGGCCCTTATACTTTGATGTTATTAATCCGTGAAGTTCCATTTACTTGAAAGATAATGACAACACAAATTCAAAAGATCCCTTTCGACCTTAATCCAAATTAAACCTTTACTTGTTATGTTTATTAATTCTCTTGCACAATCGTCACGAAGTACAAGACCAAAATCATTCGTCGACTAATGAATTGGAACTAACCATTGTTAAGAATACTTTCGTCCATTGAACTCAACAATGATCAACCGAAACAATAAAAAAGAACAAGTTCCAATTCAACCAATTATGATGTTATCAACATATTCCAAACAAACACCACAATTATCCAAACATCCTTTTATCACAAGTTCTCATATGAAATAAACAAGTATCAAGACAACATTCACAAGAATCACATAATCAACACAATCAAAGAACCAAACATGAACAATAACATTCAACATCATAAAAGTAACAAGGATTTACCCAAAGTAAGATTACATTAGGCAAGGGTGAAGGATTATAGCACTCCTTCAAGCCTCCAATCAACTACAACTTCTAACCATGCATACTTCTAGAAATGGCAGAGGTTTGTGGTCTTTTGGGAGAGATAATTTTGGTGGAAATTCGTTCTTAAGGGTGGAGGCTTGAATTTCACACCATTGGTGAAGGTAAGTTGAGAGAGGGATGTTGTAATAGGTGGAAATTCGTCCTTAAGGGTGGAGGCTTGAATTTCACACCTAGAGATAGAGTGGTGGGTGAAAGGGATGAGAAGGATGGAGAAGGGATGATGAAATGAGGTGCCAAATGGGTTCTATTTATACTACTTCCAAGGCTAGGGGTTATAAATGCATTTCTTGGTCACCAAGGAGCTTGGAAGGGACTAGAAACTGAGTGGGAAGGACTTAGAATTGTTTGGGACAAGTTTGGAGTCTTAGTGATGAAGAAATGGCTGTCCAGGGCTTCCCAACTGAATCGGTTGGGCTCCAACCATTTCGGTTGGTCTTCTTGACTACTCTCCAACCGTTCCGGTTGCGGGGCACGACCGAATGGTTGGAGCCTTTTGACAGAAATTGACAAACTTCAAAGTTGTAGATCTTTCTCTTAGCTTTTCGTGGCGGTGAACGGGGGGGTCAAACGGAGTCCGTATGCAAAAGTTATGGCCAAAATGGTGAAGGTGTGTCGGGAACAACGAGTATTCCAATATGTCTTCGTTTTAGCTTCTTTTCTTCATTTCTTTCTCTTTTTCCTTCTTGAACTTCATTCTTGAGTCTTTGGACCACTAACTTGATGACTTTATCTTCTCGAATATACTCCACAAGTCTTGCTTTTGTCGGGAATTCTTCATACATGGAGAAATCTTCATATTTTACCTTTTTCCGTCTTTTTCTCCATTTTCCTGTACTTGGCTACAAATGAACTAGCAAACACACTTTTATACAATTGAGTAACAAAAACATATGATTATAGCCAAATAACACAAATAAAAGCACGGATAACGCTACTAAAAACATGTACAATTTGAGTGTTATCAAATTCCCCCACACTTAAACTTTGCTTGCCCTTAAGCAAATCTAAGGAAAGAAAAATCAAACTACATACCTAAATGACAAAACGAAGAGAAAATTTTTAAAATCAAAATATTTTTGGCTTTTTTTCTAATTTTTTTTAACAAACATAAAAATAAGCGAAAAATGAGCGCAAACTCCCCCACACTTAAGTGTTTGCTTGCCCTCAAGCAAATCTAGAAACTAAGAAAAAAAAATCCCACATGGTGCATGAAATATGATTAATAAAATATGATGCAAGTCTACCAAGTACAAATACGAGATAAGATTCATCGTTTTAAGCTTCTATAGTGGTGAAAAATCGAGATGTTTGACAATACCCTATAGATTTTCTCGCTTGATAACATGGCTAAGCACCTCACGAAAAGGAATGAAGTATAATTCACTCAACACTCAATTTATTTAGTGATGGAGAGTATTAAGGAATAGTACACTCATATTACTCAGTCATGATCTAAATATTACCATAGGCTTGTACAAGAAACAAAACTCCACCGACGTGGCGTAAGCACCAAGTGTAAACATCTAAAGAGGGCTTTTATTCGGGTTTAGGCTTAAGGGTTAACTAGGCTTATGTTCAAACATTACATACAAGAATATAATAGATCGCTCGCGCGAATTCTTGATTAAGTCAAACAACGGATGGTCACTGGATTATACTTTGGATCACTAGCGCGTTATTCACATAACGGATGGTCACCAAAAGTATGCACTAGATCGCTGGCGCGTCATTCGATCCTTCAAGAACCGGATGGTCACTAAAAATATTCACGCACTTAATATTTTCACAAAACCAAAAGGGAAGGGATAAGGCATGGGAATATCTATGAAACTGGTTTTAAAATAAAAATAAAGTCAAGTCTAATACCCACGTTGCTAGTTACCGAATAATCCGCAAACCCGTAAATGATTATAGTTACAATCTTCTCTTCTTCAAATATCGATCACCAAATACATATATATCACGTCTTAGCACATTGGCTAATCGATATCTCAAACATGCTTCATCTTCATAATAATATAGCACATTGTCATCACATATATTTTTTTCATTTTCATTTTTTTTCCTTTCGATGACCTTTTTTTTTTTTTTTTTTTTTTTTTTTTTCCACATACATCACATCTCCCCCGCACTTCGTATAAGCACACACCACAAAAATACAAATAAGAAGTATGCATCCTTCGTCTTTTTCGGAATGGCACACACGAATGGCAAAGTGCGGCAAACTCATAATCATCAAAAACAATCCAATCAAGCAACTAGCAACCCACCATTTAGACATTGACAAGGGTTAGGCTAAGGTTTAATGTGTAAAATATTTTTGTATTTTTCAGGATTTAACAAAAATGAAAAGATTGGCTCAGAGGGTGTACTAAGGGTATCTAGCACTAAAGATGAGCGCTAACAAATAGGTCCATGTGGGTGGTTAACTAACCGATGTGGCTAGCTAATATATCATTAGATGTAAATGGAAGACCATTTGGTTTTATTCCTAAGGTTGCCTCTTTATCACACGAATACACTTATATCACACGAGTATGATCTTACTGCGGTCTGGTAATGATTTACATGTACAAGTTCTAGAATAAATAAAATCACCGGCACACTCATAGCAAAAAGATCCAAGCATAAAAGATGTATGCTATATATGAAATAGGCTCAAATCCTCACAATTTAGTGGAAGGGCTATAAAATGTGCTAGCAAATGTTATCGATCCCAGAATGGATTGCAATAATAATCAGGACACATCTCAAGTTTTTTAAAATTACCGATTTCACCAGTGGATTGATCCAGTTATTATAATATATTATCCTATAAGCGTGAAAACAACTAGATCACAAGGGCAATCAAGTTCACAAAATTTTAAAATTAACCCAAAAATTTTGGAATCTAAAAACTAGTTTCGCTTTTCACAATAATATTTCCCCCCCACACTTAAGTTAAGCACACAAAAGAAAAATAACTTAAATCTAGTTACGATTAAAAAAAAAAAAAAAGAAAAAAAAAAAAAAAAAAAGAAAAAAAAAACTAAGCATGACTTATTCTTGTCCCACGAGTTCTCGGTAGCTCCATTGAAACGCACAAAGAAGCGGAGAAGCAGGTCAGCACGAAGCATATTAAAAACCCAACTTCTTTAGGGAATCAGGGAGACCCGCCTTATACCTCTCACACAGTTTGTTTACAATGGGTGAGCCTTATTTTCGAGGGACTAAACAAATCAATTTATAAAATAAATTACCAAACAAACAACAAAGGAAAAATAACAAAGAAACAAAATAAAGCATTTGTGAAAACTTCAAAGCATGTAAAGATAGGGAAAATTGAAATAATAAGTCCAAGAGAAACGAAACCTCCCGGGACAAAGAAATCATGATCGAACTCCAAATGATAAGACGTTAAGAAAACGCTAGCATAAGCGTGTGAGATCAATCGATTCCTCATCCAAACATGTCCAATCAAGAGTATAAGGTTCATGATCCAACCCATCCTTCCTCCACAAGCTTATTAAATCTGCAAAAACAAAATAAACTACAAAAACGCGTAAAATTCTAAAACTCACTTTCGTAGGCATCACGGTTGCATTTAGCGTATGCAACAAGCCTTTAAACCCCTCGGTGGCCCGAGTGGACGAGTTATAGTCTCGTGAGGGTTTCCAGTGAACATACCTATAACAACCCGTAAAATTTCGGATTATTATAATAATATTTATTACGTCAGAAAATTCAAATCGGTTATTTTCTGAAATTGTCAATATTTAAATTTAAAAACGAGAGGTCATCTCGTTTTCTTAGAAATAAGTCACCGCACGCACGATACATTGCCCACTAAGTATCTGTATAATAAATGTGAAATTTATTATTGTCCAAGTTAAAATTTAAGTATACATAAGCTTAATCCATTGTTTCGAGAAGTTATTGCGCATACTGCAGCGCAGTAGAATGCAAGATTAAAAACCAATAAGGAGATAAGTGAAATATACACTTTTTATCATTCACTAATAATTTACAGAAGAAAACGAGAAGTTATCTCGTGAATTTAGAAAGTCATGGCACTGCACGCATACCGACACCAATTAAATAACGCAAACAATTATAATCAAATTTCAACGTAATAAGAATGTCATAATATTACGTTTAAGAAACCGTTTCCGAAAACATAACTTTTATATTTTTCGGGTACCGGGAAGGTACGTTTACTCGATGATTCGACAAAACACGGAGTACCGATTATACTGTTTTGGTTAATAAAACAAAAGAAATAATATTAATACCCACACCCCATCTTTCTAGCCTAACCTATTTTCCCTCTCTCTCTTTTCCTCTGGTCGACAAAACACTGAGCACAAACACAAAAATGGGAACTTTTCTTCTCTTTGATAGTCAAGCTTGAAAAATCATCTCTACCACCACCTATTTTTGGCCTCTACTCGCCACAGCTTGTCACGAGGCTGTGTTGGAGAGAGGGAAAGAAAGCGACGCGACAAGGGAGGGGAAGACATTCCCATGAAGACCAAGGAAGGAGGAGACACAGCTTCCACCTCGTCTATCTATAAATGGGAACGGTTTTGCCACAGGATTTCTCACTTTTCACTCAATATCACAGAAATTAGGGTTCATATAAATTAGGGTCTCCTCAAATTGATAGAGGGGTTTTGTAAATTGAGTATTGAATTATTCAATCCAAGTGTAATTTGTTCAATACATCGATTTCTGATTCAAGATTTGTTCGTGTGCACTTGCGTTCTTGTTCGGATCGAGCCACTAGCATCTCCCTGTAAGAAACCTTGTAAACTTTTCATGATATGTTATTGAGAAAATGGAAATAAAATTTTTTTATTAATAAATGTTGTTGTTATTGTGTGGTGTGAGGCAATGATAAAACATACTCTAACAATCCTTAAATTGGCGTAAGTAGTATCAACTTAATTAAACTCCTTTTCAGTCTTCAGCTTAATCCGTGCTCCTTTGTTTTCGGCTTAGTTGTCCTCCTTATTGCTTATTCCTTTACCTAACTGAGTTTTGTCTTGGTGGAAACTAGACCCTCTCGAAGGGTGTTTAGTTACTCATGAATACTGCCTCGTGTGATAAGAATCAAACTCGAGGAATGCTTGTTTTATCTGTGATGTCAATTGGTACCATCTCGAGATCCATAAAGGGGATGGTATCGAGCCTCTTCTTCCTCAAGTCGGGTTGTACTCGGTTGACATAAGGCGACACTCAATTATGATTCTTGGTGTCACTCGTGCGTGATACTAATCAAGGTTCTTATTTTGGTCGTTATTATTGAAGCGTATGGACAATCATATCGAATTGATTTCTTTGAGTCAAGTGGAAACACCCCGAAGAGTGTTGTCACCCCGCCAAACACAAGACCACAAAGTGGTCGTAAAAGACTCGTGGGAGTGTCAAGTGTTTGCTGCGATAAAAAGGATTCCCCTGTGTTGTTACCTTGTTCACTTCAAGTCGAGACATCACCAAAGAGTTCCGAGAGCTTAGCCTGCCTCGGGTTATTTACTCTAGTTCGAGTATGTCTTATATCGTGTGTGATAGGCTCAACATATACTTCTAAATGTTTTAGCCGACATACACCAACATCTGTCCACCCTTATACTCATTGAAACCTTATGTTAACTTGCTTAAAACATTTTGGATATAAAAAGCAGACATCCTTCCCAATCTAATAAACGTTGAGACAAACTAGAATGAAAAACCTTTGATCGTTTGGATATTTGACTATTTGTGTCTAACAACCAGCTACACATTTAGAATATCAGTAAGAGAGACACAGTTGAAATAAGGAAATAAAATGACACAAGTCTCATGCAACTCTTAGAAAATGACATAAGTCTTGCAAATGAACCAAGGTTTGTTATCAATATCATCAAAGAGTGAAACAGAATAGGCTCAACAGCCAAGAAGTAAACTAGTGTGAGTTTTTTTAGTGATCGGGCCCAAGCCCAATTCGTGTTTATAAGCATGTTGCCTAAGACCGGACTAGGACCCTCTTGTTTCTACTTAGGTTGCATTGGGACAAAGTGCTCAAGGCAAAGTTTTGCCGTGAAATAATAATACTAGCTTAAAAATTTAACAAGTTCATAACAATTAATGAATATACAACTTATAATTCATTTTATAATTTTTTTTATACACCCTATATTGATTTACTCGTTCTAAACAAAACTTTGGACATTTGAAAATTAATATAAACAACGGGTTATAAATTTTGTGACACTTAGTCACCACATATAATTAAAGCATATACACGGATCATGCCGATTAGTGTATTTCTAATATAAACTCTTTTATTACAACAACTACTTAATGTGAATTTTTTACATACTTTAATCATCAACAAATATCTTATTATACATAAATCTATATAGACTTTTAAACGACAATCCGAAGTCGTCTACTATTTAAATGTGATTATTTTTTTCCTACATCGTCTTTCGGTTATCAACAAACCGAAGTCTTGTTCATCCTTGATATCTCTTCTACTTGTACCCCTCCAAGTATTATCATTTGGTCATCATTGAACCAAAGTCGAAATTCCTTCTTCGAGGTTCCTTCCATGTTATACCCTCATAAGCCGAAATCCACCCAAATCTTGTAAACTGTTTTTGATGCCACACAAGCAACAACAACAACATAAACATTTAAAATTTATAAAGTTAGTTAAACTTTATCGAGTCTTAAACATAAAGACTAAATTGTCGTATTAATTAGGTTGCGTGTCGGAGCCGTGCACTATCATGTGCATTTCCAAGGTGAGTTTCATAGCCCATACTTTAATATGTTTTATACTTGTTTTGGGGAAAGATACATGCTCATTTTACATAAATGATTTTAATTATTGAAATTGTGCATTTCCATGCATACTATGCTTTATGATTGATATGTTTAAAGATACATCACACATAGATGTTTTATGGACCATACCAAAATGCTTGATTTAGAATATTACGCAGCTTAGCCTAAGTCCTTAGATCCCATATTGCCCTTTTCATGAACCGTCAATTCCTGCTGGGAAGCGCGAATGTTATAAATAGATCTATTGGGGGTGACTCCCCTGTTCGGTTGACCCCGCTTGGGTCAAGGCGAAACATATAGCATGTCGGGACCAAGTGTATTGGGATAAACACTCGCCATGGGCTCCCTATTTGTATGACTTCTTTGTGCATACAGAAACTGTCGTAGCTTCGGTTGCATGAACTTAGTGCGTCATAATAGATTTATAGTATATAGCATTATATTCATTGTAATGTGCATATACTCTTTTTATGGTCCACTAATGAAATTCTTTTATGAAATGTATTCATAAATTTTATGACATTATGCAAGACGTAATGATCATCAAAAACCAAATGTGAAATGGCATACTGAAGTGCCTTTTTAAATAAACCCAAAAATACATAGGGGGGGGTACCTAAATTTTGATGTTTTTATTTTGAAAGTCTTTCATAACTCCATATCCACATATATAGTATATTACCTTGTTATAGCTGTCATAACAGAATTTATAAATTTTATAAAAAACTAATAAATTCTAAACATTATAAATATAAATAGTAAAATTTATAAATTCTGTTATGACAGCTGTAACAAGGTAATATACTATATATGTGGATATGGAGAAAATACATAGGGGGGGGGTACCTAAATTTTGATGTTTTTATTTTGAAAGTCTTTCATAACTCCATATCCACATATATAGTATATTACCTTGTTACAACTGTCATAACAGAATTTATAAATTTTATAAAAAACTAATAAATTCTAAATATTATAAATATAAATAGTAAAATTTATAAATTCTGTTATGACAGCTGTAACAAGGTAATATACTATATATGTGGATATGGAGTTATGAAAGACTTTCAAAATAAAAACATCAAAATTTAGGTACCCCCCCTATGTATTTTGTATCTTCACGTTTTGAGGTGACAGCTTATCTTTGGAGGAGCAAGGCATGGTCATAGACGACTCTGATTTATGTATTGGGACCACCTTTTTATAATGGGCCATTTTCCGCACAAATCAATAATGTAAACATTGTTTTTAAGAATGAATAAAAGTTTATTTATGAAAAACCAATTGTTCTATGCTTATGTTGTGATATCAATTTAGTAACACCCCAATACTTATGTGCTTCCGCTGAGCTATTTTGGGGGTGTTACAGATTGGTATCAGAGCCTAGGTTATAGAGAACTGGGTATTTTAAAACCTAGACTATAACCACTTTTACAAAAACTTAACCCTATGACCGACACGTGCCTGCCTGCCGAGCTGATGCCTCACTTATGATCATGCTGAGATCATACTTGATAAGATACATGTTTTATCACTGCTCACCTAATTTCATTATAGGTTATAATTATTTTCCCTATACGTATAATTACGTATCACTGCACACCTTTTCCCTCACATAAAGAGAATAATTATTCTAATCCTTCAAGACAACCTTTAAAGTATTGAGACATATTACTAGCGTAACTAAGCTAAGTATTTCAAAATTCATTGAACCTCGGTTGAATATAGATTGATCACCTATATTCAACCAGGGACAGTGGGACATAGCCTGATCACCTATGTTCGACTCAGAGGTGAATTTTGCAATACTTAGGATAGTTATAATAGCGTTATGTCCAGTGAACTTTGATTAATGTTAATATTTTAATAAGCATGTAACATTTTAATAAGCCACTCATTGGCATTCCTTAATCATAAGCCACTCATTGGCATTCCTTAATCATAAGCCACTTGATGACGTATAGTCTGGAGTCGGGTCATGAACCCGACTACAGTCCACTACTTTCAAGCCCGGTACGAACTGGGCCAATATCAATACGCGTTTGGGCTCACGAAAGCCCAAGCCCATATCTATTTACGGAATAGATATCCGATATCTTCTAAAATATGAAGATAATCATTCCCAACCGATTTAGGCGGGATACGCCGAAGGTTGGGGAACACGGAACCAACAAGGATTCTGTGTGTATATAAAGGGAATTATATCCCTCGTTTAAGGTACGATCTCATAACCCTAAAACTCCTTAAACCCTAAACCGATTACTCACTCTCACGCCGGAGGATAATCGTGGGAGACAATCCCACGGTAAGCCTAACGGTGTTTCTTGTCTCTTAGTGCGCAGGTCTCAAGCAGCAATTCTCAATTGGTACGAGAACCGGAGCTCCAAATCAGGAACGTCCAACTTTTGTATCAACAAGTGGCGCCATCCGTGGGACCCTACACTAAGAACCGACACTAGAATGACAAAGCACGGCAATCAGCGATCGCAGTCAGACCTTATGGGGAAGAAGTCGCAGAGTGGACTAACCCCTAAGCAGACCGCTGGGACAACCGGCGCTGCTAAAAACAAGGGATCAGGCCAAGACTTGATCTTCCCTCTGGTGGAACCGCACTCGGGAACAACCCAAGTCACTACAACCACCACGAGTGGAGTAGACCCACTGCGCACCGTCTTTACTACTCCCTTCCAATCGGTGCTAGAAACTGACCTGACAAAGGTACCGGAGGCACCAGGCCGGGATAAGGGTAAAGCAGCAGAAACAAACGCACTCACCCTCGAGGGAGTTGCGCCGGAATTAGCACCAGAAGTTTTCGTATCCCAAAACTACGAAACATTAACTGCTCTCATGCAAGAGGAAGAGAAGAAGAGATCAGGTCGGAACTTGAAAGCCCGACTCAACTTCGATTCTGAATACGAGACTTCCCCACTGCGCCATCAGAAAGAAAAGCGCGGGAGAGATAGCGGCCGACCCCCAGTATTCAACAGAATAGGGAGGAGAGTTGAGGATGATGAGACATCTCACTCGCAGCACTTGAGTGATAGTGATAGAGAAGAACGGCGTACCAGTGTCTACACTAGATTGGGTAGCCGTAAAGTACGTGACAGACTGGGGCGAAAGCACTCCCCAAGTGAAAGTCCTTCAGATCCGGACTACGAGTCAGACTCTGAGGATAGCCGGCGCAAACGCCGTAAGAAGGAAAATTCATCTACTGATAATTCCTCGGACAACGAGGACAGCGACACAGGACATTGGAAGTATAGAAACAGACGCGATAGCCAAGAGGAAGACATGTCTCTCCTGTGGCGCCGTCAGAAAGTGGATGCGTTCACCAGACGCATTAGTGATTTCTCTGAGAACAAGAAAAGACGCATGCCTACAAATGTCAAGACCTATGATGGAACAGGTGACCCTGACGATCACCTAAAAATCTTCGAATCAGCCGCGACCATTGAGAACTGGCCACAACCAGTGTGGTGCCACATGTTTAATTCCACACTGGTGGGAAGCGCGCGGAACTGGTTCAACAAACTCCCACGAAGGAGCGTGAATGGTTTTGAAGAGTTGAGAAAGGCGTTCCGCCTAAATTTTACTCAACGCAAAAAGTGTGCTAAAAATCCTGTTGAACTCGCCAGAGTAAAACAGAACCAGGGAGAATCCACGAGCGCATTCATGGAACGCTTTAAAGATGAATGCATGCAGGTTAAAGCATGCCCTGAAGTCTTAAAGATCTCGGGCTTCATGAATGGGATTAATAACCCAGAACTCATCAAGAGGTTAAACGACAAGATCCCTGAGACCTTTGATGAACTCATGAAGCGCTCCCGGTCTTTTGTCCAAGGAGAAGCCGCCGCGGCGGATAGCAAAAAGAACCATTCTAGTTACCGGTCACAGGAACAACCTGGGAGACAATCCAACGACCGAGGTAATAACCGTAATAGGAACTATCGCAGCCAGAGGAGCGGCAGAGACAGAGATAATGACAGGTATACTCCCCTGATCAAAACACCAAAGGAAATACTCGCAGCGGAAGGTGCGAACTTCCCAAGACCACCGCAGATGCGTACACCAGAAGATCGGCGCACTGGGAATGGATACTGTGACTACCACGCGCAAAAGGGTCACACCACTAACGAGTGTGTCCAGCTGCGCCAACTCATCGACAAGATGGTCAAGGAGGGCAGATTGGACCACTTAGTTAAAAACATTAAAGAGGGAAGAGATAAGCAAAAGAATGGAAGCAAGAAGGAGACACCCAAAGATAAGGCCGACACAATCTACATGATACAGACGTGGCAACGAACCACTAGACAAAAGGTCAGCCAAGAGTTTTCCCGAAGAAGTGAAATCTCTTTCCCTACTTTAACTGCGGACAACGCAGCAGCAGAGCCCCTCACCATTGAAATTAGTGCGGGTGGTCACGACATACACCGCATGTACATCGATGGTGGGGCATCGGCAAATATTATGTATGAGCATTGCTTTAAAAGACTACGACCTGAAATACGTAGTCAGTTAAATCCGGTCAACACAGCACTCACCGGTTTCACAGGTGAAAAGATATGGCCCATGGGGCAACTGCGATTACTAGTCAGCGTTGGCAACGCAGAGCACTCTACGACAACCTGGATGGATTTCATGGTGATCAAATCCCCCTCGTCATACAATGGCATTATTGGGAGACCCGGGATATCATCCATGCGCGCGGTGCCATCAACAGCGCACGGGATGCTTAAATTCCCAGTAGAAGGGGGCATTGTCACTCTTTACAATGCCACAGTACCAAACAGAGAATGTAACACGGTTACATGCGAAATGGAACCAATCCCGAAGCAGTGCGCGGCCAAAGTCCCCAACTTGAAGGTCGCAATTCACCCAGAATACCCAGACCAGGAAATAACCATTGGAGGGTCATTGTCGGACAACGGCAAAGCAGCTGTGTGCGCGCTCCTACAAAAGAACGTGGATATTTTCGCGTGGGAGCCAAAACACATGACTGGAGTACCAAGCTCGATCACAGAGCATAAACTTAGAATCCGACAAGGATACTCACCGATACGCCAGAAGAAGCGTGGCCAAGCTCCAGAGAGGGCGCAGGCAATTCTGGCAGAGGTACAGAAATTGGTAAATGCGGGAATTATGCGTGAAGTCTATTACCACGACTGGCTTTCTAATCCAGTAATGGTCAAAAAAGCGATGGTAGCTGGCGAATGTGTGTAGACTTCACCGACCTTAATAAAGCATGCCCGCAGGACTGCTATCCATTACCAGAGATAGATTGGAAAATAGAGTCCTTGTGTGGATACCCGTTGAAGTGTTTTCTTGACGCGTACAAGGGATATCACCAGATACAAATGGCTCAAGAAGACGAGGAAAAGACAGCTTTCCACACAAGCCAAGGCGTTTACTGTTACACAAAAATGCCGTTTGGCTTGAAGAATGCGGGTGCCACCTATCAGCGGTTGGTAGACAATGCCTTTGAAAGACAGGTGGGCCGCAACCTGGAAGTCTATGTGGATGACCTGGTCATAAAAAGCCATACTGAAAATGAACTTGTGCGCGACATAGAAGAAACATTCAAGACTCTACGAGAGATCAACATGAAGCTAAATCCTAAGAAATGCACCTTCGGCGCTACCGAAGGCATGTTCTTAGGGTACCTGATAGAACCTGATGGCATAAAACCTTGTCCAGAAAAGACAAAGGCGGTAATAGAACTTCCCTCACCACGCACGCTGAAGGAAGTCCAATCCCTCAATGGAAAACTGGCTGGCCTCAACAAGTTCCTGTCTAAATCAGCAGAAAAGTCATTGCCTCTTTTCAAAACACTCAAGAAGTGTATAAAAAAGGGTGACTTTCGGTGGACGACGGAGGCGGAAGAAGCCTTCACCACACTCAAACAGCATCTAGCAACGCTCCCAACACTCGTGGCACCCCGACCAGGGGAAGAGCTGATCATGTATTTATCAGCAACTCATGGGGCAGTCAGCGCAGTGCTACTAACAGATAGGGACTCGGTGCAAACCCCTATCTATTTTGTCAGCAAAGCGCTCAAGAAGACGGAGATGAACTATAGTGCCATGGAAAAGTTGGTCTTGGCATTAGTGTTTGCCGCCAAGCGACTGCGCCGGTACTTCCAAGCGCACCCGATAGCGGTAATCACAGATCAAGCCATCAAGCAGATCATCTCCAAACCCGATGCGTCAGGACGACTCCAGAAGTGGAGTGTGTTGCTAGGCGAACATAACATCTCTTACAGACCATGCACCGCAATAAAAGGACAAGTTCTGGCAGACTTCATCATCGAGAAGCCAGATACTGACGAGGTACCTACACCAAGCGATAAAGAACTACAAGATCCATGGATTTTTTTTACAGACGGGTCCTCATGCGTGGACGGCTCAGGAGCTGGCCTTATTCTCACAAACCCAGAGGGAATGGAATTCACTTACGCACTGCGTTTTGAATTTACCTCGACAAACAATGAGGCAGAATATGAAGCCCTAATCGCTGGACTACGCATTGCAGCTCGAATGGGTGTACGTAACTTGGAAGCAAATGTGGACTCCCGGCTAGTGGCCAACCACGTGTTGGGTGAATACGTGGCCAAAGAAGAAAATATGATTCAGTATCTTGAGAAGACTAAGACACTGATCAAAGGCTTTGACAGATTTACTATCAAGCAAGTCCCTAGAGGAGAAAATCGCAAAGCAGATGCACTGAGCAAGATCGCCTCGACAAGCTTCGCACACTTATCAAAGCAAGTGCTGGTGGAAACACTGAAAAGCAAGTCAATATCGGAGATGGAAGTCTCCGCAGTCATAGAGGAGGATGGTCCTACATGGATGACACCAATTGCGGAATTCTTAAGCAAAGGTACATTACCCCAAGAACAGACAGAAGCTCGCAGAATACGGCGCACAGCGCAGAGATTCGAATTGCGCGACAACATACTGTATCGACGTTCTTTCCTCCAACCATGGCTCCGCTGCGTCGGCCCCTTACAAGCAAATTATGTGCTGCGAGAAATCCATGAAGGTTCATGTAGCATGCACGCAGGACCACGGTCCGTTGTAGCACGCGCCATGCGATCGGGATACTACTGGCCAACCATGCATAAAGATGCGCGGGACTTGATAAGGAAGTGCAATGATTGCCAAGTCCACAGACCCGTTCCGCGCCAACCACAGCATGAGTTAACGCCAATCACGGCGCCATGGCCATTCTACAAATGGGGCATTGATATCGCAGGCCCTTTTCCAATAGCAGCAGGCGGTCTCAAGTTTCTCATAGTAGCTATAGACTACTTCACCAAGTGGATCGAGGCAAAAGCAGTGGCGACAATTACCGGCAACCAGGTGAAACGCTTTGTCTGGGACAACATAGTATGCCGCTTCGGATTACCTGGAGAAATCATCTCGGATAATGGGAAACAATTCTGCGACAACCCCTTCAAAGATTGGTGCGAGAAGTTAAACATCACCCAACACTTCGCGTCAGTTACGCACCCACAAACCAATGGCTTAGTAGAGCGCGCAAATCGTAGCCTGGGCGAAGGAATAAAGGCGCGCCTGGACAGGCACAAAGGAAGGTGGGTCGAGGAGCTTTCGCATGTCTTATGGGCTCACCGCACCTCAATAAAAACCAGCACGGGGGACACCCCCTTCTCTCTAGTCTACGGAACCGAAGCCGTCATACCAACTGAGATCGGCATGCCAACTATTCGCACCGCGGAGATCAATGTAACAACAAACAATGATGAAAGACGTGTCGACTTGGATCTGCTAGAAGAAAGACGCGAACGCGCATCCATACGGGAGGCAAAGTCGAAGTCAAAAATGAAAGGATACTATGATGCCAAGGTGCGCAGTGTTTCATTCAGACCATGCGACTTTGTCTACCGTGCTAATGAGGCAAGCCGCGCAGAAGATACAGGTAAGCTCGGACCAAAGTGGGAAGGACCTTATGAGGTTACTGAAGCAATAGGCACAGGCGCGTACAGGCTACGAGGCTTGGATGGTCGTGACCTCCCACGCACATGGAACATCGGCAACCTCAAGAGGTGCTACCTGTAAGAACAGCTACGGCACAGCGCACAGACGCTCCGCACTTTCAGTGCTCAATAAACATTTATGTATTCAGTTTTTATTTTTCATATTTACTGTTTTCTTTGTTATTTCTTGATAAACTTGCAAGTATTAATAAAACGCCGCGGTTTCTAGCTAACTCCGCGACACATCTTAAGTTGTTATCTCCATAAACAGTATGTCTTAACAATTTTTTACTTCTTGCCCACGATGGCGTGCATGCACTACAAATAAACCCACGATGGTAACAGGATAAGTTGACCTACTAACTAACTTGTTGAGTAAGAGGGTTGCAAACCCATCAATACTGGATCACGCATCCTTGTTAAACACCTTGTTCTCAAGACGTTGGAATAAGATATGCGCGCATCCCACGACGGTTGCGCAGCAATGCACACGTGCACGTTTAACAACTTAGGAACCAAGATACTTGCTTCCTTAATGAGATATTTACAGCATGCTGAATATCATACCATACACGATTATGATCAAATACTTTGAATTATTTCTCTAGTATATTCTGATTTTCATACATGATTATGGATTTCCTATATTTACACTGGCGTACACTGCAACAAATACATCTTTTACGCATAGTCAGACAAATATGTATACATTACAAATATCCACAGCAAACAAAAAATAAATGTTTATTCATAACTACGTGTTATTACAAATCTACTACCAGCTGCTACAACGCTTAAGGGAAGAGGTCCCAACGTCACTCGTTGCATCTTTGACCTCACTAAACACATCTGCACCCTGACGCGACACAGTGGCCACACTGACAGGCACTCCATCAGACCTCGGCAAGTGAGCCGCACCAACCCCACACAAAATGGCCTTACCTGCAATACCTTCTTTCTTAGCAAGACGGGTCGCATGCGCTTCCAAGACCTCCTTTAGAGGTACCTCTTTCTCCAATGCAAAGGGATTCTGACTATCCCTAGGACGCGCAAAGACAGGTACTTGGAGCTGTGACTCATGGGGCTTCAAATAAAAGTTCGGTTGTGTCTCGGCACCCTCGGTACGATGACGCGCCAGGGTCAACCCCGCCATAATCACATTTATTGGATAATCTTGATCGCGCTCAAGCTCCGAAATCATTGGGAGCTCCAAGTCTTTCATTCTCTGCATGGCAGCGACCAAGTGATCATATGACTCAGCATCATACCCCGGTGCCTTATCCAACGGCGCCTTCAACAGTTCTGCCTCATGGAGCTTTTCAATTGCTTCAGATTTACCATGCTCCAGAGCGCACTGTACCACCTCCCCGAATGCATTCACCACCTCTGACGATTCCAGGGTACTAAGAGCAGCCAAGCGGAGACCGTGGCCTATGAGCCACCTGCGCTCCGCTACCATAGACATAAGCTGCGGATACAACTCTTCGTCGTACTCGATGCTTAGCTTACGCAGCTTTGCCTCCTGTACCTCCAAGGACCAGCTCACAGTATTCCCAAGCTCCCCCAACTGCGCAAACAAACTTTCTTTACCCTGTTCTAGATGTTTTAGTGCCCAGCAGCACGCAGACTTATACCTGGCAGCATCAGAACGCTCTTGATTCATTTGGCACATCAGCGCCATTTTGTCCTCGGCCTGTTTTTGAGCGTATGTGCTCAGGACCTTGGCCTCTGCATGGGCGCTATCTAGTTGTGCCCGGGTACTTGACAGCTGCGCCTCCAGCAAAGAAATTGTCTGGTCTTTTTGGGACTCTTGGTTTTCTGCATCAGATACTCGGTCTTTCAGCTTCACAATTAACGAAGCCTGATGAGCGGAGACTTGAACCAATTCTTCAACTAATTGATCCAGGGGCACATCTGCATCAGACTGGTTTTCTTTATCCTGGCTCTGCGGCTCAGAATGCGTTGAGCGTGTCGGACTAGCCTTAGGGGGTGACTCTATAACCTGCTCCATCCTGCGAATGATCACCAGCGCACTGTTAGAAACACATCTAGCACATTCAACAACAAAAGAAAGTTATCCATGTACGGCTTTACTTACTGTGGCTCCGCATCATCAGGGTGCGATGACGCTTCATCAGTAGAGGACAACTCCACAGTCTGGACCACGGGACGTTTTTTCCTTGAAGGGCCCGCACCATCATCCTTTCGGGTCCTTTTGCGACTAAGCATCGATTCTTCTCCTTCCTCTTCTTCTATAGGGTGGGCTACAGCTACGGGCGGTGGCTGCGCCACAGAAGATAGTACTCTGGGATCCGGCTGGCTTTGTAGCGGTGTGGCTTCCACTGCGACGGAGGAACTGGTACCCGTCTCCCCCGCATTCAGCTCCATCGTACGCCCTGCAGTGGCAGCTAAAATAGGCTCCTCATCATCCTTCAGCAGTCTTACTCCTGTCCTTACTGTAACGGGCTTCGCTAGCTGTACGACGGTGAATAGATCCATTTCTGCGCAAGACAAGATATATATGCAAACAGGTTATATAATGCGCAACATAGACAGAAGATTGTTCTTACATTATTTACACACAGAAGTACGGAGGAATAAGTACCCACCCTGGCCATTGGCGTCTATAAAGATAGGAATCTCATCTTCGGGGCCAAAATAATTACGGCTGATTCCCATGTGCACCAAAAATCCCTCAGGATACGCACTAATGGGGATGCGGTTAGCATTTATCAGTTCCGCATCCTCGACGTTATAAGACCCAGGCAATGGGCACTCATCCCTCTGTAGCGTTCCCCGGGTAAAAAATCATAATCCCAGGGAAAACACGTATCATCTACCCAGAAGAAATACTCCCTCCAATTCCTAAGTGCATCTAATTTATCCGTATAACACTGCAGTCTACCAGCGCGCTTTGAAAAAGACACCCACCCATGCGCCCACGTGGTGTGATAAAAGACGCGGAATAGGTGGATGGTGGGGTTAATCCCCAGCAAACGGCAATTTACTTCAAAATTAGTAATTTTAGCCGCGCCGATACAGTGTAACTGCGATATGTGTAGTGTATAATAGTTTAACACATCGCACAGAAAGCGTGACAGGGGCACACGTTGATTCGCAAATTCGAATAACCGTGTGTATACACCCACTTTCCCTTCGGGGAAATCCGCAATCGTGGCTCGCGCATCCGGAACTACTGGATGCACGTCCCGGGGTATAAAGTAATCTGAGGTAAATTCCATCAGATCGATCACAGTGAGGTCGGAGGTAAAGTCAGACAACTGTTTAACCATGGTGATATACTTTTTTGCTATAACGCACGCGCGGTTACCTTTGTGGTTGGTTACTTTCGGGATTACAACTCTTAAAACGCTTTAGAAATGGTGGATGGACTTTTTCACTGTGAGGAATCCGGTGAAAATGAATCGACAAGTTATATACCTTTTCTATTCCACACGATTGGCGACACGTGGATCCCACTAGTCCTACCTGTGTGGTTGAGATGGCTTGATGTGACAACGGGGCAGTAACTTTCCCCCGATTAACGAGGCATTGACTATTCACTTGGATGTCTTGATACATTGCACCTACGGGTAGGTGTATGGTTTCTTTCATACGTTTCGTAAGTTCTTTATTTTATGATTACGGTCATTGGTCTAGCACCCGCAGTTATGCACTGCGCATACTAGACTGGGGGGACATGATGACGTATAGTCTGGAGTCGGGTCATGAACCCGACTACAGTCCACTACTTTCAAGCCCGGTACGAACTGGGCCAATATCAATACGCGTTTGGGCTCACGAAAGCCCAAGCCCATATCTATTTACGGAATAGATATCCGATATCTTCTAAAATATGAAGATAATCATTCCCAACCGATTTAGGCGGGATACGCCGAAGGTTGGGGAACACGGAACCAACAAGGATTCCGTGTGTATATAAAGGGAATTATATCCCTCGTTTAAGGTACGATCTCATAACCCTAAAACTCCTTAAACCCTAAACCGATTACTCACTCTCACGCCGGAGGATAATCGTGGGAGACAATCCCACGGTAAGCCTAACGGTGTTTCTTGTCTCTTAGTGCGAAGGTCTCAAGCAGCAATTCTCAATTGGTACGAGAACCGGAGCTCCAAATCAGGAACGTCCAACTTTTGTATCAACACCACTCATTGGCATTCCTTAATCATAAGCCACTCACTGGCATTCCTTAATCACAAGCCACTCACTGGCATTCCTTAATCACAAGCTACTCACTGACATTCCTTAGTCATAAACCTTATATTTCCATATCACAATCGGGTTATGTTATAGTCACTCCTACCCCAAACCTTACATTCCATGGACAAACCAAGCCATCCTAGGAGCAACCTTCCAAAACACATATGAGAAAGATTCCCTAGTGGGGATAGACAACCAAAAGAACAATAAACCTTTGGCAAAATCTAGAAAGACACAGTAAATGACCTATAATACCACAAAACTTGAAAATTTTACCATTGAAAATTTGATACCTAGAAACTTCACCCACCTCTTAAGAATAACAGTGCCTACCTTATTACCCTCCTATAAAATAAATAAATGAGTTGCCATACAAACTGTTTCCGATCATCCCACAATCAAAATTCCTTATGAACCACTCCATGAATTATTTTACAAACCAAATTACCACCCTACCATTTCACCGTAAAGTAAACTACAACTTCACCACTACCTTACATAAATAAGGTGTTTCTTAATACTTTGAAAAGTATTCTAGAGCCGCTCTATTAGTTACTTACTTCATCGAAAAGTGTTTTAAGCAAATACCTCATTAACAGAAATCACCAATGTTCTCCTTGAGAGCTAAGCCTAACCATAGGATGTATCCCACACCTCTGCCTAAAATCATAGAAAATAATGAGGTTCACCAACCATTAAACCTCCAACCCTACCCAACTTAGACCACTAAACTCTACTCGTAGCCATGGGTAAATGTTATATCATGCTACACATCCCTGCTACAATATAGTTTCCAAATTGGAGGATTTCCCTTTAAAATCCAACAATAATACTTTCCAAATCCCTCGTTAAAATGAGACAAAATGCTGAAACACTAAAAGTTTCCCAAAACTTCCCTATACACCCCATAATTGAGAACCAGTTTTACAATCTTGTGAAAATATGTCATTTTTACACAACTATCGATTTTGAAATCCGGTCTTAGTCAAACTTGTGCAAACATTTATTCGAAAGAAAAATTCGAAAACAAATGTTTCTTCACCCTTTTAAAGAAGAAAGCACACAAACCCATAGCGAACCTTAAGAATCAACCCATATACTTTAGAACCATTAAACACCAGAAATGGGTACGTTTTGATAAAACCATAAGAAGTTAGAGGTGCCCACACTAACAAGATAGTGAAACCTCATAACATCAAGAATTAGAACTTTCACTCAATGAACCTACCCCAGAAAATCATGGCTCCTCAGATAGATGATGTACTTCTGGCATAAAACCTATGTACCCATACCCAAAGGGAAACCCTAGAACAACCTAGGGAAAATTCAAAACTTGTTCCAAATACCATCACCTCGTTCCCGACACTCTAACGGGTAACGTAAACTGAGATCCGGGATGGATCTCCTGTAAGGTGGGTAGACTATAACAACCCGTAAAATTTTGGATTATTATAATAATATTTATTACGTCAGAAAATTCAAATTGATTATTTTCTGAAATTGTCAATATTTAAATTTAAAAACGACAGGTCATCTCGTTTTCTTAGAAATAAGTCACCGTACGCACGATACATTGCCCACTAAGTATGTGTATAATAAATGTGAAATTTATTATTGTCCAAGTTAAAATTTAAGTATACATAAGCTTAATCCATTGTTTCGAGAAGTTATTCCGCATACTGCAGCGCAGTAGCATGCAAGATTAAAAATAAATAAGGAGATAAGTGAAATATACACTTTTTATCATTCACTAATAATTTACAGAAGAAAACGAGAAGATATCTCGTGAATTTAGAAAGTCACACATTGCACGTTTACCGACACCAATTAAATAACGGCAAACAGTAATAATCAAATTTCAACGTAATAAGAATGTCATAATATTACGTTTAAGAAATCATTTCCGAAAACATAACTTTTATATTTTCGGGTACCGGGAAGGTACGTTTACTCGAGGATTCTACAAAACACGGAGTACCGATTATACTGTTTTGGTTAATAAAACAAAAGAAATAATATTAATACCCACGCCCCATCTTTCTAGCCTAACCTATTGGCCCTCTCTCTCTTTTCCTCTGGTCGACAAAACACTGAGCACAAACATAAAAATGGGAACTTTTCTTCTCTTTGATAGTCAAGCTTGAAAAATCATCTCTACCACCACCTATTTTTGGCGTCTACTCGCCATAGCTTGTTACGAGGCTGTGTTGGAGAGAGGGAAAGAAAGCGACGCGACAAGGGAGGGGAAGACATTCCCATGAAGACCAAGGAAGGAGGAGACACAGCTTCCACCTCGTCTATCTATAAATGGGAACGGTTTTGCCACAGGATTTCTCACTTTTCACTCAATATCACAGAAATTAGGGTTCATATAAATTAGGGTCTCCTCAAATTGATAGAGGGGTTTTGTAAATTGAGTATTGAATTATTCAATCCAAGTGTAATTTGTTCAATACATCGATTTCTGATTCAAGATTTGTTCGTGTGCACTTGCGTTCTTGTTCGGATCGAGCTACTAGCATCTCCCTGTAAGAAACCTTGTAAAATGTTGATGATATGTTATCCTTTGGTCAAGTTCTTGTTAAAGTTGTTAAAACAAATTTTATCAAGAAAATGGAAATAAAAATTTGTTATTAATAAATGTTGTTATTGTGTGGTATGAGGCAATGGTAAAACATACTCTAACAATCCTTAAATTGGCGTAAGTAGTATCAACTTAATTAAACTCCTTTTCAGTCTTCAGCTTAATCCGTGCTCCTTTGTTTTTGGCTTAGTTGTCTTCCTTATTAGCGGTAATATCGACTTACTTTATTGCTTATTCCTTAACCTAACTGAGTTTTGTCTTGGTGGAAACTAGACCCTCTCGAATGTAGGGGATTTGTATTAATAACGAACACCAATGGATATGCTTAAACTCTGAAAGGCGTGTGAACACTTTCAGATCGAATCAATTCGGCGGTTCTACCGAAATATTCAATCGGATACAATTCAGAGTTGAGAATTTTCTGTATGTGTGTGTATGAGATGTTATGAACCGTTATCTGATAATGACCAAACAAACCGTATATAACATGTTACGGGATAACTGCCAATGGCAGTTTTAGGGTTTCCAAGTTGACAAGTTTTGTCCCTCAGTTTCCGAATATTAATCTGTGAGGAACAACACTTCAGCAGAATCAATGGCTTCAGCAGAATCCATTGTATTTCAGCAGAAATACAACTTCAGCAGAAACCATTGTATTTCAGCAGAAATACAACTTCAGCAGCAATTTTTACATAGCAACTACAGTGGAAATAAAAAATTTCCAAGCTGACCCCAGCCAGGGGCTCTGCCCCTTGGACCCTGCCAGGGGCTGCCGCCCCTTGGACCCTGCTACCAGGGGCGCTGCCCCCGGACCCCCGCCCCTTAGGGGCTTTGCCCCTAAGATCATAATAAATTCAAGTAGGTGTGCACTCCGCACCACCAAACCTAAATGATGTATTATTATGATGAAATTGGTCAAAACAAGTTAATCCAATTACACTAAAATATCCAACATCGAAGGGTGTTTAGTTACTCATGAATACTGCCTCGTGTGATAAGAATCACACTCGAGGAATGCTTGTTTTATCTCTGATGTCACTTGGTACAATCTCGAGATCCATAAAAGGGGATGGTATCGAGCCTCTTCTTGCTCAAGCCGGGTTGTACTCGGTTGACATGAGGCGACACTCAATTATGATTCTTGGTGTCACTCGTGTGTGATACTAATCGAGGTTCTTATTTTGGTCATTATTATTGAAGCGTATGGACAATCATATTGAATTGATTTCTTTGAGTCAAGTGGAAAAACCCGGAAGAGTGTTGTCACCCCGCCAAACACAAGACCACAAAGTGGTCGTAAAAGACTCATGAGAGTGTCAAGTGTTTGCTGCGATAAAAAGGATTTCCCTGTGTTGTTACCTTTTTCACTTTAGGTCGAGACATCACCAAAGAGTGCCGAGAGCTTAGCTTGCCTCGGGTTATTTACTCTAGTTCGAGTATGTCTTATATAGTGTGTGATAGGCTCAACATATACTTCTAAACGTTTTAGCCGACATACACCAACATATGTCCACCCTTATATTCATTGAAACCTTATGTTAACTTGCTTAAAACATTTTGGATATAAAAAGCAGACATCCTTCCCAATCTAATAAACGTTGAGACAAACTAGAATGAAAAACCTTTGATCGTTTGGATATTTGACTATTTGTGTCTAACAACCAGCTACACATGTAGAATATCAGTAAGAGAGACACAGTTGAAATAAGGAAATAAAATGACACAAGTCTCATGCAACTCTTAAAAAATGAAAGAAACATCAAATAAGTCTTGAAAATGAACCAAGGTTTGTTATCAATATCATCAAAGAGTGAAACAGAATAGGCTCAACAGCCAAGAAGTAAACTAGTGTGAGTTTGTTTAGTGATCGGGCCACAGCCCAATGACTAAGAATGGAGTGCTTGTCCACAAACTAGGCCCAAGCCCAATTCGTGTTTATAAGCATGTTGCCTAAGACTGGACTGAGACCCTCTTGTTTTTACTTTAGGTTGCATTGAGTCCAAAGTGCTCAAGGCAAAGTTTTGCCGTGAAATAATAATACTAGCTTAAAAATTTAACAAGTTCATAACAATTAATGAATATACAACTTATAATTCATTTTATAAATTTTTTTTATACGCCCTATATTGATTTACTTGTTCTAAACAAAACTTTGGACATTTGAAAATTAATATAAACAACGGGTTATAAATTTTGTGACACTTAGTCACCACATATAATTAAAACATATACACGGATCATGCCGATTAGTGTATTTCTAATATAAACTCTTTTATTACAACAACTACTTAAAGTGATTTTTACATACTTTAATCATCAACAAATATCTTATTATATATAAATCTATATATACTTTTAAATGACAATCCGAAGTCGTCTACTATTTAAATGTGATTATTTTTTTCCTACATCGTCTTTCGGTTATCAACAAATCGAAGTCTTGTTCATCCTTGATATCTCTTCTACGTGTACCCCTCCAAGTATTATAATTTGGTCATCATTGAACCAAAGTCGAAATTCCTTCTTCGAGGTTCCTTCCATGTTATACCCTCATAAAGCGAAATCCACCCAAATCTTGTAAACTGTTTTTGATGCCACACAAGCAACAACAACAACATAAACATTTAAAATTTATAAAGTTTGTTAAACTTTATCGAGTCTTAAACATAAAGACTAAATTGCCGTATTAATTAGGTTGCGTGTCGGAGCCGTGCACTATCACTCCTTGATTTAATTCACTTTAGACTTCATATTGCACATTGCCAAGGTGAGTTTCATATCCCATACTTTAATCTGTTTTATACTTGTTTTGGGGGAAGATACATGCTCATTTTACATAAATGATTTTAATTATTGAAATTGTGCATTTCCATGCATACTATGCTTTATAATTGATATGTTTAAAGGTACATCACACATAGATGTTTTATGGACCATACCAAAATGCTTGATTTAGAATATTACGCAGCTTAGCCTAAGTCCTTAGATCCCATATTGCCCTTTTCATGAACCGTCAATTCCTGCTGGGAAGCGCGAATGTTATAAATAGATCTATTGGGGGTGACTCCCCTGTTCGGTTGACCCCGCTTGGGTCAAGGCGAAACATATAGCATGTCGGGACCAAGTGTATTGGGATAAACACTCGCCATGGGCTCCCTATTTGTATGACTTCTTTGTGCATACAGAAACTGTCGTAGCTTCGGTTGCATGAACTTAGTGCGGCATAATAGATTTATAGTATATAGCATTATATTCATTGTAATGTGCATATACTCTTTTTATGGTCCACTAATGAAATTCTTTTATGAAATTCTTTTATGAAATGTATTCATAAATTTTATGACATTATGCAAGACGTAATGATCATCAAAAACCAAATGTGAAATGGCATACTGAAGTGCTTTTTTAAATAAACCTATGAACTCACCAGCGTAAGCTGACCCCTTTTAGCATGTATCTTCAGGTTTTGAGGTGACAGCTTATCTTTGGAGGCGCAAGGCATGGTCATAGAAGACTCGGATTTATGTATTGGGACCACCTTTTTATAATAGGCCATTTTCCGCACAAATCAATAATGTAAACATTGTTTTTAAGAATGAATAAAAGTTTATTTATGAAAAACCAATTGTTCTAGGCTTATGTTGTGATATCAATTTAGTAGCACCCCAATACTTGTGTGCTTCCGCTGAGCCATTTTGGGGGTGTTACAATACCCACAAAGTTCGAAACAATTTTATTTTTAAAACACATGTACTTATTTGTTCACAATGTACTAAAAATTTAACAAAATTTAAAATGCAAAAACAAAATTAACTAGAATAAAAGAAATGATACTCTTGCAAAAATAAAAAGACATTTAAACTTATTTTATCTAAACACAAACACACAAAAACAAAAAAATTTGAAAAATATATATATATTTTTTACGATTGGTCCAACCGATCCGGTTACGGGTAGTGACCGATCGGTTGGGATGAACCAACTGTGACCAATCCTTCCAACGGAATCGGTTACGGGGAGTGACCGGATTCGGTTGGAGGCGATTTTTAGAATCTTTAGATTTTTTTTAACAGATTAGTCCCGCCGAATCGGTTACGGGGTGTAACCGATCGGTTAGAGGCGATTTTTAAATTTTTTTTTCACAAGTTTTATTTCAAAACTTTTATTGATAAAATAAAACAAGGACACAAAAGGTAACAAACATAATATAAACACAAGTAAACAAAACACATAAACACACATTAACTAGAATACCATCAAGAACGTAAAACGACACTTAAAACAGATAGAAGCACTATCACAGAAAAATGACAATCACATAGATGCAAGCACACACAATTAGTCACGTAAAACAAATCAAGCAAGATAATCTTATTCAAAATTAATACGAAACTGATATAGACAATAATAACACGAACAAAAAGAACACAAAAACATGCAAGAGATCACATAACATATAAAACACAAACACTCGAAACAAGAAACACACGAAATAATTTTTTTTGAACAGAACACTCCAACCGGATCGGTTACGGGCGGTGACCGATCGGTTGTAAGCGATTTTTATTTATTTATTTATTTTATTTTATTTTATTTTATTTTAAATACGACTCTTGTTAGGAATTGGAAATTCCATGTTAAAGTGTCGGTCACCCCAATTATAGTCTAGCATAAGTTAGCTCGTAGACTTGTAGTTATTTACGTTCTTTAGTAGTTAATTAGTTAGTCAGTAGCGTAGAATAGTTTAGAGCAACACCGTGGAGGACGAACGGGTCTTTACCCACTGTATGCCTGATCCACAGTCCGAAGGAGGACGTTTAGTATGTAACTATAAATACCCTCTACCTTCCAAGGTAGAGGGTTTGACCTTTCATTCAATATAACCTTTCTTTCTTTGTTTACTTTCTCTCTCTAGAAAGGCTCCCATTCTACTTTCTCTCTCTAAACTCTTAAACCATACGCCCCATTTATGTTATGATATGATGTGTTTGTGAAATCCAATATATTATAAATGGTATCAAGAGCCATGGTTTGATCACCTCTCTTACATATCCTTGGATTTCTAGTGGTTTTAGATGGTTTTTGAGTTTGAAAAAGTTTAGTGGTTTTTGCATCATTTGGATCATTTCTAGTGTTAAAGTTTGAATTTTGGGTGTACTTTTGTGTTTAGAATCATTTTAAGTACTTGGGTCTTTGATTTGGTAAGGTTGAATCACTATGGTTGAGCTTGTTTTGGATTGAAAAGTGTGTTTTTGAAGTTTGTCTTGCTAGCAACTTGGTTCTCGTAGTGTTTTTCATCGTAGCGACTTGCTTCAGTAAAAGGTAGAGAGTTGTAGTGTTAATTGTTAGCGATTTGGTCCTAGCGATTTGTCTATTGAGACAAGCCGACAAAAAGTACAACTTAGTGGATTCTCCACTACGGCTAGCGACTTGGTGAAGTTAGCGACTTGCTTTTAATTTTGTTAGCGACTTGTACTTAGTATTCTTAGCGACTTGGTCTTAGCGACTTGGATACGTAGCGAGTTGCTCTTTAGTGACTTGTATGCTTAGCGATTTGGTTCGTTAGTGACTTGTGTTTAGCGACTTGGTTCATAGCGACTTGGTTACTCTAGCGACTTGTCTTGCTAGCGACTTGTTGTCTTTTCCCGACAAAACTTCAAACGGCCATAACTTTTGAACCGTAACTCCGTTTTCAGCGTTCTACCCATCAAAACGACCGTGAGAACGAGGAGAATGGCACGCCAAATAAAGGATCAACCTTCGAGGCGTAAATCTGCTCCGAAGAGAAGTTATTTAGGTTTTTATGTTTTTGACCTAAATTTCTCCGTAAAAACGGGCATAAACCAATCCAAATCTCAACCAAACAACATCTCTGCTAATCCTTCAAACAATCATATGTCCTAACACACAATTGTCTTTTATTGTGTCAATCCATCAGTCATCTTAACACATTCCATTGGTCATTGCTTAACGATTTGGTCTTGATTTTAGTAAAATCCCGCGAAAGATTCTATTTCTCGGTTTAAATCATAGACTTGTAAAATCCCGTGCATACTACAACATCATGTCTTACACTACTGACCCAGTGATTTCGGAAGTACTTAAATTGTATGATGTTGTGGACAACAATGATAATGTATGCTGCTACACTGAACGGTTAAAGATGTTTGAATTAATGAATGGGGATGTGAAATCTTCATGTTCTGAGTACAATGAGAATGAATTGCATATGCTAATGCTACAGAATGCCATGCAAAAGGAATGTTGCATTATACCCTATCAACAAATTCACTCTCACCTCATGTTACTTCTACTCACAACAACGGAACGAACATGTATTGCCCTTTTTCGTCAAGATTTATCTACATTAACGGGTACATTACTGTTGAACTTAGAACAATTGGAACAACAACTTGATAAAGAAAAGGTTCAAAAGAATAGTTCCAGTGCTGCACTTCAAGTGATCCACAACCAATTTCAGTTATTCATCAGTGGGGAATTTACATCAGATTATGATCAAGACATGACTGAAATGTCTTTCAAGAGACACACTGGAATGGAAATTAGCATGTTCATAGAGACACTTATCCATCTCATGGATAATGTGGATAAGTATATTGAGGAAGTTACTCAGAAAGATGAAATAATAGATGAGAGTCTGGTGTTGTTGACAGAATGTTGTAATGAGTTGGGTAATGTATCAGTTGAAGAATCGGGTGTTGCTGAATACAGAATAACATAGAAAACAAAGAATGATGCAACAAATTGATCAGTAACTCATGTTACACATGATGTGGATGTAGATATCAGACAGATAAATGAACATGTGTCATGTGATGAGGTACCCTTAACTGTTCAACATAGTGCATCTGCTAATGTACCTAAACATATTGATCTTAATGCTGAACATGATTCTGATAAATGTTCCTTGGTTGAGGTTGAGTCTAATAATTTCAAAACAAATGATATGGTTGAAAAAAAGGCTTTTGACGAACTTTCAAACAAATTCTCAAAACTTGAAAAACATTGCATTTCACTTGAAATTGCTATACAGAGTAAAGAAGAAAGTTTTCAGCTTAACAAACCATGTAAAAATCCAGAACTTCCTGAATTCCGTGAACTTTTTGAAATTAGCACTTTGAAAGCTCAGCTTCAAGCCAAAAACTAGACTATCAACAATTTGAAGAAACATATTTCTGGTATGCATGTGAAAAGTACTTTGGTTACAAGTAATTATGATGATAATGCTATTTATGATATTCAAATGAGAAATGATTAATTAGCAGTCTGTGTGGCCAAATTACTAAAGGAAAATGAGTCTTTGAGAAAGCATCACATAGAACTAAGTGACTCTGTCAAAGAAGCTAGAACTAAGTCAATAGAACAAACAAATTCTTTGATAGCAAAAATTAATGAACTCAAAGTTCAACTTCAGAAAAAGAGTTTCGCTATTGTTGCCTTAAAAAATGAGCTTAGGAAAACTGTAGGGAAAAGTGTGAACACTAAGTTTACAAAACCATCAACCTTGGGGAAGCCAGTTTCTCATTCCTTTAGAGACCGGTCTGTTGTTAGGCAGTCTACTGCATTTAAATCTAAAAGAACAAAATTTTCAAATACACGGTTTGCCTCCAAAGTTGATGTGAAACAAGTTTTGTCAAAACCAATCACTTCACCTGAGTTACCTAAGAATAAGGCTTCTAGATCCGTTAACCCTCAACAAGTAGCCACTTCTACTCCCAGCACCTCTAGGATTAGTTTGAAAACAGTGTCAAAACCAAGCATTAAAACCCAGAATTCATATGACATAAATGACTTGTGGAAGAACTATTATCTAGAACAAGCTAGGAAAAAGGCACAGATTCGAAAAGACGGAATTTTAGGTGCAAGACCTAGGGTGATGCATTCCAAGAGATTTCAAGGCATTGCTAGTAGTTGTAAACAATTACCTATGAACACTCAAAAGACTAGGGGTTGGCTTGCATCTAAGAGTAGTTATATGAAGAAGAATGCTAAGCATGTAGAAAATGAAACTAGAAATTCTGAGTCTTTTCCGAATATGAAACATTTTCCTTATTCACATGCTAAGGTACAATCCACTAAGACTACTAACATGGCTAAGGTTCAACATGTTATGATCCAAAACAAACCTAAAACTCCACCTAGATGGATCCCAACTACTAAATCTTTGGAGTCTAGGAATACCAATAAATCTTCGACTGCGCATAAGTATGTCACCAATCCTAGATCTTACCATAAGTGGATTCCGTCTGGTAAAATGTTTAAGGATGTTGGACTTAGGTGGATGCCTACCGGAAAGCTCTTTACCGATGACAAAATCAAGGTTGACTGTGAAACCCCAAAGGGTTTGGATACTAATGTCATTAACCAAAATATATGCAATCAAGTTTGTAATATTAGTGCAGGTAGTCCTTACTCAGTTGCAGATACTTCGATCCTTCACTACATAGACTGGCTTAAAGTATGGATTACAAATGGATTGATATCTCATAACTCACGGGTTCAAGTAACTCAATCTTGATATTCATTCGGCTATGACGTCTGTTCACATCAGTTCAGACCTTGTACTTCATCATTATGGCATCTGCAGATAACACTTCAGGCCTCGTTCCTCAAAAGAAAAGAAAGGTGTACGCTTCAGTGCGCTTTATCTTCAAAAGAAGGGAAATCTTCATGTTTATGACCATTCTCATCGACATTCTTCATCAACAAGCTTCCTGTTTTTCCACGCTCTTTCAAACCTCAAGTGGATCTACGTTCATTGGTGTTAATTCTTATTCACTTATTCAAATAAAAAATGGCAACTTCGGATGCAATTTTTGAGGGGGAGAAGAGTGCATATACTACATGTTGATGGATGCTTGAATTATGGTCATATGATTCTCCTTCAATGCCTAATGCTTCACTTACTAAGGATAACTGGGATTCATTGGTTGGGATTCATTGTTTTTCAAAGATATGTTTGATGAGTACTTCCAACATCCAACGAATGTTGATTATCCAGTTTCTGAAGCTCATGCTCCGGTTCCTACTGACTCAACTGGTTCACCATCTAAGAAGTACTTCTCAGAATTCTCAAGAAACCTTATCTCCAGTTACTTCACAAGGCGTTGATAATGACTATCATGATATTGTAGTTGCACTATTGAATAATGATCCGCTCTTTGGTATTCATTTGCCAAATCTTCACGGATTATTGTTCCTCTCATTGTGCACGCTGTAAATCAACCACATGAACATTAAGGAAAATGACTACCTCATCCGCTCGAATACATTATTGGTGAATCTTCCAGATCAGTCTCTACATGTATACCTTTAGGAAGAATGCATTGATGTTGAGGAATCATTTGTTGCGGTTCATTCAGTGGGTCAATGTACATCCGATTTTATGTTGTTTTCACGTGTTGGGCATTTGACACAAGTTGATGACTTCAGAGTTAATCATTTTTCACTTATCTGAGATTGAAGTTGACTTTCAACAAAGGCGTGTTCTTATTTGATAACTTGCTCGGGCTTAAGATTTTGAGTTGAAGACTTGGTTTATCTAGTTACCAGCAGTCGGGGTGGTTGGTTGAAGACCTGGTTAACTATCACTATTAGGAGTTACGTTGTTTTACTCAGTGTCACATGCAGATGACGATGTGGATAATATCAAGAGGTGTTAATGTCTTATACTTTGTTTGAGTAGTGACTACTTAGAGATTTGCTTAAAGCATAGATTCTCGACACCGTTCTTCCATCATTAAGTGCAAGCTTAAGATACAAATGCGGGGAATTCGACTTCAGTTTCAAGTTTGGTATACCGGGTTTTCTTCAACAGTGGTCACTTCAAATTGTCTACATATGGGTTGATAAAAACAGTCAGAGAGAGTTTCTGTAGTAGTTGATTCTCACAGGATTCATTTGGGCTATTCGAGTTCTTCTCACAAGATCTCAAGTTTATGGGTATATTATGTTTTGCTGATTCTGAGGTATCAAAACCAGCAAGGGGGAAGGAGACATATATCTAAAAGCACAACGAGTACACATGATGAACTTAACACTTCTACCTGATTGAAGTTATTCCGGAAAGACAATGGTCATAACCGTAACACTTCTATCTGATTGAAGTTATTCCAAAAAGACAATGGTCATAACCGTAGAGAAACTCAGTGTTTATCTCGTAGCCTTTGGTGTATTATTCCAACTATTTGGGGGAAGGATATATTATTCCAACAATTTGGGGGAAGGATGTATTATTCCAACTATTTGGGGGAAATGGTCTCTGGAGACTTTTGGTATGTGTTACTTCAGCGTTCAGTTGGAAGAAATGTGAGAAGAATATGTGGTACGTGAGATGATATTGCTTATCGACATCTTCTATATGATTTATGATAAAGTGCTTCCGGTTAGTTCTTCATGTAAACAATGTAATGATGATTCCAATGAGATCGCAAGTTATTCCGGAATTGTCATCCGCAGAGAAGATCAGTGAGTCAACCAGTTACTGTGATGTCGTTGTCTCTGTTAGGAATTGGAAATTCCATATTAAAGTATCGGTCACCCCAATTATAGTCTAGCATAAGTTAGCTCGTAGACTTGTAATTATTTACGTTATTATGTAGCTAATTAGTTAGTCAGTAGTGTAGAATAGTTTAGAGCAACATCGTGGAGGAAGGACGGGTCTTTACCCACTGTATGCCTGATCCACAGTCCGATAGGAGGACGTATTGTTTGTAAGTATAAATACCCCTTCCATCCATGGAAGGGGTGTGGCTTGGCAATCTAACCTTTTACATTTTATTAAAGCAACTCTCTACCAAGAACATCATCTCTCTACTTTCTCTCTCTACAATGTTTAACATGTATTTTGATCATCCAAGACCACCCGAATCATCAACACAATAATATTACGATCCTACAATTGGCATCAGAGCCTAGGTTTGGTTGTGTTGTTTTTCGAGTAGTCTCTCTTACAGTTTGAATCTGTTTTTGATGTGTTTCGAGTGGTTTTTGATGTTTGAATCGGTTCTTATTCGTGGTATTTGAGTAGTCATTTCTTGTTTCACATTTGCCATGATCAAAACCTGTCTTTATTTGTTCATATACTGGTTTTTAAACTGATATGGTTAAATGGTCATCTGGTCTATCAGAAAAGCTATAAGTATTTTGTGTCTCTTGTCCAAACTGTCTTTTTGAGTCTATTTTATGTATCAAGTTATATCAGTATTATATTCGTGGGTCATCTGGTCAGTTTTTTATCAGTCAAACTGGGTCAAACTGGGGAAAGTGAAACATTAAGATGCATTTGGTGATAGTTTTCTGGGTTTTTTATGACGATGGTCGGAACTTGGTTGGAATAACTCACCGGAATAATTTTAATGGTCATTCTTCATAGCGAGTTGCTATGTATTTTCATAGCGATTTAACAAAATTCTTTTGAGCTTTTGTATTCTACAGTAGCGACTTGTCTATGACTTTCCTATGGCGACTTGTGTCTAAATAGCGACTTGGTTATTTGACTTTTGAGTTAAATAAGAGACCTTAGCAACTTGTAAAGATAAAGAAGTAACGACTTGGTGAGTTTGAAAAGAGGTAGCGACTTGGATAAATCTTTGACCTAGCGACTTGTTACTTAACAAGGCGTAGCGACTTGTTATTTAACATGTCGCTACTTGACTCATGACTCTTAAAGGTAGCGACTTGTTTTTGAAAAAGGTTAGCAACTTGAATCAAGACTCACTAGCGACTTGTTAAGCAATGTAGCGAGTTGTGTATGATATGCTAAAAAGGTAGCAACTTAAGAAAACCTTGTAGTGACTTGACCGCATCAACAACAATACCATTACCATATAACAAACTTCAGGTTCACCCATCATCAGTCCACTAATACTGTTAAAGACTCGATCTTGTACAACTATCAACCCTCTAAACTTACAACCAGTCTCAACCATGTCACTCTCAATCAATCAACTATTTAACTCGACATCAATTAAAACAAGATCTCAGAACGGTTCTTCATTCCAATCTTTCAAAAGATTTTTTAACCAATGTCTTCATTGATCTATATGAAGCTATGCTTCTTGTTAAATATCCGAAAGATAAAGAAAAGTGTATAACAATTATATTAGCACTTTTCTTTCATTCGTTCTTGACTCGAATTATTAAGAAGGAACAAAGTAAAACCAACCTTATCATGGACAACACTCTTTGTGATTCATGTATTATTCGATTCAAAGCCATTTATGTGGTTGTTACAAGTTGCTCAAACCATCCCTGTGGCCACGACATTAACATCTCAAAAGAGCTCAAGCCATCTCTGTGGCACACTCAAAGTCATCATTTGCAAACGACTTGAGAGGAGATGTTTGTTTCGCACAAAAAATGGTTAAAACTGATTTGATCTAATCATAGGTTGATTAGTCTTCATGGTTTTAAGATGATTTGGAGTGAGGTATTCGGATGGGGGCTGATGGATTATGAAAGTGTTTAGGGTTTGAGTGAGAGTGGCTGTTGTGGTGAGAGGTTATGAGTTAGAGGCGGACAAGTTTAAGAGTGATGTGCTTAGGGTTTGTGATAATATACCGAATGTTTAGGTTATAAAACTTCATAACACTTGTGCGTATGATGGGTTGGATCCAGATTCACTTTAGGCTGTGTGTTAATAAGACTTGGACTGGGCTTCATAAATTTTATTATCAGATTGCTTGTTGGACTGATGGATTAATCTAAATAAATGGGCTGACCAGATGATATCTAAAATTGGAACTGGGTCTATTATCCGTACAGTGTTGGACCTCATAGTTATGTTAAAACTGTGCAATTTTGACAAAGTTTTTATTCGGATAAATGTGGTATTTTTTTTGGTATTATTAATTTCACGGAGGATATGCATTCACGGCTTGAACTAAGAATTGATCAAATGACTACGGGGTTCTTGTGTTGATTATATGGGCTTTGAAGTTTATGTAACAAAAGATGGGCTTCTCAAGATTTGGAATCGATGAGATTTAATTATGAGATTTGATATTGAGGCTTGTTGAGTTATGAGATTTGATTATGTGATTTGGTGTGATGATGAGATTCATTGTGTTATACGGTTTGATACTTTGGTTTATACATTCTCACGAAGATTATTATTGTGACAACCCGTACTTTCAGGTCATTTCTCGACACAGTTCATGTCTCATTATTTCAACATTTATAGTAAACTTGGTTTACTTGTTTCAAATTCGCGTAACCTTGGAGGTTTAGCGGCGAATTCATGATCATAACATCACGTACATTTCATATGGACTATGATTAGTCTACATTTCATTGACATCATGTGCATCTCATTAGTACATTCACGACATTTCATTTCACTTTATACGCGTAATTTTTATGTTTAATAATCTTTATCGCGTGAGTTATTATTTTAAATATTTAATCCATTACTTTCAAAAATGATCCCGAGGTATTTTTAAACTTACATTTAGTTTATAAAAACTATATTTTTAGTTTTCCTAGTGTTTTAAATTTATTTGGTACTTAAATCGTTAAAGTTTAATTATTACGTCGTTTTTCTTAAAAATGGTACGATAATTATTTTTATCACTCAAATTTCACAAGGAAAGTATTTTTACAATTTTTATTAACTCAATACAATCTATTTTGACTTACTAAAAACTTACTTGTACCAAAATTTTACCATTTACCTTTACATTCATTTAACTTACACATTCTTATTTATCAAATTATACAAAATATATATGCAAGTACATTAGAAAAAAATATATATATATATATTTTGGAGAGACAACCCTCCCCTAAAACCGGCCATAGGGGAGGGTGTGTTATAAATGTGGTATGGTTTGTGTTTTTCTCATAATTTCACTCAATCCTAAAAAGTCTTACTTGATATTTATCCTCATTTCTTCATCAAATTCACATAGTTAAAAAAAAAAAAACTTTCTCTCTTTTCTTTGGGTCTTCAAGAACCGGCCAAACATCAAGGTGCCAAAGGGATCAAGATTTTTCAAGTTCAAGTGTTTATCAACCTAGTTTATACTCTTTTTATGGTTTTGAAATAAAAACCAAGGGTATTTAAGTTTAATCCTTGTTACTTTCACCTCATCACTATCACTTGTAAGCATGTTTTTTTATCATTTTCATGTTTCCTCTTCATTTTCATATGTTTCTTTTCATTTTTGGAGCTTATATGCATGTTATGTGATTTATACCATTTTTCTTATGATTTTTGAGTTATATATATAATTATGGTCATCCTATAAATATTCCCATGGTATTCTTTGGTCTTGATAGTGATTAGGAACCCATGACACCCTAAGAAGGTGTATGGTAGGATTAGATTAGCTTTGGAGTTAATTTGAAGGGATTAGAATAGGTTTTGTCCGAGAAAAACTATTTTCGATAACTATATATTTGTGTTCTGTCCTTAATTCGAATTTCTGGAAAAACCTACTGTTGGTACGAAACTTTGGCCTTGATATTTAGAAAATATACTTTAAAATGAATCCGTGGCCTTTTGAACGGATAAAAACGGACTTATAACGAAGAAGTTATGGATTTTTAAAGTTTGACGACGAAACGTATTATTTTCAGAAAATTCAGCATGCAGTTTTTAGTTTGTTCGGGTCAAAAACGAGCCTTAAGCTTCACAAATTATTTCGACTAGTCAAAAATATATTAGTTTACTTCGATACGAAGCTAAGGACATATTTTACGTAGAAAACGGATTTAAAACGACAAAGATATGCACTTTTTCATAAAGTTGCCGTAAATATTATTTTCTGAAAACTATATTATTTTTACGTTACAAGTATTTCATTAGCTGTAAAGGCTATGTTTGCGGCTGTTTTTAACCATGATGTGAAACTTTTCGGAACGAAGCGTCTTCTAGTAAAATCAAGTTCATCGGCCATATTTTTCAAAACAAAAAGCTGTTTGTCAAGCGGAGTCATAGTAAATTAATTACGGATGTTCAAACTTGGCCGAAACTTATTTTCTGCACACAATTAGCAAAAACCACCATCTTTAGCCCTTGATATCTTTATGATCGAGACCTTTTGGACGAAAACTCCTGAACTGAAACTTTTAGATATCGATACAAACTTTCCAAAACCGTTGAGTTCGTTCTCTAACGATCGACGTACACCGTTTTACGACTATTTTTCCGGAGCCATTTTTGTTAATTTCATAATTTTTCCGACGACATTGTTTTGCGACGAAAAGTGTTAATTTCAACAAAAATCATTATAAAACCATTGTAGGATGACATTTTGACGTAAAAACATGTAAAGTCATTTTTGAAGGGTCAAGACGTCAAAAGAGTATTTTTCGTCGACGAGTAATATTTTCAAAACTCGTAAATGGTATAAATAACATACGAAGTGCATGCATAACATTACATTGCAACTCATGACATATCATATCATTCGTAATAGGTCCCGGTTGACGCATTACATTATACCTCAGTGTACTCACTTTTGCCGTTATTCCAGTTTATCCAAGTGAGTTTTCATAGCCCCGTTTTACATGCTTTCGATTATTTTCAAACCCACGGGGGAGAATATATTGCACTACATTTTTTTTGTACGATACCAAGTATGTTAAATTCAATTACATTGCTTAAGTTACCACATTTGCCAATTTGAAAGTCCCCATTACTTGAACATGAACCGTTAATCTTTGAAGCGAGGATGAGTGGATAGATCTATCGAGGGTGACGCCTCCATCCGGGTTGGTGAATCCCAACCAGGCAAACGGATGCATTTCATTTGATCACGTTACGGAGTTGTCTGGCAAACACTCTGCAGGGGCATACATTATTGAACAGTCTAGTTTCGGGGTCATGGGCTTAGAGCAATTGTAACATTATTTTTACGTGACTGGATTGTCATGCATGGTCTATACTTGTGTAGTCGTATAAAACATTTACATAAACCTATGATTTCTCACCAACATTATTGTTGACCGTTTTTAGCAATGTATTTTCAGGTAACTGAGGCATTCATCATGACATGGTTTAGGGACCTACATTTTGAGTCGCGGCGTCGACTTACATTATTGTACATTATGGTACTTTATTTCAAAACATCGTTTGGATTTGTAACATGGATGTATTTCCGCAAACTTTGTAAACCTTTTGGGACCGATGTTGTACTCTGATTGTTTTTATGAAATATCCAACGATGTGTTTTTAAAACGACACTTTAGGTCGTTCAATATAACTGTGATGTGGTGCTATGACAGTTAATCCCCAGGAATTCCATTCCGCTGCAAAACAGGTAAATTGGGGGTGTGACAGATTGGTACCAGAGCTACAGTTATAGAGAACTAGGTTGCATCATTGACCCTAGACTATAGCTACATTATCATAGCATCTCATCATTTCATCATAGTACATGTTCATTGTTATCATGCGGATTCACTTACACTTTGTTCGAGATTATTTACATTTATTTCACATCGGTTGTCACAGACATGTCTTCAGATTCTCACCCTATCACCATATCATCGGACTCTAGTTCGGATGATGTTCCAGCTAACCCTAGCATGGATGATGTTTCATCACACTCCACTGAGATCGTATCTTCCATTGGATCTACTCCAGTCTTTCCACCTATCATGACCGACACTGAGACCGAACCCTTCGAGGAGGGCGAAGTTGCACCTACACCATCACGATCACTATTGATTCACGATAGGATCAGGACAATTTTTATCACTCAGTTGGGACAGGTCATACCTTTGGGTAGAACTTATAGGCTTAGTCCTAATGAACCTATTTTCTTAATTCACCACAAGGATTCCATTATCATCATTGTCATTATTTTCATCATCATTATCATTTCGAGCACCATCCGTACCGTCACATCTCATACACGATACTCATACACCTGACTTGCAGCTTGGGAAGCGTGCATGATTTGACACACCATTACCACCTACCACTAAGACTATAGACACTACACCATCTCATAGGGTTGAGGACTGTGAGAGTTCTAGGGCTATTGTTGCTAGACCGCCTACTACTCCTACACTTGAAACACGATTAGACCATCAACAGGAACAGATAATAAGCACCTTTCTAGCTAATGTAATCTTTATCATTTATTATCTCTACGATAATCACCACCTTGTTTATCTCATTCCTTACTCCAATTGCCCCATTTTCCATCATTTCACGACGATACATCACTGCTTTACTAGGGGCTAGGCCAACTTTATTCTCGACCAATTAGTAGACTATTATTACTCGATAAGGTTCTCCTATGTATTCTACAAACCATCCAACAAATTTTATTCCAAATTATCCTGCTACTATTTCATAAAATTATTTCATTTGATTTTATTTCGAATTATTTTATCACCATCTCAGAAACGTTGTTTCATAAAGTTTTAAGCAAGTTGTTTTATTACCAACTTATCAGTTGGTTTCAGTCATTTTATCAACTATTTAATATACTCAGGCGAAACGGTTTTCATGTTACTCTGAAAAATCATTGAGCCATTATTTTACAAAACAAAACGTTGAATACCATCTAAAACTTCGGAGGAACATAATACTATTTCAACAAAAACAAGCATCACATCATTTGTCCTTAATTATACATGGCCTGATCACCTATGTATAATTCAGGAAGAATTATGTCATGAAAGTAACAAGTATCATTTCAAATCTCCTAAAAACAATTCTCATTTAAAAGTAAAGTTTTATAAACAGATAAATCGTGCATAAACATTTCTTTTTGTTAACACTCTAAAGGTGCTTACGCCATTTATCTCTCACTCAACCGATAAGTTAGGATTTGACGAGTGACATTTTAGGAAAGACTTCCTATACCATTTGTGAGGAGGATTTCTCGATACAAGAAAACAATGGAAGGATTTTGGAATTACCAACAAGGACTAGAACTAGGTGGTAGGATGATTCAAAACCCAACAAAAATCTTAAGACATCACGAGACCTTCCGAACCACTATTTTGGGTTAGAATCCAAACTCTATCATTCCAAAAGTATTAGTTAGACCGAGTTACGAGATTTTAGTACGAAGCAAATACACACGAAGCAACATTATAGGGATATACCAAGTTTTCTAACTGAGATTGTAGAACATTCTGTTAAGCATGGCCTCAACAATAGGTGAACTTCCCTACAATGAGTTTCCCTTAAAGGAAATTAAGTTAAATTAAGGTTATCGATATAAACTTCCCCTAAGGCATTGTGTCCTCTAGAAATTCCAAGTAACCTCACCTCTATATCAAGAGATGTCACAGGTTTGAACATGTCGGACAATCAATGACTTCTCATCTACAAGTGAAGCTAGAACAGACATTCTTTGACATAGTATAAGCGGATATCTATTTTCTTGCTAGCATGGTAACAATATTAGTGATGAACTATTTTTGGAAGCACTCAATATCGGAACAAATCTTGGAAGCCAACCACATTAGACATATCATACAACGTCGAGTTAGCTAATGGTAGCGTAGTTAGCACCAACACCATTGTCCGCGGTTGCACATTCAATTTTCTTAATCATCCCTTCAACATAGACCTCATGCCCGTAGAGCTTGGTAGTTTTGACGTCGTCATCGGCATGGACTGGTTATCTAAGCATCGCGCGAAGATCATTTGTGATGAGAAAGTTGTTCATCTTCCTTATAATGATGAAACTTTGATTATTCGTGGGGAACGAAGTAGAACTCGACTTAGTATCATATCGAGTATCAAAACGGAGAAGTACATAAAGAAAGGTTGTCTTGCTTTCTTAGCCCATGTAACCGAGAAAAAGTCAGAGGAGAAGCGACTTGAAGATGTTCCTATTGTCTGTGAATTTTCTGAAGTATTTCCCGAGGATTTACCGGGACTTCCACCGGCACGACAAGTAGAATTTCATATTGACTTAGTGCCCGGAGCTGCACCGATTGCGCGAGCACCGTACCGTTTAGCGCCATCCGAAATACAAGAGTTGTCTAATCAATTGCAAGAGCTTCTAGACAAAGGATTCATTAGGCCGAGTTCCTCGCCTTGGGGAGCACCGGTCTTGTTTGAGAAGAAGAAAGATGGATCCTTCCGAATGTGCATAGATTATCGAGAGTTGAACAAGTTAACGGTGAAGAATCGTTACCCACTCCCCAGAATTGATGACTTGTTCGATCAGTTACAAGGTTCTAGTATTTATTCCAAGATTGATCTTCGGTCGGGTTATCATCAGCTTCGAGTTCGGGAAGAGGATATTCCGAAAACAGCGTTTAGAACACGTTACGGTCATTACGAGTTTCAAGTGATGCCGTTTGGATTGACTAATGCACCGGCGGTATTCATGGATCTTATGAATAGAGTTTGTAAGCCGTATTTGGACAAGTTTGTGATAGTGTTCATTGACGACATCTTGATCTACTCAAAGAGCAAAGAAGAGCACGAAGAGCATTTAAGGACGATTTTAAGGTTACTCAAGAAACAAGAAACTGCTTTTCAGTTGTTGAAGCAAAAGCTTTGCAGTGCGCCAATTTTGGCACTACCCGAAGGCATTGAGAACTTTGTTGTATATTGCGACGCTTCGCATAAAGGACTTGGGGCTGTTTTAATGCAAAATGAGAAGGTGATTGCGTATGCTTCTCGACAACTTAAGACTCATGATCTCGAGTTAGGAGCCGTAGTTTTTGCGCTCAAGATTTGGAGACACTACCTCTACGGTACCAAGTGCACAGTGTTTACTGACCACAAGAGTTTGCAATATATTCTTGATCAAAAGGAGCTTAATATGAGGCAACGTCGTTGGTTGGAGTTACTCAGCGACTATGATTGTGAAATCAAGTATCACCGGGGAAAAGCCAATGTTGTGGCTGATGCTCTTAGTCGGAAAGAGAGGCCTAAACCTTTAAGAGTTCGATCATTGGGAATGACGATTATTTCTCCTTTACCATCGAAAATCCACGAAGCGCAAGTCGAGGCACTTAAGGAGGAAAACCGACCAAGTGAAAAGCTTTATGGCATGCCCGAAAGCGCAAATGGTTTTGTAAAGAGAGCAGATGGAGTACTATGTTTCAAGGATAGAATGTTGGTTCCATTGTATGGCGGAATACGAGAATTGATTATGCATGAGTCGCATAAGTCAAAGTATTCTATTCATCCAGGATCGGATAAGATGTATCAAGACCTTAAGAAGCTTTATTGGTGGCCGAACATGAAAGCGAAGATTGCCACGTACGTTAGCAAATGTCTTACCTGCGCTAAGGTAAAAGTCGAATATCATAAGCCTTCAGGATTACTCCAACAACCGGAAATTCCTCAATGGAAATGGGAACGTATTACTATGGACTTTGTTACGAAACTTCCTAAGACATCGGGAGGTTACGACGCTATTTGGGTAATTGTTGATCGCCTTACCAAGTCAGCCCATTTCATACCGATTAGAGAGACTTATTCCATGGAGCAACTCACTAGACTTTATGTCAAGGAAATAGTCTCGAGGCACGGAGCACCAATTTCTATTATTTCCGACAGAGATAGTCGATTCACTTCAAACTTTTGGAATTCATTGCAAGATTCATTCGGAACCAGATTAGAGATGAGCACCGCATATCACCCACAAACCGATGGTCAAAGTGAAAGGACCATTCAAACATTAGAAGACATGCTGAGAGCATGTGTGATTGATTTTGGAAATGGTTGGGCTAACCATTTGCCATTGATTGAATTCTCGTACAACAATAGCTATCACACCAGTATCAAGATGGCACCATTCGAGGCACTCTATGGTCGAAAGTGCCGATCACCTGTTTGTTGGGCCGAGGTAGGAGACGCACAACTTACTGGTCCAGAAATGGTACGGGAAACCACGGAAAAGATAGTTCAAATTCGTGATAGACTTAGAACTGCCAGGAGTCAACAGAAAAGTTATGCGGATGTTAGACGCAAAGATTTGGAATTTCAAGTGGGTGACAAAGTTATGTTGAAAGTATCGCCTTGGAAGGGCGTGGTACGTTTTGGAAAGCGTGGGAAATTGAACCCGAGATACATTGGACCATTCAAGATTTTGAGCAGAGTTGGTCCTGTAGCTTATCGTCTTGATCTTCCGTCAGAACTTAGTCATGTGCACAACACGTTTCACGTTTCAAACTTAAAGAAGTGTCTTTCGGACGAATCGCTCATTATTCCATTGGACGAGGTTCAACTTGACGACAAACTCAACTTTGTGGAAGAACCTGTAGAAATCATGGACCGCGAGGTCAAGCAGTTGAAACAGAGTCGTATTCCTATTGTGAAAGTTCGTTGGAATTCTCGACGAGGTCCTGAGTTTACTTGGGAACGGGAAGACCAGATGCAACACAAGTATCCTCATCTTTTCGCCGACACCGTTAGACCTAACAACGATTGAATTCAGGGACTGAATTCCTTTTTGGATGGGCGAATGTGACAACCCGTACTTTCAGGTCATTTCTCGACACAGTTCATGTCTCATTATTTCAACATTTATAGTAAACTTGGTTTACTTGTTTCAAATTCGCGTAACCTTGGAGGTTTAGCGGCGAATTCATGATCATAACATCACGTACATTTCATATGGACTATGATTAGTCTACATTTCATTGACATCATGTGCATCTCATTAGTACATTCACGACATTTCATTTCACTTTATACGCGTAATTTTTATGTTTAATAATCTTTATCGCGTGAGTTATTATTCTAAATATTTAATCCATTACTTTAAAAAATGATCCCGAGGTATTTTTAAACTTACATTTAGTTTATAAAAACTATATTTTTAGTTTTCCTAGTGTTTTAAATTTATTTGGTACTTAAATCGTTAAAGTTTAATTATTACGTCGTTTTTCTTAAAAATGGTACGATAATTATTTTTATCACTCAAATTTCACAAGGAAAGTATTTTTACAATTTTTATTAACTCAATACAATCTATTTTGACTTACTAAAAACTTACTTGTACCAAAATTTTACCATTTACCTTTACATTCATTTAACTTACACATTCTTATTTATCAAATTATACAAAATATATATGCAAGTACATTAGAAAAAAAATATATATATATATTTTGGAGAGACAACCCTCCCCTAAAACCGGCCATAGGGGAGGGTGTGTTATAAATGTGGTATGGTTTGTGTTTTTCTCATAATTTCACTCAATCCTAAAAAGTCTTACTTGATATTTATCCTCATTTCTTCATCAAATTCACATAGTTAAAAAAAAAAAACTTTCTCTCTTTTCTTTGGGTCTTCAAGAACCGACCAAACATCAAGGTGCCAAAGGGATCAAGATTTTTCAAGTTCAAGTGTTTATCAACCTAGTTTATACTCTTTTTATGGTTTTGAAATAAAAACCAAGGGTATTTAAGTTTAATCCTTGTTACTTTCACCTCATCACTATCACTTGTAAGCATGTTTTTTATCATTTTCATGTTTCCTCTTCATTTTCATATGTTTCTTTTCATTTTTGGAGCTTATATGCATGTTATGTGATTTATACCATTTTTCTTATGATTTTTGAGTTATATATATAATTATGGTCATCCTATAAATATTCCCATGGTATTCTTTGGTCTTGATAGTGATTAGGAACCCATGACACCCTAAGAAGGTGTATGGTAGGATTAGATTAGCTTTGGAGTTGATTTGAAGGGATTAGAATAGGTTTTGTCCGAGAAAAACTATTTTCGATAACTATATATTTGTGTTCTGTCCTTAATTCGAATTTCTGGAAAAACCTACTGTTGGTACGAAACTTTGGCCTTGATATTTAGAAAATATACTTTAAAATGAATCCGTGGCCTTTTGAACGGATAAAAACGGACTTATAACGAAGAAGTTATGGATTTTTAAAGTTTGACGACGAAACGTATTATTTTCAGAAAATTCAGCATGCAGTTTTTAGTTTGTTCGGGTCAAAAACGAGCCTTAAGCTTCACAAATTATTTCGACTAGTCAAAAATATATTAGTTTACTTCGATACGAAGCTAAGGACATATTTTACGTAGAAAACGGATTTAAAACGACAAAGATATGCACTTTTTCATAAAGTTGCCGTAAATATTATTTTCTGAAAACTATATTATTTTTACGTTACAAGTATTTCATTAGCTGTAAAGGCTATGTTTGCGGCTGTTTTTAACCATGATGTGAAACTTTTCGGAACGAAGCGTCTTCTAGTAAAATCAAGTTCATCGGCCATATTTTTCAAAACAAAAAGCTGTTTGTCAAGCGGAGTCATAGTAAATTAATTACGGATGTTCAAACTTGGCCGAAACTTATTTTCTGCACACAATTAGCAAAAACCACCATCTTTAGCCCTTGATATCTTTATGATCGAGACCTTTTGGACGAAAACTCCTGAACTGAAACTTTTAGATATCGATACAAACTTTCCAAAACCGTTGAGTTCGTTCTCTAACGATCGACGTACACCGTTTTACGACTATTTTTCCGGAGCCATTTTTGTTAATTTCATAATTTTTCCGACGACATTGTTTTGCGACGAAAAGTGTTAATTTCACCAAAAATCATTATAAAACCATTGTAGGATGACATTTTGACGTAAAAACATGTAAAGTCATTTTTGAAGGGTCAAGACGTCAAAAGAGTATTTTTCGTCGACGAGTAATATTTTCAAAACTCGTAAATGGTATAAATAACATACGAAGTGCATGCATAACATTACATTGCAACTCATGACATATCATATCATTCGTAATAGGTCCCGGTTGACGCATTACATTATACCTCAGTGTACTCACTTTTGCCGTTATTCCAGTTTATCCAAGTGAGTTTTCATAGCCCCGTTTTACATGCTTTCGATTATTTTCAAACCCACGGGGGAGAATATATTGCACTACATTTTTTTTGTACGATACCAAGTATGTTAAATTCAATTACATTGCTTAAGTTACCACATTTGCCAATTTGAAAGTCCCCATTACTTGAACATGAACCGTTAATCTTTGAAGCGAGGATGAGTGGATAGATCTATCGAGGGTGACGCCTCCATCCGGGTTGGTGAATCCCAACCAGGCAAACGGATGCATTTCATTTGATCACGTTACGGAGTTGTCTGGCAAACACTCTGCAGGGGCATACATTATTGAACAGTCTAGTTTCGGGGTCATGGGCTTAGAGCAATTGTAACATTATTTTTACGTGACTGGATTGTCATGCATGGTCTATACTTGTGTAGTCGTATAAAACATTTACATAAACCTATGATTTCTCACCAACATTATTGTTGACCGTTTTTAGCAATGTATTTTCAGGTAACTGAGGCATTCATCATGACATGGTTTAGGGACCTACATTTTGAGTCGCGGCGTCGACTTACATTATTGTACATTATGGTACTTTATTTCAAAACATCGTTTGGATTTGTAACATGGATGTATTTCCGCAAACTTTGTAAACCTTTTGGGACCGATGTTGTACTCTGATTGTTTTTATGAAATATCCAACGATGTGTTTTTAAAACGACACTTTAGGTCGTTCAATATAACTGTGATGTGGTGCTGTGACAGTCAATCCCCAGGAATTCCATTCCGCTGCAAAACAGGTAAATTGGGGGTGTGACAATTATGTCTCATCTTGAGTAAATATCTGAACAAGATTGTCTACGGGGATGTTTGTTTGGTATTTCTTATTTGGATTTGAAGTGAAGATTTTCGGGCGTGTTTATTTATTTAGTCTTCTTTCTTTCTACCCTTCCGCGAAGATGACTTGTTTGGGCGTTTATAGAGGGTGATAAAGACTTGGCTATTTAATTACTGTTGTGATTCTTTCTCGCTTAACCCACAACGTAACTATCACTTTGGTGTCTCACTCAGTTGAGAATGTCAAGAGGTTTTGTACATTGGGTACACCGTTTCTTCTTCACAAGGATTAGTACAAGGTTAAGTAACAAATCTGGGGAAGTTCACTTCATGATCAAGTTTGACATATCGGGTTTACTTCACCAAAGTGGTCACTGCAACAGCCAACAGAATGCGTGACTGATGTGTTTACCAAAGTGTTTGTTGGATGGTTGATGTTATTGATGATGTTGATTATTGAACCGCTGATGAACCGCATATTCCCCTAAAACATATATTCACTGAAACCAAATCTGTCATTACACGTTCAAGCTAACATTGTTTACGGTTTTGTCTTGATTTTGTAAAATCCCGCGAAAGAATCTATTTCTCGGTTTAAATCATAGACTTGTAAAATCCCGTGACAATAGAAACATCCTGATAATTGTAAGGTGCGTTTCCGGATCTATCTTACGGTTTATTCTTGGTTTTGTAAAATCCCGCGAAAGAAACTATTTTTCGGTTTAAACCATAGAGTTGTAAAATCCCGTACTGATGGAACTATTCTGGAGAAATGGAAAGTGTATTTCGGGATCTTATTTGATGCTGGTGCTACGGTTTCTACTTCAAAGAAGGGATAAAAGGGTGTACTTCATAAATTGGGTGTGTGTTTGGATTATCCTCATGGCAGTTTGGCTATTACTTGGTTTTACGGGGTTATTTGCTTAAACCATGGTCGGGAAGAAAACCATTATCAGAGTTCACTGAAAACGTCAAAGGAGGCTAGATTTGAGTTTTTAACCAAGAAGATGTGACAACAGAGTTAATTCACTATTATTTATTTGAGGTTGAAGTGAAATATTACGGGCGAGTGTACTTAGTATATGAAGGTATCGGGGATGGTTGGATGAAGATTCTTCAAGATCCTTGTTCGAGCTTATTATAGAAAACGAAGACTTGGAAATCTAGTTATTTTTGGGAGTCTTTTTCTTTTACCACGAGGGGAAATTGGGCTCGTATCACCACAAAATAACTATCACTTTAAGGAGTTATGTTTTAGTGCTCAGTGTCACATTCAATTGTGGATTTTCAAGAGGTAATATACGTCTTATACTTGATGGTTGGTTGGTTGAAGAGTATAGAGTACATTGAGAGTACTTAAAGATGCTAATGGAAATCGGCACCGCTCTTTGTTACACATGTGCAAGTTTAAGTCACGAGTTCGGGATAGTTTAGTTCAAGGTCAAATTTATCATATTGGGTTTTCTCCATCAGCTGTCACGACAAAAAGCCTACTGAATGATAATGGGGTTGATTACATGTTTTGCTTTGAGAGCTGAAAAGAGAGAGATTATGACGTCTGTTCACATCAGTTCAGGCCTCGTACTCCAAAGAAAAGAAATATGTACGCTTCAGTGCGCACTATCTTTTGAAGAAGAGAAATCTTCTCTATTATGACCATTCTCATCAACATGTTTCATGCTTTTTCCACGCGCTTTCATTTATCAAGTGAACCGGACTACCGATGATTGTTTTCTTATTCCACTTGCTCAACTATAATGACGATGGCGACATCCTGTGCTAATTTTGCTGGGGGAGAAGTGTGAATTGACTACATTTGGATGATTTTCACTTGTTTAATCAAGAATGGCATCTCCGTATGCAATTCTTGAGGGGGTGAAGAAGTGTGATAATACTGCATGGTTGATTGATATATGAGAATAAATGGTCAAACGGCTCCAAACTCATGTAAGAACCGAGATTCTTCTTATCGGGTTATCTTCACATGTAGTTTCTTCTAAGAGCCGTTGGTTGACATCTTCACTCGGATTGATGAGTTTATCAAAAAAGTGCTTCCGGTTAATGCTTCACGTATACATCAACATGATGATTCCGAACAATCTCTCTGTTCTTGTTTGATGTGATTGGTAGTTTGGTGTTACCATCTTGTGTGTTCGTTGCGGCCTGATTGCTGATTTCCTTGATGAACATCTTTCTGTTCTTGTTTGATGGGAGGGATTTTAGTCAAGGGGATTTGCAAGATGTAAGTTAATCGGGATGCTTTTTGGTGGGATGCTTTTTGGTGTGAGTTGGAGATGTTAACTATCTATTCCCCAACTACACAATCTTGAAGAAGGTCGAGTCTACAGTCTGTTCTACATTTTATGCTGCATGTTAGAAGACTAAAGACGAGTTGCATTTGATTATCCAAAGACTTCTTTATATTCCGGGCATTGTCAGTTTAGGGGAGAGCACTAATTGGGGGAGGGTGAAATGTCAGATTTAATCCCCAATTAGACTTGCTCACATTATTCAGCATGTTGATTCTCACAAAGACTTCAAGCGTTCTTCTCAAAAGATTTCTAGTATTTAGGCTTTCAAAGAGTTGCTGATTCTGAAGTGTCAAAACCAGCAAGGGGGAAGGAGACACGTATCTAAACGCGAGTAAACTTGATGAACTTAATACTTCTAAGTAATTGAAGATATCCCGGGAAGACAAATGTTATTACCGCAGAGAAACTCAAGGTTTGACTCATGGCGGGTAAACTTGATGGACTTAATACTTCTAAGTGATTGAAGTTATCCCGGGAAAACAAATGTCATGACCGCAGAGAAACTCAAGGTTTTACTCATCAAGGCGTTTAGTGTTCTTATTCCAACTATATGGGGGAAGAGATGGAAGAGTTAGTTTCTGAAGATGAAAGAGGTACACATGTGTGTGATGATTTTGATGTCACCACAATCATCAGGGGAGAGAGATTATGTACATTGGGGATGCTCAGCTGTTTTACTTGAGGGCTTAATCAGTGATTCAAAGATATAATCACTTATTTCGGTGTTGACATCCGCAGAGATTGTCACCCGCAGAGATAATCAGTGATTCGGCCTGCTTCTTCAATGTTATCGGTTATTCTCTCTTTGGGCATTCGGGTACTTCGGGTTTTTGAGCTTCATACACTTTCTTCAGGGGGAGAGAAAAGTATACATCGGGGTTATTCTTTGGCTATTGGACTTAATCTGCTACTTCGATCGTATAAGTTTCTTTGTCTTCGGGTATGTGTATTCGGGTTCGTGAGCTCTAGTCTAAGAGACTGACTGCATCAATTCAACTACTCAGGGGAAGTGGTCTCTTGACACCTGTTGGAATGGATTGCTTCAGACTTCAGTGGTTATGAAATGTGAGAAGATTATTTATGAGTGGGATGATACGTTGCTGATCTATTTTGATGATATAACCCCGAACGGAGAATCTCGATTATCGTTCTTAAAAGGAGCAGCGGGATTTATGATAATGGTGTACTTCTATGTGCACCTGGCTAAAGCAAGCTTGAAATATAGCATCGAATCTGCTCATCTAATGGATTTTTGGTTTGGGGGGAAGCTACCAAAGTCTCACTTTCAAGTGGCTCAATTTCTCTCTTCGATTCAAGAGTCTTGGAAGCTTTGGTGGTGAATGTTTAAGAGATGATGACTTCTATCTTCTACAACGGGGCTGGTCGATATCCTTATCTCGGTACTCGTATCATCATCTTCTTATACTATATCATCATCTCTATCTCTGCATATATTTTTCAGAAAAACCAAATACAAAAATATAAAACCAACAAAAGAAAATAGAAAAATATAAAACCTTCAAAAACCCATAAAAATCAGAAAAATTTGCAAAAGACCAAAAATATGTTTTTAAAGACATGTCTTCTGGTATCGATAACATCTGCGGTCTTAGAAATGTCATTCAATAATGGCACGGGACCATAGATGAAGTTCGAGCAGGAGGTGTAAATATTCTTTTCCAAATCATGTCTAAAAAATACGGCTTGCAGTTATTTCAGACTGTAACCCGAGCTAAAACCATGGCTTGCTACTATTTCTGATAGCAACCCGCTCTTTAAAGGAAGGAAAGTGTTGCGCTAAACCAATTTTTCAAATATTTCGTGCACTTATCCTAAAACAAAACAAGGAAAGTATGTCGTCAAAAAGACTGCTGTTCCTACACATATGTTTTTCCGTCTACAATTCTTCAGAAAAATATTTGTTGTTTTTTCAAAATGGTGGAAATTGAGTTGCTTGAAAATCAATCAGATTCAGAGAATTTTTGTAAAAATAGAAAACTCAATCAATGACTTCAGAACTTTCAATCTTTTCAGAAAAAGAGTCATTGATTGAGGGGGAGAATGTTTTCAAATCTATATTATCCAACGAGATTATCTAATTATCCTATATACTTAAATGTAAAACATGTTAACCTACGTTGAAGGACTAGGTGCCCAGGATATGATTGTTAGGATTAGATGACTGGAGTTTGATAAACACATAAATCCCATACCTTATATGATCTGATTGATATGTTGGATTGACTTTAATCAGTCGATTGTTGTTTGGGTGATGTCGACCACCATATATATGTATGTGTGTTCACTAACGTATGCAGGTATATTGGTATATAAGAATGTTCCCGATCCGGATCCCACAATTAAAGATGATTGGATGCCGAAAGGAAAGGGTAACTATATCTTGGGTTGACAAATGAAGAAGCGAAGCTTAATTGGACTTCCATGGAGAGTTGGCATAAATGCTGTAAGATATAACTTTTCACGTACACATCAAACCATAACAACAAGGTGGCGTATAAGTGGAATTCTAGAGAGAGAAAGTTAGAGGTTTAGGGAACTTAGTGAGAGAAAGTGAAAGATATTATTATGAGCTCCAACTCTCTACCTTGGGAGGTAGAGAGTATTTATAGTCTTACATAAATCGCCACACATCGGGCTGTGGATCAGGCATACAGTGGGTAAAGACCCGTCCGTCCTCCACGGTGTTACATAACTAAATACTACTTAACTTAAAAGAACTACGACTACGAGCTTTCTAACGATTACATATACTTGAGGTGACCGACTCTTTAATACCTGGAATTTCTAATTCCTAACAAATGCAACGTAAGAGGTCTCACTGCATCAGCAGATGGTTTTCTTCTAAGTGATTGAAGAAACGGAGCTTAATTTGACCTCAGTTGGCATTAAAATGCAATGTAAGAAGTCTCACTGCATCAGCAGGCGGTTTTTCTTCCAAACCCTACAGCAACAACAGAAGCTTCTCAACCACCTAACGGATCTTTGTGCAGGATACCATCTTTAAACAATTTTTAAGAAAAATTTGAATAAATTGTTTTGAAAATGGAAAATATTGTTTTGAAAATTAATTGGACTTAATTTGAAAATCACCGGACTTCATTTTATCAAAACTTGAGTCACTCAATTATTGACTACGGTCATCGATTGAGGGGGAGAGTGATTTAAAATAAAATATTTTCAAATGATATTTCTTCACAAAATGTTCCGTTTTGTACGTTATAACGTGGTGATCTAAAGATTTAATGTTATGTCATGGTATGATTTTTCTTTTGAATCAAGGTCTTTCAAAATGAAATTTTTTATGTTCTTGTTTGATTGTGAAATTGTTTTATTTTACTTAAAGATCTCTTAAAACTATCATACCTGACACTAACAATCTTTAATGTCTAAATCTAATCCTATCTGTCATTTTTCAAAATTAAATCTTGCCACGTCTTTCCCCAAACTTTTCTAAATGATTTAAATCAATTGGGATCACAAATCTCAATTGGTTTGAAATTTTTGATCGGGGGAGAGATCGTGATTTAAATCTCAAATCTGTTTTAGTCCTTTTAAGGCACTCCTGCCTCCATGTGCCAAACGATTTCAAATACATAATGCACATGTTGAGGAGGAGGATTTATCCAAAAACAAGATGAGTATTTAAACCAGGCGCATTTTCTCCCATGTTTTCTAAACCTCATTAAATCACTTGGGATCCAAAATCTCAAAGGGTTTGATATTTTTGATCAGGGGAGAATTTGTGATTTAATATGAAATTTGATAAATGGTGATCATTTGATTCAATGTGCTGGCTCTCTCTAATATGTGCTAAACTCTTTCATATATTGATGCACATATTGAGGGGGAGCGAATGGTTTATTAATGGCTTTTGTGATCGTGATTATGCTTCAAAAATAACTCTTTCCTCTATGTGATAAAATGATTTCATATATCCTATGCACATATTGAGGGGGAGAAATTTACCAAGAAAATCAAATGGCTTTTTCTATGAAAATTGTGATCAAAGAAAATATTTCAAAGTCCTCTTGCCTCCATGTGCTAAACAATTTCTAAATCATATGCACATGTTGAGGGGGAGGTTTTCTAAATGATCAAAACTATTAAGGTACAAAATGCTTTGATCGTATCACAAGTACCTTGATTGTTTTTCCAAATGATTTTTCAATTGGTTTCAAGGAAGAATGAACTGTACCAAAAGACCGACCATTTTACTTTATGTATGGAGTTATAAGGATGGTGAGGTTAGGTATTAGTTCCCACGATCCGCCAGAACCGGAGGGATCTACCCGGGGACAATCCACTAGATAGTGTAGAGTCCTTAGGTATATTGAAAAAAGGAGAAAAATGAGAATATGGGAAGAGTGCCGACTGAGACAGAGCTAGTACTGGAATAAACCCAACAAGGTTCTAGTAATGAAGTCTCCGTAAGCACTGAAGGGGTTGAAGAATGAAAAAGAAATGAATATGAAAAGGGTGAAAAGAAATAGCCCTCCAATTATTCAACCTTAGGGCAGTAACCGGGTTCAATACATATGCTACGGGTGTTTACTAAGGTAACATCGGTATTGAAGACAAGACGTCATGGACCCAGTGACGCATTGCACTAAAACTTCTCAAACCACTCAAGTTCCTCTTAAAAGGGCTTGTTTCCTTCTCACGGGGAACCGACATTGTCTATCGACTTTCTCTTAGAGATTGTTGATATTGAAGAAGGAGACCCTATCCCTAGTCTCCGGCATAGGAACCAAATGTGCACTATTGAGTCTAGAGCCAAGAGATCATCCACAATATCTCATTAGGACACTAAATTCTTGAAGACTTGCTGTTTCACACAATGTGAAAAGTAAGAATATATTAAGAGTCCTACGCATTATCCTTGTGGTATTGCCAGAACATCCGAGTGATATGTAAAATATTCACGATGAAGATGGAAAGCCTTCTAGAGCCAACATCAAACAAGCTCTTGGTAGGTGGCATGTGAGATCTTTTCAAAAGATCAAACTTGTGACAACTGGATAGAAACGATGGGGAGATTCATTCTTGAATCAACCTTGGTCCAGGAAATGAATTGACGAATACTTTTGGAAAAACCGTTCGATGTGCAAATCTTCTTTTCTCTAGCACATTGAATGTGTATTCATTTTCAAATTTAAAAAGTATCTCTGATTGAAAAAATACTTTTAGAAAAACCGTTCGATGTGCAAATCTCTTCTTTTCACTAGCACATCGAATGTGTACTCTTTTCAAATACAAAAAGTATTTTGATTGAAAATTGATCTTTCTCATAAAACCTTCATTGTATTGCAAAACTCTTTCTTCAAGCAATACGCGATTGTTTTTCAAATCATTTTTCATCAATCAGTGAATCTCAATTTGCTGGTTCACTCACTCCGTGTTGTCTTCTTTGAGACGTTCCAGTTTAAGAACAGCTAGAGCAGCTGCGAAACCCTGTCAAGGAGATTCTTAGGAATCCTACCTGATCACAGGCAGTACTTGTACTGATCAATGGGGAACCGTGGCCCGTGTACCTTAATTCAACGAAAGTGATCAAAGACACTTTCGTGTGTTTTATTACTAACTGTTGTTTGCAGGTACATTTGGACGGTTGTAGCTGATCAGAATTGAGGAGTCAATCCAAAGCCGCATGCTCACAACATCCACACTGAATTGAAGAAATCATGACTGGTGCATATCTACATAACCTGGTTCTGATATTTCTATACTATGCTACTGCTACGCTGCTGCAAATATCATGAACCTGTAAAGCTTCCGCTACTCTGATGGAAAGATGTCATGATTCAAAAGTGTGAGCATGTCGGTCCAAAAGTCACAACATCACATGAAGGCAACACAACTACGGATGATCTAGAGAGATTTACTGTGGCTGATGATCTCAGTGAAAGCTCAAAGATTATCAAAGATGTGGATCATTAAAGGCCTCCACTTAAAGTACAAATCTACGCGGACTTTGAAGAATCGCTGCTAAAGCACAAAGATTGTGGAAATGAAGAATTCAAGTCTACGAGCTCAAGAACGAAGTCAAAGATAGAATGCGAGGAAGCAAAATGTATTTCATGGGGTGACCTCCCTTAGGGGGAGATTGTTAGGAATTGGAAATTACATATTAAAGTATCGGTCACCCCAATTATAGTCTAGCATAAGTTAGCTCGTAGACTTGTAGTTATTTACGTTATTATGTAGCTAATTAGTTAGTCAGTAGCGTAGAATAGTTTAGAGCAACATCGTGGAGGAAGGACGGGTCTTTACCCACTGTATGCCTGATCCACAGTCCGATAGGAGGACGTATTGTTTGTAAGTATAAATACCCCTTCCATCCATGGAAGGGGTGTGGCTTGGCAATCTAACCTTTTACATTTTATTGAAGAAACTCTCTACCAAGAACACCAGCTCTCTAATTTCTCTCTCTACAATGTTTAACATGTATTTTGATCATCCAAGACCACCCGAATCATCAACACAATAATATTACGATCCTACAGTCTCTACTTTGGTTGGGTACTTGTGTACATTATGGGCTGATTGGTTATATGGAAGATAACGGGAATGCACTTAGTAAAATGAAGATGTTGATATATTGTTCCCCTGAATAGACAACTGGTCAATCTCGAAGAGTAATGTGTACATCGGGGACGCACAACAGGTTCATGTGATTGGACCTCATCAGTTATTCCGGATTTGATAACTACTGAGACGATCAATGTTTCAACTTGGTACTTTGGTGTTCTCGTGTTCTTCGAGGTGTTGAGCTTCATTCAATGAGACCATTTTTCATTCATTTCTACCTCTTGGGGAAATGGTCTTTATTCTGAGTTTGTCGATTTGGGGGGAAGCTACCAAAGTCTCACTTTCTGTAGGCTCAAGTTCTGACGACGATTCAAGAGCCTCGAAAGCTTTGGTGGTGAAATTTTAAGAGATGATGACTTCTATCTTCTACAAAGTGCTGTACGATATCCTTATCTCGGTACTCGTATCATCATCTTCTTAAACTATTTCTCTATCGTTGTAAATATTCTTCAAAAAAAAAGCAAAATACAAAATTATAAAACCTACAAAACAAAATAGAAAAATATAAAATCAACAAAAGCCCATAAAAATCAGAAAATTGAAAAATACTAAAAATATGTTTTCTCAAGACATGTTTTCTGGTTTCAGTAACATCTAAGGTCTTAGAAATGTCATTCAATAATGGCACGGGACTTTAGATGAAGTTCGAGCAGGAGGTGTAAATATTTCTTTTTTATCATGTCTCAAAATATGGCTTGCAGTTACTTCAGACTGTAACCCGTGCTTAAATCTATGGTTTGATATTATTTCAGATAGCAACCCGCTCTTCAAAGAAGGAAAGTGCTACGCTTAAACAATTTTCAAAAATTTCGTGCACTTATCCTAAAACTAAAATGAGGAAAGTATGTCGAAGGACTGCTGTTCCTACTCAAATATTTTTCCTTCTAAAATTCTTTAGAAAATTATTTGTTTTAACAAAATGGTGGAAAATGAGTTGCTTGTAAATCAATCAAATTCAGAGTATTCGTAAAAAATTGAAAACTCAATCAATGACTTCAGCGCTTTTAAACTTTTCAAAAATTGAGTCATTGATTGAGGAGGAGAATGTTTTCAAATCTATATCATCTAACGGGCTTTCTTAAATTATCCTATATGCTTAATTGAAAATTATGTTAACCTATGTTGAAGGACTAGGTGCCTAGGATATGATTGTCAGGATTAGATGATTAGAGTTTGATGAACACATTATTCCCATGCCTTTACATGATCTGATTGATATGTTGAATTGACTGTTATTAGTCGATTGCTGTTTGGGTGATGTCGACCACCATATATCTGTATGTGTGTTCACTAACGTGTGCAGGTATATTGGTACATAAGAATGTTCCCGATCTGGATCCCACAAATGAAGATGATTGGATGCCGAAAGGAAAGGGTAACTATATCTTGGGTCGACAAATGAAGAAACGGAGCTTAATTTGACCTCAGTTGGCATTAAAATGCAACGTATGAAGTCTCACTGCATCAGCAGACGGTTTTTCGTCCAAGCCCTACAGCAACAACATAAGCTTCTCAACCACCTAACGTATCTTTGTGCAGGAAATTTGATACCATTTTTTAAACAATCTTCAAATAATATTGTTTTTGAAAAATGGAAAAATATTGGTTTTGAAAATAAACTGGACTAAATTTTAAAAATCACCGGACTTCATTTTATCAAAACTTAAGTCACCCAATCATCGACTACGGTCATCGATTGAGGGGGAGAGTTATTTAATATTAAATATTTTCAAACGATATTTCTTCACAAAAGTTCCGATTTGTAGGAAATAAAGTGGTGATCTAAAGATTTAATGTTATGTCATGGTATGATTTTCTTTAAAACTCAAAGATCTTTCAAAATGAAATTTTTTCTGTTCTTGTTTGATTGTGAAATTGTTTTATTTTACCCAAAAAAAATGATCTCTTAAAACAATCATACCTGACACTAACAATCTTTAATGTCTTAAATTGGTACTCATTAGTCAATTTCAAAAATTAAATGTTGCCACATCTTTCCCCAAAATCTTTTAAATGATTTAAATCAATTGGGATCACAAATCTCAAAAGGTTTGAAATTTTTGATTGGGGGAGAGATCGTGATTTAAATCTCAAATCGGTTTTAAAAGGGTGATTGTTTCAAAAGCACTCCCTCCATCATGTGCCAAACGATTTCAAACACATGATGCACATGATTGAGGAGGAGCATTTAACCTAAAACCAGAAGAGAATTTAAACCAGGCATATTTTCTCCCATGTTTTCTAAACCTATTTAAATCACTTGGGATCCAAAATCTCAAAGGATTTGATATTTTTTATCGGGGGAGAAAATGTTATTTAAATATGAAATCTGATTAAAAGTGATCGTTTTGACTCAAAGTGCAGGCTGCTATCCCATATGTGCCAAACGTTTTCATTAATTGATGCACATATTGAGGGGGAGCATTTAAAAAGATAATAAACTATCAAGGTACAAAGGTTTCAATGTTTTATCATAAGTACCTTGATTGAGTTTTAAAGGTTTTCTCTATGGCTTTTGTGGTCGTGGATGTGCTTCAAAAGAACTCATTCCTCTATGTGATAAAATGATTTCAAATATCCTATGCACATATTGAGGGGGAGAATTTACCAAAGAAAATCAAATGGCTTTTTCTATGGAAATTGTGATCAAGAATTTATTTCAAAAGAACTCTTGCCTCCATGTGCGAAACAATTTCAAAATCATATGCACATGTTGAGGGGGAGCATTTCTAAAATGATCAAAACAATTAAGGTACAAAATGCTTTGATTTTATATCACAAGTACCTTGATTGATTTTCCAAATGATTTTTCAATTGGTTTCAAGAAGAAAAGAACAATATCAAAAGACCGACCAATTTACTTTATGCATGGTAATATAAGGATGGTTAGGTTAGGTATTTGTTCCAACGATCCCGCCAGAGCCGGAGGGATCTACCCAGGGACAATCCACTAGATAGTGTAGAAGTCCTTAGGTATGATGAAAAAAGGAGAAAAGTGAGATATGGGAAGAGTGCGGACTGAGATAGAGCTAGAACTGGAATAAACCCAACAAGGATGTAGTTATGAAGTCTCGGTAAGCACAGAAGGGGTTGAAGAATGAAAAAGAATTGAAAGTGAAAAGGGTGAAAAGAAATAGCCCTCTAATAATTCAACCTTAAGGCAGTAACCGGGTTCAATACATATGCTACTGGTGGTTACTAAGATAACACTGGTATTGATGACAAGACGTCATGGACCCAGTGACGCACTGCACTAAACTTCCCAAACTACTCAAGTTCCTCTTAAAAGAGCTTGTTTCATTCTCACGGGGAACCGACATAATCTATCGAATTTCTCTTAGAGATTGTTGATATTGAAGAAGGAGACCCTCTCCCTAGTCTCTGGCATAGGAACCAAATGTGCACTATTGAGTCTAGAGCCTAGAGATCATCCACAATATCTCATTAGGATACAAAATTAATGAAGACTTGCTGTTTCACACAATGTGGAAAGTAAGTATATATGTAGAGTCCTACGCATTATCCTTGTGGTATTGCCAGAACATCCGAGTGATATGAAAATATTCACGATGAAGATGGAAATCCTTCTAGAGCCAACATCAAACAAGCTCTTGGTGGGTGACATGTGAAATCTTGCAAAAGATCAAGCTTGTGACAACTGGATAGAAACGATGGGGCGATTCAATCTTGAATCAACCTTGGTCCAGGAAATGAATTGACGAATACTTTTGGAAAAAAGGTTCGATGTGGAAATGTCTTCTTTTCTCTAGCACATCGAATGTGTAATCATTTTCAAATTCAAAAAGTATCTCTGATTAAAAAAATACTTTTGGAAAAACCGTTCGATGTGTGAATCTCTTCTTTTCTCTAGCACGTCGAATGTGTACTCTTTTCAAATACAAAAAGTATTTATGATTGAAAATTGATCTTTCTCATAAAACCTTCGTCGTATTGCAAAACTCTTTCTTCTAAGCAATACGCGATTGTTTTCAAATCAATTTTTCATCAATCAGTGAATCTCAATTCGCTGGTTCACTCACTCCGTGTTGTCTTCTTTGAGACGTTCCTGTTTGAGAATAGCTAGAGCAGCTGCGAAACCCTGTCAAGGAGATTCTTCGGAATTCTACATGATCACATGCAGTACTTGTACTGATCAACGGGGAACCGTGAGCCGTGTACCTCAATTCAATGAAAGTGATCAAAGACACTTTCGTGTGTTTTATTGCTAACTGTTGTTTGCAGGTACATTTGGACGGTTGCAACTGATCAGAATTCAGGAGTCAATCCAAAGCCGCATGCTCACAGCATCCACACTTAATTAAAGAAATCATGACTGGTGCATGTCTACAGAACCTGGCTCAGATATTTTTATACTATGCTTCTGCTACGCTGTTGCAAATATCATGAACCAGTAAAGCTTCCGCTACTCTGATGGAAAGATGTCATGATTCAAAAGTGTGAGCATGTCGGTCCAAAAGTCACAACATCACATGAAGGCAACACAACTATGGATGATCCATATAGATTTGCTATGGCTGATGATCTCATAGAAAGCTCGAAGATCATCAAAGATGTGGATCAGTTAAAGGCCTCCACTAAAAGTACAAATCAATGCGGACTTTGAAGAATCGCTACTAAAGCACAAAGATTGCGGAATTGAAGAATTGAAGTCTACGAGCTCAAGAGCAAAGTCAAGAATAGAATGCTAGGATGCAAAATGTATTTCATGGGGTGACCTCCCTTAGGGGGAGATTGTTAGGAATTGGAAATTCCATGTTAAAGTGTCGGTCACCCCAATTATAGTCTAGCAAAATTTAGCTCGTAGACTTGTAGTTATTTACGTTATTTAGTAGTTAATTAGTTAGTCAGTAGCGTAGAATAGTTTAGAGCAACACCGTGGAGGACGGACGGGTCTTTACCCACTGTATGCCTGATCCACAGTCCGAAGGAGGACGTTTAGTATGTAACTATAAATACCCTCTACCTTCCAAGGTAGAGGGTTGGACCTTTCATTCAATCTAACCTTTCTTTCTTTGTTTACTTTCTCTCTCTAGAAAGGCTCCCATTCTACTTTCTCTCTCTAAACTCTTAAACCATACGCCCCATTTATGTTATGATATGATGTGTTTGTGAAATCCAATATGTTACAACTCTTAAGTGACTTTGAAAAATATTTACTGAGAGCTCTAACCGATCTGGTTGGGGTTCCAACCGATTCGGTTAGAGTGATTTTGGTGGGTTTTGGTGGGTTTTTGAGGTTTTTTCGAAAGCAATTTTTAGCACACTTAGAAAGCAATCATTGAAATGAGCATTTTTAGAACACATGAAACGAAATCCTAACATCAAAAACTTGATTTTGATGCCAAGATCATTTGAGCAATTATGAGAAATTAGAGATTTTTAGACAGAAAATGCAAAGGAGCAATTAAGAAAACATCATGAGTAACAAACAAGAGCAATAGCAAACAAGCAAACATTTCAAGCAAGCAATTCAACAAGGAATCATGATCAAGCAAGGAATTAATATTTCAAGAAAATGAACAAACAAGCAAACAAACAAAAGAATGCAAAACCAAATCCCCGGCAGCGGCGCCAAAAACTTTGTGGGTTCCATCGAGGTTTTAAATTTATAATCAAGAATTACAGGTTAACTAGGAACACATTCGGGCAAGTATACCCTAGTCGAGTTGTAGTATAGGTTTTGGTAAATCAAGGTCATTCCAAGAGACTTGGTTGCACTACAAGTGTCATTTGTTTGTTTAAGCAAGTAACAAGGTCATGGTTATGATTGTCACAGATCAAACCACTAAGAAACGCAATTAGAACAAGCAGACAAAGAACATACATGTTTAGACACATGATCACAAGGATATTAGGATGTTTAGTTTGGAAAATATATATTATTAAAGGTAACCTTTCGACCTCTTGAACCAATAATAGTAGTCTAGTGTATTATAAATTAAATATACATAAGCCTCAATCAAATGGTCAGGTCATGAGCCTTATGCCTAAACAGCAAAGAAATAATCCTTTCGGCCCTTATACTTTGATGTTATTAATCCGTGAAGTTCCATTTACTTGAAAGATAATGACAACACATATTCAAAAGATTCCTTTCGACCTTAATCTAAATTAAACCTTTACTTGTTATGTTTATTAATTATCTTGCACAATCGTCACAAAGTACAAAACCCAAATCATTCGTCGACTAATGAATTGGAACTAACCATTGTTAAGAATACTTTCATCCATTGAACTCAACAATGATCAACCGAAACAATAAACAAGAACAAGTTCCAATTCAACCAAATATGATGTTATCAACATATTCCAAACAAACACCACAATTATCCAAACATCCTTTCATCACAAGTTCTCATAAGAAATAAACAAGTATCAAGACAACATTCACAAGAATCACATAATCAACACAATCAAAGAACCAAACATGAACAATAAAATTCATGTTGGAATCACTCCTAAACTAGATTTCAAGTGTTAGTAATTAATATGTAATAGTTAGCTTAATATGGCTTTTATGTTAGTAATCATGCCAAGGCTTATGTAGAAAGCCCATGAGCCTTGGCCCAAGCCCATAAAGGAAAGGAAGGGAACTTGCATGTTGCCCTAGTTCCTTCCTATAAATATTGCTTGTAAACCCTCACTTGAGGGTTGGTTGTTCATTTTATCAATACACTCTACGCGTAACCTTTCTATCTTATTCATACGTGTGTGTTTGGTAGTGTTCATCCGATCACTTCTCTTCTATTTCTTATATTGATGCTTGTGTTATAAATATAGGAACCTAACAGTGGTATCAATCGCCAAATAGTTGGGTGAAAAGGTCTTTTTTGTTTTTGAAGTTTTTGGTTTTACGTGTAAGTTACGGTTTACAAACTTTGTCACGCTTAAAAACTCATTTTTTACACTTTCCAATCCAAGATTCTTGTACTTTCAAAGTTTTTAAGTGTTAAAATTTCTGTTTTAAGCAAAAAGTTTCAAACTTTATGTGTAATTCTTCGTTTTTAAGCTTGGTTTCATACGTGGGTTTATTTCTACGCATAAGGTGTTTAGAAGTTTTGGATCATCAAGTTTCACACTTTTGTGTTATTTTGGTGATATTGAAGCTGTTTCATCACAGAAATCTGGTTTAGAATCACTTTTGGCTAAGAATCCGTTTTGGTTACATTTTACGCGTAACAAAACCCTAGTCTTACGCATAAGACTTCCTTGGTTTGATCTTCAGTTTTCGTGGTTTACTCAGTGTTTTTCTTGCTTGGATAAGCCTGAAAGCACTTCGACTTTGGATATCATTTACATTGTGATAGTGTAAAGGATTTTTGGGCAAAAACCTTAATTTTACGCATAAGCTTAAACTTACGCATAGAACTCTTTACGCCTAAGATTTTTCTTACGCCTAAGCTTTGTCTTACGCATAAGCTAATCCTAGGCATAAATTTTCTACGCCTAACTTTCAGGTTACGCATAATCTTAGTGTTTCTCAATTCTTACGCGTAAGCTAATCCTAAGCGTAAATATCACTTTTACGCGTAAGTTTGGTGTTTTTACGCATAAGCATTACTTTGCCTTAACGTGTCTTCTACGCCTAAGGATACTTCATCAACAACGTTTCATTCGACTACAAAGATCCATTTAACAACAAAAGTTTTCAACATGTCTCAACCACCATACTCTAACTACTTTCCTTACACGTATACTCAACAACAACAACAACTAAGTCCACAACATCAACAATTTAATCAAAAACAACAAATTTATCAACAACAATTTAATTAACAACAATTTAATTAACAACATTATCCACAACAAGGAGCAATTCCACCTCAAATGGTTCAACCACCACCTAGTCTTCAAGTACAACCTTACACAAACGTTTACAATCAACATCCATCCAGGAATACTATGAAGGAACCGACTTGGTTTGCAAAGATGTGTGAAGCTTTAAGTAGCCAAAAATCCATTCATGAGGCAGGATCACTTGATAGACCTCCAATGCTCACTCTCGGAAACTATGATCAATGGGTGATTAGGTTCTTTAGGTTTTGTGATCTAAAGAAGCCACATGGAAAGTTCTTAAAGAAGGTCATCTTGGAAGGTCCATTTCAGATGCCTATTCTGGTTACACCCGGAGATCCAAATGCTATTCCACCAAGAGATGATCTCACAAACATTGCAATTGTCGCTGACCTTTCTGGTGATGAACTTCTGCACTACGAAGCTGATGAGCTAGCAATGCAATATATCCTTTTAGGATAACCCAATCCAATCCTTCGAAGTTTTGATGCTCAAAAGACTGCAAAAAAGATGTAGGAACATATTCATCTTCTTATGGAAGGCACTGAACTCAATCAAGAGGATATGGAATCCAAAATTTACTTGGCTTATGAACACTTCATGATTGAACCAGGAGAGACATTAGAGTCTTATCATCATCGATTCTCAAACATCATCAATGACTTGGATAAACACAACATCATCATGCTAAGAATTGCAGTCAATACAAAGTTCCTAAGTAGTCTTGGTCCTGATTGGGAAAAATATGTCATTTTCATCCGTCAAGCAAAAAATCTTCATCATGCTACTTACGGATTGTTGTACGACTATTTGAAGCCCCACCAAAAAGAAGTTGACAAAGAAAGGGTTATCCGTGGACAAACTATTTCACCATCACTTCCGGACAATCAACAACTTGCTTTGTGGGCTCAAAATAGTTATCCTCCTCAACCCGCTCCTCAACCAACTGCAACAATTACACCATATGATCCGTCACAGCAACAATCTCAAGAAACTCTATTGGTTCCATACAACAACAACAATGATCAAGCACTTTACAGTGAAGCTAATGAGGACTCCGAAGCTTTCGATGCATTTCAACAAGGATTTGTTATGATCGCTAAAGCCTTTGGCCGGTATACAAACAAATCCAACAATCGCATTAGCTCCTCATCAAACATAAGGAATTAGGTTGTTGTGAACAATGGACGTGTTGAAGTTTAGAATCATGGATATGGTCGTCATATGGGAGGTGGTCAAGGGTTTAATGCTATGGGAAGGAATAACATGGGTGCTCCACAACAACAGAGAGCTCAAGTGGTTGAACAGGGAAATGCTCAGAATGGGATGAATGGTCTTCGCTGCTACAACTGTAATGAGAAGGGTCACCTGGCTAATGCATGCCCAAAGCCGAGGACTAGAGGCAGTGCTTATCACAAGGAAGCTTTACTTTTGGCTCTTAAGGATGAAGCTGGTGGAACCCTCACGACTAAAGAACATAGCTTTATGGCAGATGCAGACTCAGATGATGATATGCAGGACTTGCTGGCTAATGCAGCAGTGATGTTGATGGCATAAATGTAAGCTCTCCACATAAGTGACATAGGCCTAGTATATGACACTGATGGCTTGTCTCATGTACCCGAACAAACCATATTCATCACTGATCTTATATCTCAGCCAACATCTGAATCCGACAAGGCTCAGAATGTTCAACATGAGCCATCCACATCTCATCTTGATGATTCTCAACTAGACCCCGTAGTTACATTTGATGATCAAGATGACCCTATGGTTACCTTTGATACTCAAACTGACTCCGTGGTTATACTTGAGGATCTGAATAGTGATCATGTTGTGACTCACGTTGAACACGCTGAACCTTTGCCTAATCCAGATATTGACCTCTTACTTAAAGATTATCAATCCCAAATGGATGAATGGCTTTCATTAAATCAGCAATTACACAGTAAAAATGCACTGTTAACCAGGGATATTGAATGCTTAAAACGGCAACTCAATTTTTTCAAAACTCAAGAAAAACGTGAAAAAGTTTTTGAAGTCGCTTTTGCTAAATCACGCCAAAACGAAAAATCTTTAGAACGACAGATTTGTGATCTAGCTGCATCGAAGAATGCTTTGTTGTATCTAATAGAACAACTGAAACATGAACATACAAAACAACTTAACGCTCTTACTTTGGAAAATCAAAAAGCCAAAGCTGAGTTGTTAAATTGTCAAAAACAGTTCTCTGCATACAAAAAGCATTCAATGAAACGAATAGATGACCATCTTGAAGAAATTATCGGCTTACAAAACAAACTCAAAGAGTTTTGAAATGTTGTTTACAAACATGGTGAGTCAATCACAACTATTCAAAAGTTTACTTTAAAACCCAATCCAAATGGATATGGACCGAATCTTGTTGATTACAAACCAAAGCTTTCAACCAAAGCATTCAAACGAAATCCTGAAGTTTCCAGTGCAGAATACAAAATTGATGACTCTGTTATGAGTGTTGTTGAATATCATCGTCAAGAGGAATTAGATGCAGAAGACGAGATTCGATCAAAATTAGAAAATGTTGTTTATAACAAGCCATTTAACTATTCAAAAGCCGTCACTTTCGTCACACAAAAGGATTCTTCTAACACACCTAGGATTATCACAAATACGTCTGAGTCTTCTAATGTTGCTCCCCAACCAAATTATGCACAAATTTATGGTCCTTTACCTTCACTCAGTGAAGTAAATTCAAAACCCGAAAATCGTCAAATTCTTAGATATTTTGACATTTTTACTTCTGACCTCAAACTTTTAGAACGTGAGATTGAATTTCATTCTGAAATAAAAGTTGAACATTTTCAATCACCTCAGGCGCGAGAACAAAGAGATATTTTTCAGAAAAGAATTTTACCCCATGTTAAAAATTTGAAAAATTGTGCATTGTATTGGGAAAGGGAATTTCATAAGGAACTTGGATTGATGAAAATCATTTTCTAGAAAACAGAAACATCTATTTCTAATACAAAACATAAAAAGAAAATGTTACGAAAAGATGTTGATCGACTCTTGGAAGATGTTATCTGTGCCGATATCCATAATGTTGTGTTATTGCATTCTTTGTCATATGCATTTGATTATATCTCTGCTGATACTGTTGATTCTATTGAAATTGTTGAGAATACTGATACTAGGTCACAAAATCAAGTTTTTAAACGATGAAAATGAACGTTTATTAAACAAACTTTCAAACGCAAAACGTCGTCTTCAATGGTGTCAAAAAGATTGTCATAATCGTGAACTCGCTTTGCAAAACAAGATCAACCAGTTGCATACCAAAACTCTTTGTCCTAAACTTGAGCAACTGGATGACCAAAATGTGTCTTTGATGTTTCAAATCTCAAAATATGAACAAGAAATTTCAAAAGTGAAAAAGGAATATAGCGTCATATTTGATTTACTCAAAAAGACTCACGCTAAAGCGTCACAAGATGTTGATAATCATCTGGCATATACCAAAGATGTTTTACGATGAGAAGGAGTCACTCGTTCTGAAAATCTAGATTTGTTACACAAAATCCATGATCTTAAGGCAGAGTTGGTGCTATTTAAGCAAGATAAGGAGAGTAACACAACTGTAACTGCACCAAAACAGATTCAAAATGACTCTAGAACATCTAATGACAAACACACAAGAAACTAACGTGCTTCCCTCTACTGAAACAGGAAGAGTTGCCTCTTTTCCCAACGTCCGCACTTCACAGCCTAGGAGCAATACAAGGAAGAATAGGAAGTTGCGACCTAAGAAAAGTTCTATAAAGAATGCTGAAGTAGAAGAACACCCTAGGACTTTGAATAAGACCCATGTTGCATCCACTTTAGATATTGCGTCTGACAAATGTAATTGAAAAAGTGTTGAAACGAATGCTGAACCTTTAAGTACTTTTGATATTCAGTCTGAAGCTTCTTGTGTTATTTGTCGTAAAAGTATGCTTTCTGATTGTCATGATAAATGTGTTGCTAAAGTTATCTTGTCTCGTTTAAGGAATCCTAAGAAACGGAATACCTCTAGGCCCACTAATGCTTCTAAGTCTGTGCTTGGAAAACCGCCCTCTTTAGATTCTAAGAAACACATTGATGTTCCTGTAGTTCCAGTATCACCTCCAAAGAATGTAGTACCACCTAGTGCATTCACTAAGACTAAAGCAAATACTAGTTGGAGATGGCAGAAATGGATACATAATACACTAGGATTTAAATGGATGCCTAAAATCATTGATGTGTGTATTTCGACTATAACTGCTTCGGAACCCTCTAACTCTTCGGGTTCCACATCTACTTCTATTCCATCTTTGTCGTCTGTGTGTAATGCAGGTGATACAGATCATCCTTTGGATTGTTGATAGCGGATGTTCCCGACACTTGACATGCAATCTCAAACTGTTATCAAACTTTATTGCAAAGTTCATTGGCACTGTCAGATTCGGGAATGATCACTTCGCAGCTATCATGGGCTACGGAGATTACATCAATGGAAACATTGAAATTAGCAGGGTTTATTATGTGGAAGGCCTCGGTCCCAATCTCTTCTCAGTAGGTCAATTATGTGATGGAGGTTTAGAAGTTGCTTTTCGGGAGAAAACTTGTTTCATTCGTGATCTACAAGGAAACGATCTTATGTCTGGAACTCGCAATTCAAGTCTCTACACTATCTCCATGCAAGACATGATTGCTTCATCTCCCATCTGTCCCTTTCAAAGGCAACATCAACAAAATTTTGGCTTTGGCACCGTCGTCTCTCACATTTAAACTTTCAAACCATAACCAACCTTGCTCGATACAAACTTGTTGAAGGTCTCCCGAGATTCCGGTATTCTAAAGATCACCTTTGCTCAGCTTTTGAACAAGGGAAAAGCACTCTTGCTCATTTTCCTTCAAAGGTGGAACACAGCTCTCAGCATGTGCTTCATCTTCTTCACATGGATTTGTGTGGCCCGATGCGTGTGCAAACGATTAATGGCAAACGCTACATCCTGGTAATTGTAGATGACTACTCAAGATGGACTTGGGTCTACTTTCTTCGAAGCAAAGATCAAGCTCCACAGATGATCATCACCTTTCTTAGGAAAATACAAGTTCAGCTCCGGAACACAGTCTGACAAATCAAAACAGACAAAGGAACTGAATTTGTGAATCAAACTCTTCAGGAATTTTATGAGAAAGTGGGAATTGAGCATCAAACATCTATTGCACGTACACCAGAACAAAACGGAGTTGTTGAAAGACGAAACCGCACGTTAGTGGAAGCTGCAAGAACGATGTTACTTAATGCTAAACTTTCGGACTACTTATGGGCTGAAGCCGTGTCAACTGCATGCTACACACAGAATCGATCAATGATTACCAAGCGCCACAACAAAACACCTTATGAACTTATCCACAACCATAAACCGAACCTCAAACACTTTCATGTATTTGGATCCCTTTGTTATCCGAATAATGATCGTGATGACTTTGGTAAGCTCAAAGCCAAAGCTAACATTGGAGTCTTTATAGGATATTGTGAAAATTCTAAGGATTTCCGGATCTGGAATCGTCGTACAAAGCAAGTTATGGAAATGATTCATGCAAATTTCGATGAGCTTACTGAAATGGCTTCTGAGCATAACAGCTTGGAACCCGGTCACAACCTTTTAAACTTCCCCCAAACCCCATCTTCAGCTGAATCAAGCCCCCAGCTTACTCGTCAATAAATGGAAAAGCTATTTGCTCCTCTGTTTAGTGATGATATTGATGAACGTGCTCTAGGTGTACCCAATGTTTCCGCTGCTCAACCTAATCATATTCCAATACCTGATACACCTGCTACAACAACTACTGTTGAAGAAGCACCACCAGTTGACTCTACAACAACAGTTGAACAAACTGCTTCCAACGACGCTGAACCAGCTGATGATGTTCTAAACAATGAAGTACCCCCACCTGCAGATTTTGATCCAAATGCGTTCTTTAACCCGTTTTCTAATGAAACTGCTGCACCTGATGTTGCGGAATCATCTACAAGCCATTTGAATCCTCCAAATCTGCACAATGTATACCAACATCAACCCTCTACACATCGTTGGACAAAAGACCATACTCTTGAGAACATTATTGGTAACCCGAATCAACCAGTCGTAACTAGACAACATCTTCACACAGATGGTGAACATTGCATTTATGCACTCACTGTCTGCCAATCTGAACCTAAAAACATTAAAGACGCAATGAACAAAGACAACTGGATTGAATCCATGCAGGAAGAAATCAATCAGTTTAAACGTCTTGAAGTATGGGAACTGGTTGAAAGACCAACAGGGGTCTACGTCATTGGTCTCAAATGGATTTGGAAAAACAAATTGGATGCTGAAGGGAACGTAATCAGAAATAAGCCACGTCTGGTGGCTAAGGGTTATAGACAGGAAGAGGGTATTGATTTTGAAGAATCATTCGCTCCGGTTCCTCGTCTTGAGGCTGTTCGGATATTTCTGGCGTTCGCGGCTCATATGAATATAACGGTCTTTCATATGGACGTCAAAACTGCTTTTTCGAATGGTCAACTGAAAGAAACAGTCTATGTCAGCCAGCGAGAAGGATTCGTTGATCCAGAGTTCCCGAACCACGTCTACAAACTGAAGAAAGCTCTGTACGGACTCAGACAAGCTCCAAGGGCGTGGTACGATAAGTTATCATCCTTCCTTATTGCCAATAAATTCACCAAAGGTTCAGTCGATCCTACACTTTTCATACAATATCATGGGGCTCACATATTAATCGTTCAAATTTATGTGGATGACATCATTTTTGGGTCAACACACTTAAAATACTCAAATGCTTTTGCAAAACTAATGACAAAACATTTTGAAATGTCAATGATGGGTGAACTCACATACTTTCTCGGAATGCAAGTTCATCAATCACCCCGTGGTATTTTCTTAAGTCAGTCCAAATATGCCCTTGAACTTCTTAACAAATTTGGAATGCAAAACTGTGACACCTATGCCACACCAATGGCTCATACCAAGAAGCTAGACGCTGATTTATATGGGAAATTGGTGGACCCTACCAAATACCGTAGTATCATTGGGTCTCTCATGTATCTAACAGCTAGCAGGCCTGATATTGTGTTTGCCGTGTATCTTTGCTCCCGTTATCAGTCGAGACCAACTGAAACTCACCTCTCAGAGGCTAAAAGAATCCTCCGATACATCAAGGGAACCATTAACTTGGGGATCTGGTATCCGGAGGATTTTGGTTTTGAACTAATAGCTTTTTCAGACGCTGATCACGCAGGATGCTTAGACTCACGGAAAAGTACTTCAGGAGCATTACAATTTCTTGGTGATAAACTGGTGTCATGGCAATCGAAGAAGCAGGATTGTACATCGTTGTCCTCAACCGAAGCAGAATATGTAGCCATGTCGGCGTGTTGTGCTCAAGTCATTTATATGAGAACACAACTCAAAGACTATGGTTACGTATTTGATAGAATCCCGATGTACTGCTACAATCAGAGTGCTATTGCGATCTCGTGCAACTCTGTTCAACATTCGAAATCAAAGCACATTGATCTTCAATATCATTTCATCGAGGAGAACGTGGAAAAGGGTACTGTTGAATTATACTTTGTGGGTACTGAATACCAATTGGCAGATCTCCTCACCAAAGCCTTGGCTCCTACTAGGTTTAATGAGTTGGTCCACCGGATTGGTATGCGGTGTTTGACTCCAGAGGAACTGAATGAACTGTTTAAACATTCTTAAAATCAGTCAAATACCAAAACCTCTTTTGTAAATATTTTTCAAAAACAAAATACAAAAATATAAAATCTGATAAAACAACAAAAATATTCTTCTATCTATATTTCTTTTAACATTGCAAGTACAAATCTTCCGTCAACACTTTAATTTTTCAAAATTCAGTATTTTCTCGATCAAGTGTTGAGGGGAGAAAGCAAATATTTTTCGGTTTCATAGAACCTTGTACTTGCATGTTACCTCATCCCGGTTGTTTCTTTAATAATGGTGGTCGCATTTCTTGTTTACTGACACTCCTCGGACTCAAATCTTTAAAATTTCATTATTACATAAGTCGAGACGGAGTGTCGTCATGTTTCTTTTCATAATATCATTCGTTTGGTAACCAAAATGGAAGTTATGGGCGTTGAATGTAAATGGTTAAGGTGGAGGGACTGAATGTGTCAAAAGCTAAAAGTATTTTTAACAAAATACCTCACCTAATTTCACAAACCACATTAACTTCATCACATTTAATATCCACCAACCTCATCCTACGCCTAACATATAATCTGCAAATCCGTGCTTTTGATCTTCAATTTGTAAGTGTTAAAACGTTCTTTGGAATAATCTAAACATGGGTTTTGAATCATTTTTTAAACCAACGGTTAGATTTTCATCTAGAAGTGATTTTGTGTTCTACGCATAAGCGTATGAACACACAATCAAGTGTAAGTGTCTGTGGTTGAAATGGGAGTGTCAAAACGTTGTTAGTATCACAATAATACCATTTCTATCATCTATACTCACCCAGAAACTCAAATTGTTTGATTTTGAAAATTAGGGTTTATGCGTAAGTTTGGGTATTTTTATATGTGAGTGTTTCTGGTTAAAAAGATAGTTGTTTGATGTTGTTTTCATGTTGAATTGATCATATCTAGGCTCAGAACTTACCCAGAAACACCAGTTGTGTTAAAATTTAAAACTAGGGTTTATGTTCTTAGTATTTGGGTATTTTTAATTTTCTTAGATTTTGATGTTAAAACTTGGATAAACAACTCATTAGGCTTCTTAGACATCCCAAAAAAATTTTGGTGTTAATTCCATGGTTAGATATCTTACTCGTAGAGATTGAACTTTAGGGTTTAAATTCTACCCGTAAACCATTTTCTACGCATAACTGTTTAATGAGTATTCTTGTTTTGAACTGATAAAAATTGAATGTATGTGTTAATATTGGTGTTATGATGAACTTATTTTAGGTTTCTACGCGTGAATAATTCAGAATCAAGGTTACTTGAAAATCTACGCATAAGGATCACCTTACGCGTAGAATGTTATGCGTAAGAGTAATCTTACGCGTAACCTTTACGCGTAAGGTTCTACAATGGGGACTACGCGTATCCTGTGAAGGATATGCGTAAACAGTAACCTCTACGCATAAGGTTCACTCTTACGAGTAAGCCTTATGCGTAAGGTTCCATATACGCTTACTCGTAAGCTTTACGCATAAGGCCCTCTTTTCCTACGCGTAATATTTCTTACGCGTAAGTCAAGAACCTACGCATAAGCTTACGTTTACGCGTATAATCACTCCTGTTTACGCATAAGCTTGCAAAATCTACGCCTAAGCCTAGTTTTAACCAAAATTATGAATTGTTACGCGTGCAAACTTGTAAATAAATAAATCATAACGCCACAAAACTCAAAGTTAACCAACTCACGAAACTTATCACGACATCTTTGGACTATTGGACTAACAAGTGACATTGGACTCGTAACAATCATCGACACACATTCAAATAATAGACAATAAAATCAACTGTTGACTAACGTAATGTCTTTCGATATGTTGGTTCTTTTGGCTAAATATCTTTCAGATCACGACATGCACGCTCAAATGCAAAATGAGGAAGCACCAAACGTTCTCACTGTTGAAGATATCTTCCCTCATGGTTATCCAATGAAGATCGGAAAGAATAACCTTCGTGTTGATTTTGATAGTCTCACCTGCTCAGAGTCTTCTTGTCTGATTGCTGTGGACATTCTGAAGAATCACCCTTATCAGAACATGCTCACCAACTCTGCTACAGTGCCGGAGATCTACATTCACCAATTTTGGCAAACAATGCAAAAGATCAAAGGTCAAAATGTTGTGACGGTGACGCTCAACCACAAACAAGTCACCATCACACCAGCAGACTTAAGGGCTATTCTTCTCATTCCTGTCATCGAGCCAACTGAATACAATGCCACACCAACTGAAGAGGCCGTTCTAAAATTCATGATCGACATTGGTTATGACGAAGCTACAGGAGTAATCACAAAGCATTCATACGTGGATCTTAAGAATATTCCCCAGCCATGGAGAACCCTCTACATCATCATTACCAAATCCGTTTATGGACGTGATAGTGGTTATGAGCATCCCAAGCTCATGGAACTACAGATCTTTTGGGCTTTGGTCAACATGAAACACATTGAAGTTGAAGCTCTGATATGGGACGACATGATGTCTTTCCTCAAAAAGCTTGGCTCCAAGATCCCATATATCAGATATACCAAATTGTTGATCCAAAGAGCTCTAGGGTATAATCCTGATATCCCCTTAAGACTCAATGACCCCAACAATCACTCCATGTTGTTTGAACCTACACTCACAGTCAGCTTTAAGGAATCAACAACAAAGAAACAAGGTGCAGTGTTGTCAGATCACCTTCTTACTGATACGGTCAAACAACTTTATTCATACAAAAGGTATCTGGTAGCAGTTGATGAAGGCAAAGTAGGTTTTCTTGATGAAAAATCTTCTGGTACACCTACTAGGAAAACCAGGAGAGGCAGTGCAGGAAGCATCACAAGCACTGAAAGCACTAGAAGGTATCCGAAGAGGAGTCCGCCCAGTAAAATGAAAATTCCCTCTAAAAAGGCCATTCCTATTCCCAAGCCTGAACCGCAACAAAAGCTAATGGATGAAAGTTCTGAGGATACTGAATCAGACGAAGAGGGCATCTACTTTGAAACTGCAAAAGATGATACTCAAACAGTAGCAAAACCTCCCAGTCCAAAAGCTGATAAAGGTAAAGGGAAAACTCTTGTGCTTGAGCATGATAAGGAAAGCTCTGAAGAAGAACCATTTGACGAAGAAAAAGACTATCAAAAGAAGTTGAAGAATCTCAGACTCAAATATCTTGCCGATGAATTCGTACTGGATCAAACTCGTGGCCCCGGAGGGTCAAGTGGTGGAACGCAAGCCACACCAGTTTCCGATGCGGTTAATCAACCCGATAAGGAAACTGGTACAACCACCCACGAACAACAACAAAGGCAGATAGAGGATTCCATAAACTATGACATAGAGGAACCAGACATGGAAAAGACTGAGAAAACTCCTGGTGATGATACTAAGGCTGATGAAACGGCTAAGTCAGGAAATGATGAAGATCTTGATTATGATAATTTTCTTCTAGACAGTCCCCGCACGATCCAAGGAGGAAACTTCTGAGCCACCTAAGGACCCGAAGCCACCTCACGTCTCCTCATCATCAGACTCGTCTTCTCACTCTTCACCTCCACCATCCAAAGGAACAACAAGATCCACATCTAAATCTGTGAAGAAACCAACTGACTCTTGGATATCCCGGGCTAAAACCAAGATTGTCAAAGCTGTCAAGCAGGTCAGGAATAAAGACGTGACCAAAAAAAAGTTGAATCAACTAGCTGACAGTATCAATCCTCTACGTGACGAGATAGACAAGATGTCAAGTGAAAGGGAGTATATCCAGAAGTTTATGCAATGTGATGTCCAAGGAGAACTGAACGAGATGATTAAGGGATATACTCACAAGTTCCTTCTCGACATTGTTCCTTGTGTTACAAGGGAGATGTTTACCAGACAGCTCTATCCAAATCTCATGAAATTGGTCAAGCAAACAATGCAATCCACTCCGGTAACAATGACGATCAATCCAATGGAGCATGCAGTTCTCTCTGATGCAGAGTTGATTTCCAAGCTGGTGCTACAATTGTCTCAACGATCTACAACTTTCACCTCTGATGAAAGTAAACTATTTGAGGCATTACTAGAATATCAACTCAAGACTTCATGCAAGGAGCAAGCTGAAAGGCCTAAGCGTCCAAGAGACGATGATAATAAGGATAAGGACAAAGATAAAGAGCCTAAACGCCCGAAGAAAACTGGTGAATCATCCTCCATGCCACCACCACCCCAAAGGACTCCAACCGCAAGACGATCTCCTCCACGCTCTTCTGATGACAAACCTCAGGACTCTGAGTTACCACCCCAGACAGAGAGAACTGGTGATCACTTTGAATACACTGGTGGTGACGATGAGGAAGTCCCTGAGCCCCAACAACAACCCACCTCTCCCGCTTCAGCAAAGAAACCAGCTTCTTCATCTAGGCCAAAGAAGAAGAAGAAGACGCCTAAGGCTGATATCGTCTCATGGCTAGACGAAGATGACACCGAGTATGAATGGTTCTCTACACTTGTTGATGCTACTCCCGCCCTAACTGATGATCATGATATGGTAGAAGGTCGAACATTGGAGCATGCTAAGCTACTTCAAGAAACGTTTCGGGTGAAGAAGATGACCAAGTCAGAATTAAAACGCATCAAGAATGAAGCTTTTCAACTGCTCAAAGACAGCTCGGAAAGTGCTATTGAAGTTGAATATCATCTTGAAAACATAGCACGAGCCATGTCTAACAACATTGATTGGCTCAACCCTGAAGCAAACATTGAATTCACCAGAAAAGACAAGGCTCCATACTACACCGACTGGACCAGACCTCTACCAACGATTGGCCAACCAGATCAACCTAAGATTCCATTCCGCTACTTCTTCAACAATGACCTGGAATTTCTTCTACACGGTAGCGATGGTTCAAAGAAATACGCTACATCACTTACACTTCCGTTCCCGGCAGCCATATACTCCAACTTCATAGCCATCGAGGAAAAGGCTACTCACATGCTTGCCAACAGCGTGGAACAGTATGACATTGATGCAATGTATGGGATTCATCATTGACCGGAACGCCAAAGAATCTACTACAAAAGCTGCCAGGTTCGAAGGTCTAAACATGAAGTGTACATTGATAAAGGGATCGTTGATGTTAAGCATGTAGCTCTCTCGTCTAAATGGGATTACACTTTCCTCAAGAATATCGTGGTCAAAAGACAAGACGAAAGGGACTATGATTTCTGTGAAGCGGACTTTCAGAATTTGTCTCTCAACGACATTGAAGATCTGTACCTTGCCAAGGTACAGGGACGAATGAGACAATTCTCGACCGAAATCCAACGTGAATACATCAAGTCCTTGCTACTCTTCATCAGAAGCATAGTGATCCAGGAACGTGTAGAAGACTTGCAACTTGCCGTTGAATCGTATCAGACACGTGTCAACCTCACCAAACCTCAGCTCGACCTCCCTGACATCAATCATCTTCCTCAATACACTCTCATCAGCAAACCGTTTGGATTAGTCTACCGTAGTGAACTACATCGCAACTGCTTGATGGCGTGTAGAGATCTTCATAAGTTTGGAGATCATACACTAAAGAAAGTCAGGGACGGCTTAGCTTATCGGTTAAAGGCGATACAACAAGGCATTGGGTCACAAAAGATATGGAATTCTCAGGAGAGACGGGATGTGAAGAGAATCATCACGCGGGTTGATGAAAGGTTGTACAGAAGGGACCAGTTCAGAACATTGGAGAGCTTCGTAGGTGGTCGTCCCAGGATTTCTCTCATAGGCTATCAACGGCCAGTTCGCATTCCTGGAGTTATTGCTGGACTACCTGAATCTCCTGGTACCCCTTAAATTGTTTCATTTTTCAATATTGATTTGGATGTGTGATTATTTTATGACTATGGCTTGTGCACACATAACAGTGTACAACCCGTACTTGTAATGAAAGGACCCTGTGGTACGCTTTAGTGCCACAATCCTTATAAAAGGAGCGAAAGCTTCTTACTTTTGAGTAAAACTTATCAAACCTTTCACTTTTAAAAGGTTTTGCTCAAAAGGACAAGTACTTCCCCTTATGTTTTTCAAAACCTCAAAAGTTAATATCACTTGTTGAGGGGGAGTATTTGCTTACTAACTTTGTTCACAAAATTTTTCTTCGTGATGATCTTCCCACAAAACTCGAAATGGTCATATTCGATATCAAAATTTCGTCAAAAATAACATTTATATGCCATTTTTGAGGGGGAGAAAAATTATGTGATAAAAAATATGTTATGAATTGCTATTGAATCCTCGTGTGAACAGACTTCAACCCATGAATTGACGGGATCTGAACAGTCATACATTGAAAAGATTTGTCTACCAAATACTTATCCAAGTAAATTGTACCTATTCGAAAAGCTCTTGATAGACATGAACTTTGACGGGTTTGACAACCTTTCGAGGTTTGTCCACACCTTCAAGGTAGTTATTAGAGCTAGTTGTCACCTAAAAGCTGACAATGTAACTCCTTAACTATGCGACATAACCGTGTCTCGCGGGGAATTGTCTATCTTGAGTCGATCAATTCAAAAAGTGCACGCTCTTCTCTCACCATGCAAATTTCTATCAAAACACTTAAGCATGTGTGGAGGGGGAGTATTTTTGCAAAATAAAACTCTCGAAGTGTTTCAAAATGTTTATTATTCATAAACACTTTGAGAAATTTTTCAAGAAATCGGTTTTATGGCAATGGAGTTATAAGGTGACTAAGGTTAGGAATAACCTTCCTATCATCCGCCAGAGCCAGAGGGATCTACCCAAGGACACTACTAATAGTTAGAATTAGAAGTCCTTAGGTATGATTATAAAAAGGAGAAATTGAGAATCGGAGAAAGAAGGAGTTGAAGAATTAAAAAGAAAAGCAAAGAAAAGGGTGAAAAGAAATAGCCCTCCAAATAATTCAACTTAGGGCAGACACCGGGTTCAATTCATATGCTACTGGTTGTCATTTGATGACGCTGGTATTGGAGATTAAAGTCGTCATGCACCCAGTGACGCATGCACTAAACCTTCTTAGCCACTCAAGTTTCTCTCAACAGAACCTTGTTTCATTCTCATAGGGAACCCTACGTAAACTATCGGCTTTCTCTTAGAGATTGCTGGTATTGAAGAAGGAGACCCTCTCCCTAGTCTCCGCTCAGGAAAACCAAAGTGCACTATTAAGTCTAGAGCCATGAGATTCATCAAAAGATCTCTTAGGTACACTTGACAATTCATCGCTTGTCGTTCAACAATAAGAACGCAAGTGATATATTATCGTGTCCTTCACAGATCTTAGCAATCTGTCGAGAACATTTATGAGAGGTTCACATACGTGATCCTCAGTGATTGAATGGAAACTCCTGTCAGGGTCAACATCAAACAGCCCTGACAGCAGGTCACTTTGGTAACTCCCCGTGGATTACGCTTAGTATGTCTCAAATGGTCTACAGTCGTGAGGTGATGCTTCGGTGTACCTCAGCGACTCATCTAAACTGTAGGTGTACTTCGGTACATCACGTTATCTCACTTGTGGGACTCCAGTTCAGGAACAACCATTGTGAGAATCAGAGTTGTGTTTTCACACTATGCTGTCAACACTCTCGAAGTTCAAACTTGTAAGTGCTAGAATCCGCTTATCACTAACCTTTCTTATGTTTTCTTTTTATGGAAGCTCTGGAGCAGACTGATCGTGCAGATTCTTCACATGCTCATACCAACAACATCACTAACTGAAGTTCTCTCAAAAGGCAACACAAAGTCAGAATGATTCTTCGTTAAAGTCAAAGAATCTACAAAGTTTAAAGACTAAGTGAACTACATCAGTACTGAAATCCAACGTTAAAGAGCGTGTGAGCATGTTGAAGAAAGTCGTGGAGACACTGGAGCAACGAAGCAGACCTGATGCAGACAACAACAACATACTATCATTACCATCACAAAGAACAAAGATCTCAGAACAAAGAATAGGATGACATCAAAGCTGAACTTTTCAAAGGAAACAATTTCTCTACACTGGGGAGATTGTTCGAATCGAGGCAATTCTTCTCACAAGAAAGAAGAATGTCAGAAGACGTCAAAGCTACTATTACATCAGCACCTTCAACGTTCATATCATCAATCACTAACACTTAGGGGGAGATTGTTGGAATCACTCCTAAACTAGATTTCAAGTGTTAGTAATTAATATGTAATAGTTAGCTTAATATGGCTTTTATGTTAGTAATCATGCCAAGGCTTATGTAGAAAGCCCATGAGCCTTAGCCCAAGCCCATAATGGAAAGGAAGGGAACTTGCATGTTGCCCTAGTTCCTTCCTATAAATAATGCTTGTAAACCCTCACTTGAGGGTTGGTTGTTCATTTTATCAATACACTCTACGCATAACCTTTCTATCTTATTCATACGTATGTGTTTGGTAGTGTTCATCCGATCACTTCTTTTCTATTTCTTATATTGATGCTTGTGTTATAAATATAGGAACCTAACAATTCAACATCATAAAAGTAACAAGGATTTACCCAAAGTAAGATTACATTAGGCAAGGGTGAAGGATTATAGCACTCCTTCAAGCCTCCAATCAACTACAACTTCTAACCGTGCATACTTCTAGAAATGGCAGAGGTTTGTGGTCTTTTGGGAGAGATAATTTTGGTGGAAATTCGTCCTTAAGGGTGGAGGCTTGAATTTCACACCTTTGGTGAAGGTAAGTTGAGAGAGGGATGTTGTAATAGGTGGAAATTCGTCCTTAAGGGTAAAGGCTCGAATTTCACACCTAGAGATGGAGTGGTGGGTGAAAGGGATGAGAAGGATGTAGAAGGGATGATGAAATGAGGTGCCAAATGGGTTATATTTATACTAATTCCAAGGCTAGGGGTTATAAATGCATTTCTTGGTCACCAAGGAGCTTGGAAGGGACTAGAAACTGAGTGGGAAGGACCTAGAATCATTTGAGACAAGTTTGGAGTCTTAGTGATGAAGAAATGGCTGTCCAGGGCTTCCCAACCTAATCGGTTGGGCTCCAACCATTTCGGTTGGTCTTCTTGACTACTCTCCAACCGTTCCGGTTGCGGGGCACGACCGAATGGTTGGAGCCTTTTGACAGAAATTGACAAGCTTCAAAGTTGTATATCTTTCTCTTAGCTTTTCATGGCCGCAAACGAGGGGTCGAACGGAGTCCGTATGCAAAATTTATGGCCAAATTGGTGAAGGTGTGTCGGGAACAACGAGTCTTCCAACATGTCTTCGTTTTAGCCTATTTTCTTCATTTCTTTTTCGTTTTCCTTCTGAATTTCATTCTTGAGTCTTTGGACCACTAACTTGATGACTTTATCTTCTCGAATATTCTCCACAAGTCTTGCTTTTGTCAGGAATTCTTCATACATGAAGAAATCTTCATATTTTACTTCTTTTTCCGTCTTTTTCTCCACTTTCCTGTACTTGGCTACAAATGAACTAGCAAACACACTTTTGTACAATTAAGTAACAAAAGCATATGATTATAGCCAAATAACACACATAAAAGCACGTATAACGCTACTAAAAACATGTACAATTTGAGCGTTATCATCATCAATGACTTGGAAAAACATAACATCATTATGCCAAGAATTGCAGTCAACACTAAGTTTCTTAGTAGTCTTGGTCCTGATTGGGAAAAGTATGTCATTTTCATCCGTCAAGCGAATAATCTTCATCATGCTACATACGGATTGTTGTATGACTATTTGAAGCCCCACCAAAAGGAAGTTGACAAAGAAAGGAATATCCGTGGAGTCCCTACTTCGCCTTCACTTCCGAATAATCAATCTCTAGCTTTGTGGGATCAAACGTGTTATCCTAAATTCCCTACTTTGCAAACTCTCTTCACAAATCCTCCACAACCAACTGCTACAATTACACCATATGATCCGTCACAGCAACAATCTCAAGAAACTCAATTGGTTCCATACAACAACAACAACAATGATCAAGCACTTTACAATGAATCTAATGAGGATACAGAAGCTTTCGATGCATTGCAACAAGGGTTTGTCATGATTGCTAGAGCCTTCGGTCGATATTCGAACAAATCCAACTATCGCATTCGTACCTCATCAAACACAAGGAATCAGGCTGTTGTTAACAATGGACGTGTTGAAGTTCAGAATCGTGGTAATGTTCGTTAGATGGGTAGTGGTCAAGGGTTTAATGCTAATGGAAGGAATAACATGGGTGCTCCACAACAACGAGCTCAAGTGGTTGATCAGGGAAATGCTCAGACTGGGATTAATGGTCTTCGTTGTTATAACTGTAATGAGAAGGGTCATCTGGCTAATGCATGCCCTAAGCCGAGGACAAGAGGCAGCGCTTATCACAAAGAGGCTTTACTCTTGGCTCTCAAGGATGAAGCTAGTGGAACTCTTACCAACAAGGAACAAAGCTTCATGGCAAATGCAGATTCTGATGATGACATAGAGGACTTGCAGGCTAATGCAGCAGTGATGCTAATGGCTAACATGCACGAACTCCACATTAGTGACACATGCCCAGTGTATGACACTAACGGCTTGTCTCAGGTACCGGATCAAACTATATTCATTACTGATCTGATATCTCCGCCAACATCTGCATCCGACGAGGATCAGAGTGTTCAACACGAGCCGTCTACATCTCATTCCGATGATAATCAAATAGATCCCGTAGTTATATTTTACGATCAAGATGACCTTATGGTTACCATTGATAATCAAGTTGACTCCGTGGTTATACTTGAAGATCTAAATAATGGTCATGTGGAGACTCACGTTGAACAAACTGAACTTTTTTCTAATCCAGATATTGAGCTCATGACATTACTTAAGGACAAAAAATCTAGAATGGAAAAATGCCTTGACATCAATCAGCAATTGTAACATATTGGATTTCACAAACACATCATATAACAATATATGGGTCGAATATGAGTAGGGAGTTTAGAGAGAGAAAGTAGAACGGGAGCCTTTCTAGAGAGAGAAAGTAAACAAAAGAAAGAAGGTTAGATTAAGTGAAAGGTCCAACCCTCTACCTTGGGAGGTAGAGGGTATTTATAGTTACATACAATACGTCCTCCTAACGGACTGTGGATCAGGCATACAGTAGGTAAAGACCTGTCCTTCCTCCACGGTGTTGCACTAAACTAATCTACGCTACCAACTAACTAATAAGCTACTAAATAACGTAAATAATTACACGTCTACGAGCTAACATATGATAGACCATAATTGGGGTGACCGACACTTTAACATGGAATTTCCAATTCCTAACAGCAATTAAAGGATAAAAATGCACTGCTGACTAAGGATAATGAATGCTTAAAATTTCAACTCAACATTTTTCAAACACAAGAAAAACGTGAAAAAGTTTTTGAAGTCGCTTTTGCTAAATCTTACCAAAACAAAAAATCTTTGGAAAAACATATATGTGATCTAGTTGCATCTAAGAATTCTTTGTTGTCTCAAATAGAACAACTGAAATATGATCATAAACAACAACTTAACGCTCTCACTTCAGAAACTTAAAAAGCCAAGTCTGAGTTGTTAACTTGTCAAAAACAGTTCTATGAATACAAAAAGCATTCAAAGAAACGAATAGAAGACTATCTTGAAGAAATTGTCGACTTACAAAACAAAATCAAAGAGTTTCGAAATGTTGTTTATAAACATGGTGAGTCAATCACAACTATTCAAAAGTTCACTTTTAAACCAAATCCAAATGGATATGGACCGAATCTTGCTGATTACAAACCAAAGTTTTCACATAGAGCATTCAAACCAAATCCTCAAGTTTACAGTGCAGAACATAGAATTGATGATTCCATTATGAGTGTTGTTGAATATAATCGTATGGAGGAATTAGATGCAGAAGACGAGAGTCGATCAAAATTAGAAAATGTTTTTTATAACAAACCATTTAACTATTCAAAAGCCATCACTTTTGTCGCACAACAGGATAATTCTAACATACCTTGGGTTATCATGCCTATTTCTGAGTCTTCTAATATTGGTCCTCAACCCAATACTGCACAAATTAATGGTCCTTTACCTTCACTCAGTGAAGTAAAAACAGTACCCGAATACTGTCAAAATCTTAAATATTTTGAAACATTCATATCGGACATCAAACTTTTGGAACGTGAAATTGAAATGAATTCTGAAATAAAAGTTAAACATTTTCAATCGCCTCATGCGCGAGAACAAAGAGATATTTTTCAGAAAAGAATTTTACCTCATGTCCGAAATTTGAAAATGTGTGCAATATATTGGGAAAGGGATTTTCACAAGGAGCTTGGACTTATGAAAAAAGTTTTCGAGAAAACAGAAACCTCGATTTCAAATAAAAAACGTAAAAAGAAAATGTTAAGAAAAGATGTTGATCGACTCTTGGAAGATGTAATTTGTGCTGATACCATTAATGTTGTGTTATTACATTATGTTGCATATGCATTTGATTATATCACTGCTGATTCTGTTGATTCTGTTAAAAATGTTGAGAATACCGATAATGTGTCACAAATCAAGTCTTTAAAAGTTGAAAATGAGCGTTTGTTAAATGAGCTTTCAAATGCAAAACGTCGTCTTCAATGGTGTCAAAAAGATTGTTAAAATCGAGAACTCGCTTTGCAAAACAAAATCAACCAGTTGGATACCAAAACTCTTAATCCAAAACTTGAGCAACTGGATGATGAAAACGTGTGTTTGAAGTGTCAAATTTCAAAATATGAACAAGAAATTTCAAAAGTTAAAAAGGAATATGGTGCCATATTTGATTTACTCAAAAAGACTCGTGCTCAAGCGTCAAAAGATGTTGATGATCATCTTGCATATACCAAAGATGTTTTACGACGAAATGGAAACATTCGTTCTGAAAATATAGAATTGTTACACACTATCCATGATCTAAAAGCAGAGTTGGTGAAACTTAAGCAAGATAGGAATAGTAACATAAAGATAATTGCACCAGGAATTCTTAGACTGCCTAATGATACATCACAAGAAACTAATGTGCTTCCCTCTACTAAAACAGGAATAGTTACCTCTTTTCCCAACGCTAGCACTTCACAGCTTAAGAGCACCAAAAGGAAGAATAGGAAGTTGCGACGTAAGAAAAGAACAATAAAGACCTCTGAAGTAGAAGAACACCTTAGGAATTTGAATAAGACTCAAGTTGCACCCACTTTAGATATTGCGTCTGAAAAATGTAATGGAAAAAGGTGATGTAGCGAATGCTGAATCTCTAAATACTTTAAATGTTATGTTTGAAGCTTCTTGTGTTGGATGTCGTAAAAGCATATTTCTGGTTGTCAGTATAAATGTGTGGCTAATGCTATCTTATCTCGTAAGCGGAATAATAGAAAATGGAATACCTCTAGGCTCACTACTGCTTCTAAGTCTGTGCTAGGTAAACTACCCTCTAGTGTTTCGGCTACGATCATTGATGTACCCATAGAACCCCCTTCACCTCCTAGAAAGAACTTATCACCTAGTGCATTTACTAAGACCAAAGCTAAGGCTAGTTGGATATGGCATAAATGGTTACATAATACACTTGGCTTTAAATGGATACCTAAAATCATAAACATGTGTGTTTCAACTATAACTGCATCGGAACCCTCTAACTCTTCGGGTTCCACATCTACTTCTATTCCATCTGTGTCATCTGTGTGTAATGCAGGTGATACATATCATCCTCTGGATTGTTGATAGCGGATGTTCCCGGCACATGACATGCAATCTCAAACTGTTATCCAACTTTGTTTCAAAGTTCATTGGCACTTTCAGGTTCGGGAATGGTCACTTTGCAGCTATCATGGGCTACGGAGATTACATCAATGGTACCATCGAAATTAGCAGGGTTTATTATATGGAAGGTCTCAGTCACAATCTCTTCTCAGTTGGTCAAGTTTGTGATGGAGATTTGGAAGTTGCTTTTCGGGAGAAAACTTGTTTCATTCGTGATCTACAAGGAAACGATCTTATGCCTGGTACCCACACATCAAGTCTTTATACAATCTCAATGCAAGACATGATTGCTTCATCTCCCATCTGTCTACTTTCAAAGGCGACATCTACAAAATTGTAAAATATTGGTTTTCGTAAACATACAAATAAGCTCAACAATGAATCGAATGAGATAGAGTTTAGAGAGAGAAAGAAGTGTGGGAGCCTTTCTAGAGAGAGAAAGTAACAAAAGAAAGAATATTAGATTGAAAGGTCCTACCCTCTACCTTGGGAGGTAGAGGGTATTTATAGTTACATAATAAACGTCCTCCTTCAGACTGTGGATCAGGCATACAGTGGGTAAAGACCCGTCCTTCCTCCACGGTGTTGCACTAAACTAAATAACTAACTGAATAACTAGTAAATAACGTAATGTCTACGAGCTAACTTATGCTAGATTATATTTGGGGTGACCGATACTTCACTATGGAATTTTCTAATTCCTAACAATCTCCCCCTAAGGGAGGTCACCCCATGTTTTACATTTCGAATCCTAGCATTCTATTTAATCTCCAGTTTTGAGCTCGTAGACATTAATTCTTCAACATCTGAATCTTTGTGCTTTAGCAGTGATTCTTTAAAGTCCGATAACTTTGTACATTAAGTGGAGGCCTTTATACTGATCCACATCTTTGATGATCTTCGAGCTTTCATTGAGATCATTAGCCACAGTAAATCTCTGGATCACCCTTTATTGTGTTGCCATCATGTGATGTTATGACTTTTGGACCGACATGCTCACACTTTCGAATCATGACATCTTTTCATCAGAGTAGCATAAGCTTTAACTGGCTCATGATATTTGCAGCAGCGTAGCGGAAACATAGTATAAAAATATCAGAGCCAGGTTCTGTAGTTATGCACAAGTCATGATTTCTTCAATTAAGTGTGGATGCTGTGAGCATGCGGCTTTGGATTGACTCCTCAATTCTGATCAGCTGCAACCGTCCAAATGTACCTGCAAACAACAGTTAGCAATAAAACACACGAAAGTGTCTTTGATCACTTTCGTTGAATTGAGGTACACGGCCCACGGTTCCCCGTTGATCAGTACAAGTACTGCCTGTGATCAGGTATGATTTCGAAGAATCTCCTTGACAGGGTTTCACAGCTGCTCTAGCCGTTCTCAAACCGGAACGTCTCAAAGAAGACAACACGGAGTGAGTGAACCAGCGAATTGAGATTCACTGATTGATGAAAAATGATTTGAGAAACAATCGTGTATTGCTTAGAAGAAAGAGTTTTGCAATACGACGAAGGTTTTATGAGAAAGATCAATTTTCAATCATAAATACTTTTTATATTTGAAAAGAGTACACATTCGACGTGCTAGCGAAAAGAAGAGATTCGCACATCGAACGGTTTTTCCAAAAGTATTTTTTCAATCAGAGATACTTTTTGAGTTTGAAAACATGAATACACATTCGACGTGCTAGAGAAAAGAAGGTTTGCACATCGAATGGTTTTTCCAAAAGTATTCGTCAATTCCATTCCTGGACCAAGGTTGATTCAAGATTGAATCTCCCCATTGTTTCTATCCAGTTGTCACAAGCTTGATCTTTTGCAAGATCTCACATGTCACCCACCAAGAGCCTGTTTGATGTTGGCTCTAGAAGGATTTCCATCTTCATCGTGAATATTTTTACATATCACTCGGATGTTCTGGCAATACCACAAGGATAATGCGTAGGACTCTTAATATATACTTACTTTCCACATTGTGTGAAACAGCAAGTCTTCATGAATTTAGTGTCCTAATGAGATATTGTGGATGATCTCTTGGCTCTAGACTCAATAGTGCATATTTGGTTCCTAAGCCGGAGACTAGGGAGAGGGTCTCCTTCTTCAATATCAACAATCTCTAAGAGAAAGTCGATAGATAATGTCGGTTCCCCGTGAGAATGAAACAAGCCCTTTTAAGTGGAACTTGAGTAGCTTGGGAAGTTTAGTGCAGTGCGTCACTGGGTCCATGACGTCTTGTCTTCAATACCGGCGTTACCTTGGTAACCACCAGTAGCATATGTATTGAACCCGGTTACTGCCCTAAGGTTGAATTATTGGAGGGCTATTTCTTTTCACCCTTTTCACATTCATTTCTTTTTCATTCTTCAACCCCTTCAGTGCTTACCGAGACTTCATAACTAGAACCTTGTTAGGTTTATTCTAGTACTAGCTCAGTCTCAGTCTGCACTCTTCCCATATCTCATTTTTCTCCTTTTTTCAATATACCTAAAGACTCTACACTATCTAGTGGATTGTCCCTGGGTAGATCCCTCCGGTTCTGGCGGATCGTGGGAACTAATACCTAACCACACCATCCTTAAACTCCGTACATAAAGTGAAATGGTCGGTCTTTTGGTACAGTTCATTCTTCCTTGAAACCAATTGAAAAAATCATTTGGAAAAACAATCAAGGTACTTGTGATACGAGATCAAAGCATTTTGGACCTTAATAGTTTTGATCATTTAGAAAACCTCCCCCTCAACATGTGCACATGATTTAGAAATTGTTTAGCACATGGAGGCAAGAGGACTTTGAAATATTTTCTTTGATCACAATTTTCATAGAAAAAGCCATTTGATTTTCTTGGTAAAATTCTCCCCCTCAATATGTGCATAGGATATTTGAAATCATTTTATCACATAGAGGAAAGAGTTCTTTTTGAAGCACATTCACGATCACAAAAGCCATTAAGAAACCATTTAGAAAATCAATCAAGGTACTTTATGTTAAAACATAAAAGCTTTTGTACCTCGATAATTTATTTTCATTTGAAATGCTCCCCCTCAATATGTGCTTCAAGATTCGAAAGCGTTTAACACATATGAGAGAGCAGCCTGCACAATTGAATCAAACAATCACCTTTTATCAAATTTCATTATTAAATCACAAATTCTCCCCCGATCAAAAATATCAAATCCTTTGAGATTTTGGATCTCAAGTGATTTAATTAGGTTTAGAAAACATGAGAGAATATGTGCTTGTTTAAATACTCATCTTGTTTTTGGATAAATGCTCCTCCTCAACATGTGCATCGTGTATTTGAAATCGTTTGGCACATGGAGGCAGGAGTGCCTATAAAGGACTAAAACCGATTCCATTAAAACAGATTTGAGATTTAAATCACGATCTCTCCCCCGATCAAATTTCAAACCTTTTGAGATTTGTGATCCTAATTGATTTAAATCATTTAGAAAATTTTAGGGAAAGACGTGGCAAGATTTAAATCAATTTTGAAAAATGACAGATATGCACCATTTTAAGAGATTAAAGATTGTTAGTGTCAGATATGATTGGTTTTAAGAGATCTTTAAGTAAAATAAAATAATTTCACAATCAAACAAGAACAGAAAAAAATTCATTTTGTAAGATCTTGATTCTAAAGAAAAAAATCATACCATGACATAACATTAAATCTTTAGATCACCACGTATTTTGTACAAAACGGACTTTTTGAAGATATATTGTTTGAAAATACTTTAAATAAAATCACTCTCCCCCTCAATCGATGACCGAAGTCAATAATTGAGTGACTTAGGTTTTGATAAACATGAAGTCCGGTGATTTCCAAAATTAAGTCCAATTGATTTTCAAAACAATATTTTCCATTTTCAAAACAATTTAATCAATTTTTTTTTTCAAAATTGTTTGAAAATGATATCCTGCACAAAGATACATTAGGTGGTTGAGCTGCTTCTGTTGATGTTGCTGCTGTAGGGCTTGGAAGAAAAACCGTCTGCTAATGCAGTGAGACTTCTTACGTTGCATTTTAATGCCAACTGAGGTCAAATTAAGCTCCGTTTCTTCAATCACTTAGAAGAAAACCATCTGCTGATGCAGTGAGACCTCTTACGTTGCATTTATGCCAACTCTCCATGGAAGTCCAATTAAGCTCCGTTTCTTCATTTGTCAACCAAAGAAATAGTTACCCTTTCCTTTTGGCATCCAATCATATTCAATTGTGGGATCCGGATCGGGAACGTTCTTATATACCAATATACCTGCATACGTTAGTGAACACACATGCAGATATATGGTGGTCGACAACACCCAAACAGCAATCGACTAATAAAAGTCAATGTAACATATCAATCAGATCATATAAATGTATGGGAATAATGTGTACATCAAACTCTAATCATCTAATCCTAGCAATCATATCCTAGGCACCTAGTCCTTCAACATAGGTTAACATCATTTTTAATTAAGCATATTAGGATAATTAAGAAAGCCCGTTAGATGATATAAATTTGAAAACATTCTCCCCCTCAATCAATGACTCATTTTCTGAAAAGTTTAAAAGCGCTGAAGTCATTGATTGAGTTTGCAAATTTTATAAAAACTCTGAAACTGATTGATTTTTTCAAGCAACTCATTTTCCACCATTTTGAAATACAGCAAATATTTTTCGGAAGAATTTTAGACGGAAAAACATTTGTGTAGGAACAGCAGTCCTTCGACATACTTTCCTCCGATTAGTATTTAGGATAAGTGCACGAATTAATTGTAACACCCCAACCCGACAAGGGTAGAAGTGTCACATTCTGGTGTCATATCAGAACATACAATTAAAAGCGGAAGTCTTAAGAATAAAATATCAAGTCATTTAAACAATGATTTACACGGATAATTACAAAACCCAAAATGTCTAAGATAAAATGAAATCTCAAAACAAAAGCCCGCCAAAATAAGTCCAAATAATAAGGTAACTAGGGTTGGTCCACTCAGATAATCCAACTCTCAGCCCATCGAAGCCCATCTTCAAACCTAAGACCTGCCGCAGGAAAAGAAATGCGGCTGAGCTTAAAAAGCCCAGTGAACAGATATAACAAAAGAAAAGCTAAATAAAATCTGAAATCCCAAATGAAACAAAGGAAACGGATAACAAAGTTGCAGTGAAATTAGATCAATGAGGATCCTGCAGAACGCTATTATACAGATATCCAAAATGAACAGATGACAAGGAGAACGAAGCAAAGCAAAGGATCGATGACATGTAAATAAGCACATACAACAGGCATACAAGAAAATCAGGAAAACGGACAACATATAAGCCAAACAGAAATCTAAAAGTTAGCGGAAGCAAGTAATTAGAAAGTGAGCATGGCAGTCACAAAAGTCAAGTAACCCACAGTCAAAACATAACGAGTATCATAACAGCAGAAGTACTAGTAGCAGTCAAAACATGGCAGTCACACATAACCAGTAGGAAATACAGTATGAACATTATAATTAAATGTATTAAAGACATAGCAGAGCAACTAAACAAATTATCAATCCAGACGTCACAAGTTGAACCATTTACCCAGTCAAACCATAGCATAGACAGAAATGTAACATGGCAGGTCAACAATAAGCCGATAAAGACACAACGAATAGTCTCAGTCCACGAGATTAACTTAACGAAGTACACATAATAAATATACAAAACTATCGATTACCCATAGCATGGTTACCAAACAAATTCAGAGGTTCACATAATAGTGAGATCACATATCATCAGACGAAAACAGGTAACTCAGATAACCTCATATTAATTACATCATAGCAGGATACTCAGTAGTCACATAAAACATAAATAGCATAAACAAATCCAATAAACATATAATAACCCGGTACGTGAATGCAATGGTAGAAGAATAAGTCACATAAGGGTACAGGGTAACGGGCAGTCAATACAGAATATGGTGCATTGGGGTAAACATACGGTACAATATAAATATATCAGCAGTGTAAGGGTTGTCAGAAATCCATCCCGAGCCAACAGTACAGTACAGTAATATCAGTAGTGGCAATAGCAGCCCAGTAATCAATAGTAACCATCGTATTCGGAGGGGTGACCTCGGAATACCAGACAATAGGAGGGGAGACCTCAGTAACCAGTGGAGTAGCTAGCTCCCAGACTGTGAGGGGGTGTATTGCACACACGCACCACATCACCAGAACAATATATATCAGTAACAGTACAGTACAGATCTAGGATGCATCCATACGCCCCTGTAGAAATATTAGTGGCCATAACAATAACAGTGAAGCGCGCATAATCAATACAGTATAGGGACGGTGTGGAACATCACTCAACCACACTAAAGTCATGCCATTGGTGCATCAATGACACGGACATGGAACCCCCATGACTAGTTACAGTATTTGGCTCGGGTATAAATCTGAAGGGTCAAACAAAGGTCCACAGTGTAGCAATATATATCAGTCATCATAATCAGAGGTTCAATATCAGTAGGTCACAATTCAGAGGTTCATAACAATAGTCCAATATCAAGGGTTCAGTAACAGAGGTTCAATATCAAAGGTTCAGTCACAGAGGTCAATAACAAAAGTTCAGTAACATTAGTTCAATAACCGAGGTTCAGTAACAGAGGGGTCAATAGCAATGGTTCAATATCAGAGGGTCAATAGCAAAGGAAAACATAGCAATGAAATATCATAAGAGTTCAAAATCAAACAGTTCACACATCAGCTCCAATCAAAAGGAGCATAGCAAAGTCATGGGAAGCCCTAATAAGAAGGCTCAGAGCAAAGTATAACAGTTCAAAGCTAATATCGAAGGATGTAGACGAATCATGAGAAACCTTAAGAGATAAGGTCAGAATATCTGTACCTTATTCGAAGCAAGCAAAATAGAAACGTAAGTCACACGATGAATCAAACCCGCCGTCCAAAACCTATACGAATTTGATAACGCTTATTAAATTCAGATAACTCATTTTAGACGGCTTTCCATTTTCAGCAGGTTTCCACTTTTAGTAACTTTTCATTTTAGGTAACTTTCTATTTTAGGCAGATTTCTATAATTAGTAACTTTCTGAATTAAGTAACTTTCCATATTTAGTAAATAGCTTTAAGGTTCGTATCATTAATTAGTTAATTTAGAGTTAATTATAATAACTTATCATAATTTAGGGTTTAAAGTGTAACCTATCAAAGTTTAGGGTTTATTGCGACAAGTAACTAAATATAAAAACTCTATAATATTACTATTATAGTCTAAGGTGTAAAGTGTCAATACATAATAGATCAAGGTTTGCATGTGACCATTCTTAAAAATAAGGGTTGAAAACGAAAATATCACATATTTAACATGTATACATTACAAAACCATGCGTACAGTAGTACCATTTCACTTGTTTTCCATATCTTGACATGCCAACTTGGAGCTTGCTCGCGGTTCAAACGGCTTACCGACACAACTAGGTAAAGACGTATAATGATTAACCCCGACTATATTTTCCCGAAACACTTGCAACAAGCCGTAAAACGTACCCATAAATCCCGCGAGCACTCTCGAAGAGGCCCCTTTAACCATGTATAGATACCTTGTTATAACTGTTTAAAAACTCGTGTATATATATCTTTAGCTTCTTATTCGACCAATATGATTATTACATATTCATGCATGCAAAACACAAATAATTGAAACCTTTCACTGAATGCAACTTATCCCATATACATATTTTCATACTCAGTTCAAAAACTTTGACCCATGACTTAAGTTAATGTCCAATTCTTCTTACCCATGCATACACCATTTGACCACAATTTAACTGAACAGAGAACATGCTTTTACGAAGTCCATAACAAACGTGACCCTTTTTGAAATCGTTATCGATACATCATAACCAAAATATAATCGTATCTATTTGATCCATTACGCTCAACGCAAAAATAAGTGAACATGTATGTGGTCGACCAGGTAGAATTTACATGGTTCGATTCATAGAACTCGTTGGATGATCAAATAGAATTTTATAAACTGAAAGTACAAGCTTTTCGTATGCTAATCTTGTTATTTTATGCGGTAAGATATATATCATTTTATGCGGAATTATAACCTACTCTTTTATGTAATGGTATTATATAGATTGGCATGCATTCAGATTTGGTGACCCATTTCACACGACATGATCAGAAGAAACCGAGGAAATCAAAACAAGTTTTAATGTGTTACCTTGTAGCGTGAATGGAAGAACAAGTGAGATCAAAAACACTGAAAACACACACGACCAGCCTCTTGTTGGCTTAGAAACCTCACGACAGCATCCCCAAGAAAACCTCCTTCGACCTAGCACAAACCCACGCCTAGTAACAACAGTCACAGCCTCTTGGTCACGTCACCCTCCTTGTAGCTTGCTTGGAAAAAAAATCGAAAGGAATGTGATTGGAATTGTTGCAACAAAACATAATATACCCAAAAACTCGAAATCTTGTGAGAAGAACTCAAATAGCCCAAATGAATCCTGTGAGAATCAACTGCAACGGAAACTCTCTCTGACTATCTTTATCAACCCATATGTAGACAATTTGAAGTGACCACTGATGAAGAATACCCGATATACCAAACTTGAAGCTGAAGTCGAATTCCCACATTTGTATCTTAAGCTTGCACTTAATAATGGAAGAACGGTGTCGAGAATTTATACTTCAAGCAAATTTCTAAGTACTCACACTCAAGCAAAGTATGAGACATTAACACCTCTTGCGATTATCCACACCGTCATATGCGTGTGACACTGAGTAAAACAAAGTAACTCCTAATAGTGATAGTTAACCAGGTCTTCAACCATCCACCTCGACTGCTGGTAACTAGATAACCCAAGACTTCAACTCAAATTCTTAAGCCCGAGCAAGTTATCAAATAAGAACACGCCTTTGTGAATGTCAACTTCAACCTCAAATAAGTGATACATGAGTAACTTCGAAGTAATCAACTTGAGTCAAATGTCCAATACGTGAATAAACATACAATCGGATGAACATTGATCCACTGAATGAAACGGAGCAAATGATTCCTCAACATCAATGCATTCTTCCTTAAGGTATACATGTAGAACCTGATCTGGAAGAGATACCAAAAATGTCTTCTAGCGGATGAGGTAGTCATTTTCCTTAATGTTCATGTGGTTGATTTATGGCGTGCACAATGAGAGGAACAATAATCCGTGAAGATTTGGCAAGGGAATACCAAAGAGCGGATCATTATTCATGAACAATAATCCATGAAGATTTGGCAAAGGAATACCAAAGAGCGGATCATTATTCAGTAGTGCAACTACAATATCATGATAGTCATTATCAAAGCCTTGTGAAGTAACTGAAGATAAGGTTTTTTTTTGTTGAGGATTCTGAGAAATACTTCTTAGATGGTGAACCAGTTGAGTCAGTAGGAACCGGAGCATGAGCTTCAGAAGCTGAATGATCAACATTCGTCGGAGGTTGGAAGTACTCATCAAACATATCTTTGAAAAACAATGAATCCCAAAACACTGAATCCCAGTTATCCTTAGTAAGTGAAGCATTAGGCGTTGGAGGAGAGTTATCAAAAATCAAAACAATGAATCCCTGCTAAAGAATATGAGCAAGTCTAATTGGGGATTAAATTTGGCTTTTCAATCTCCCCCAATTAGTGCTCTCCCCTAAACTGACGAAGATTTTCAAGTGTTCTTCTCAGCCCGGATTAAGAAGAAGTCTTTAGATCATCAAATGCAATTCGTCTTTAGTCTTCTAACATGTAGCAGAAAATGTAGATCAGACTGTAGACTCGACCTTCTTCAAGATTTTCCGAATGGGGAAATAGACAGTTAACATCTTCTTCACACCAAGGGCATTCCCGTTAACTTGTAAATAGCAAATCCCCTTAATTAAAATCCCTCCCAATCAAACAAGAACAGAAAGATGTTCATCAAAGAAATCAGCCCAGCAACTAGAAGAACTTTGTCATTTAATCATATCAGCCCGTGTGAAGATGTCAACCAACGGATCTTAGAAGAAACTACATGTGAAGATGATCCTATAAGAAGAAGCTCGGTTCTTACATGAGTTAGGAGCCGTTTGACCATATATTCTCAAATATCAATCAACCATGAAAAAAATTCACACTTCTTCCCCCCCCCCTCAAGAATTGCATACGGAGATGTCATTCTTGATTAAACAAATGATTATCATCCAAGTGTATTCTATTCACACTTCTCCCCCGCAAAATTAGCACATGATGTCGCCATCTTCATTATATTGAGCAAGTGGAATAAGAGTAATTATCAGTAGTCCGGTTCACTTGATGACTGAAGTGCATGGAAAAAGCATGAAGCATGTTGATGAAGAATGTCGATGAGAATGGTCATAAACATGAAGACTTCTATTCTTTTGAAGATAAAGCACACTGAAGTGTACACTTTTCTTTTCTGTGAAGTATGGGGCCTGAAGTGTTATCTGTAGACGCCATTATGATGAAGTACGAGGCCTGAACTGATTTGAACAGACGTCATAGCTGAAAGAATATAAAGATTGAGTTACTTGAACCCGTGAGTTATGAGATATCAATCCTTGTGTTATCCATACTTTAAACCAGTCCATGTATTGAAGGATCGAAGTATCTGCAACTGAGTAAGGACTACCTGCACTAACATTTACAAGCTTGATTGCATATATATTGGTTAGTGACATTAGTATCCAATCCCTTTGGGGTTTCACGGTCAACCTTGATTTTGTCATCAGAAAACAGCTTTCCGGTAGGCATCCACCTAAGTCCAACATCCTTAAACATTTTACCAGACGGAATCCACTTATGGCAAGGTCTAGGATTGTTAGGCTTCTTATGCATAGTGGAAGACTTATCCTTATTCCTAGTTTCCAAAGATTTAGCAGTTGGGATCCATCTAGGTGAAGTTTTAGGTTTGTTTTTCTTCATAACATGTTGAACCTTAGCCATGTTAGTAGCCTTAGTGGATTTTACCTTAGTATGTGAATTAGGAAAATGTTTCTTATTCGAAAAAGACTCAGAAATTCTAGGTTCATTTTCTACATGCTTAGCATTCTTCTTCATATAACTACTAGTAGTGCCTTGAAATATCGTGGAATGCATCACCCTAGGTCTTGCACCTAAAATTCCATCTTTTTTAATCTGTGCCTTTTTTCTAGCTTTTTCTAGATAATAGTTCTTCCACAAGTCATTCATATCATATGAATTATGGGTTTTAACGCTCGGTTTTGACACTGTTTTCGAACTAATCCTAGAGGTGCTGGGAGTAGAAGTGGCTACATGTTGAGGGTTAACGGAGCTAGAAGCCTTATTCTTAGGTAACTCAGGTGAAGTGACTGGTTTTGACAAAACTTGTTTCTCATCAACTTGGGAGGCAAATTTTTGATAGTTTCTTCAAACTTTTCACATGGATATTAGAAATATGTTTCTTCAAATTTTTGATAGTTGACTCTTTGTCTTGAAGCTGAGCTTTCAAAGTGTTAATTTCAAAAAGTTCACGGAATTCAGGAAGTTCCGGATTTTTACATGGTTTGTTAAGTTGAAAAATTTCTTCTTTACTCTGTATCGCAATTTCAAGTGAAATGCAATGTTTTTCAAGTTTTGAGAATTTGTTTGAAAGTTCATCAAAAGCCTTTTTATCAACCATATCATTTGTTTTGAAATTATTAGACTCAGCCTCAACCAAGGAACATTTATCAGAATCATGTTCAGCATTAAGATCAGTATGTTTAGGTACATTAGCAGATGCACAATGTTGAATAGTTAAGTGTACCTCATCACATGACACCTGCTCAATTTCTGGTCTGATATCTGCATCCACATCATGTGTAACAAGAGTCACTGGACCGCTCACTGTATCCAGCTTATCTATCTTTGAGCCTCTGTATTCAGTGTCAACTGATCCATCATCTGGTGCTTTACCCGACTCATCATTATTTTTTGTCTCTGACATTCTCCATGCAGCAACACCAGATTCTTCAACAGATACATTACCCAACTTATCACAACTATCTCTCAACTGCACCAGACACTCATCCACTTTTTCATCTGTCTGAGTAACTTCATCAATATACTTCTCCAAATTATCCATGAGATGGATAAATGTCTCTATAAACACGCTAATTTCCATTCCAGTGTGTTTCTTGAAAGACACATCAGTCATGTCTTGATCATAATCTGATGTAAATTCCCCACTGATGAATGACTGAAATTGGTTGTGGATCACTTGAAGTGCAGCACTGGAACTATCCTTTTGAACCTTTTCTTTATCAAGTTGTTGTTCCAATTGTTCTAAGTTCAACAGTAATGTACCCGTTAATGTGGATAAATCTTGATGGAAAAGGGCAATACATGTTCGTTCCGTTGTTGTGGGTAGAAGTAACATGAGGTGAGAGTGAAGTTGTTGATAGGGTATAATGCAACATTCCTTTTGCATGGCATTCTGTACCATTAGCAGGTGCAATTCATTCTCATTGTACTCAGAACATGAAGATCTCACATCCTCATTGATTAATTCAAACATCTTTATCCGTTTAGTGTAGCATACATTATCATTGTTGTCCACAACATCATATAATTTAAGTACTTCTAAAATCACTGGGTCAGTAGTGAAAGACATGATGTTGTAGTATGCACGGGATTTTACAAGTCTATGATTTAAACCAAGAAATAGATTCTTTCGCGGGATTTTACAAAATCAAGAAGAAACCGTGATATAATGACCAATAGAACGTGTTAAGATAACTGATGGACCCACACAATGATAGAGGATTATGTGTTAGGAGTGATGATTGTTTGAAGGATTAGCTGAAGTGTTATTTGGTTGTGATTTGGTTTTGTTAATGCACGTTTTTTACGGTGAAATTTAGGTCTAAAAACTTAAAAGCTCAATAACTTCCTTTCGGAGAGGATTCAGGCCTCGAAAAATTCGTTTCACAACATCATCGTGAAACCTCACAATATTCAGCCTGTTCCGGTCGTTTTGACAGGTATTTCGCTGAAAACGGAGTTACGGTTCAAAAGTTATGGCCGTTTGAAGTTTTGACGTAAAAAGTCAACTTTTGGTCAAACCGCTTCAATCAACTCGCATCCAGGACAACTCGCTTCCAAGACAACTCACTTAATAGTCAAGTCGCATAATACAACTCGCTTAAAAAAGCAAGAGGCTCAACTCGCATAAGCTGTCAACTCGCTTTCAATGCAACTCGCTTAAACGACAACTCGCTTAAGATGACAACTCGCTTAATAGCCAAGTCGCTTTAGAACTCAAGTCGCTTAAAGAAATAACTCGCTTAGAACCCAAGTCGCATAAAGTGTCAACTCGCTAAATAGCTAAGTCGCATATACCAACTCGCTTCCAATAGCAAAGCAACTCGCTTCAATAAGCAAGCAGACAACTCGCATAGGCAACTCTCTTAGGCAACTCTCTTTAGATAAGTTGAATCTGGACAAGTCGCATAGGCAACTCTCTTAACAAAGCAACTCTCTTCAAATTTACAAAGCAACTCTCTTCCAAGAAATGTCAATCCGTGACTCAACTCGCATAGTACAATATTTAAAAAAATCACTACTTTTCAATCCAAAAACAACCTAACCACGATGATTCAAGCCTTCCAAATCAAAACCTAAACACTTATGATGATTCTAAACACAAAAGTACAATCAAAATCAAAACTTTAACACTAGAGATGATCCAAATGATGCAAAATACTCTAAACTCATTCAAACCCAAAAACCTTATGAAAACTACTAGAAATCCAAGAACATGAAAGATGAGTGATCAAACCATGGCTCTTGATACCAATTGTAAAATATTGGTTTTCATAAACATACAAATAAGCTCAACAATGGATCGAATGAGATAGAGTTTAGAGAGAGAAAGAAGTGTGGGAACCTTTCTAGGGAGAGAAAGTAACAAAAGAAAGAATATTAGATTGAAAGGTCCAACCCTCTACCTTGGGAGGTAGAGGGTATTTATAGTTACATAATAAACGTCCTCCTTCGGACTGTGGATCAGGCATACAGTGGGTAAAGACCCGTCCTTCCTCCACGGTGTTGCACTAAACTAAATAACTAACTGAATAACTAGTAAATAACGTAATGTCTACGAGCTAACTTATGCTAGATTATATTTGGGGTGACCGATACTTCACTATGGAATTTTCTAATTCCTAACAATTACTGGCTATGGCACCGTCGTCTCTCACACTTAAACTTTCAAACCATAACCAATCTTGCACGTTACAAACTTGTTGAAGGTTTCCCAAGATTTCGGTATTCTAAAGATCACCTATGCTCAGCTTGTGTACAAGGGAAAAGCACTCGTGCTCACTTTCCTTCAAAAGAGGAACACAGCTCACAGCATGTGCTTCATCTTCTTCACATGGATTTGTGTGGCCCGATGCGTGTGCAGACGATTAACGGCAAACGCTACATCTTGGTAATTGTGGATGACTACTCAAGATGGACTTGGGTTTATTTTCTTCAAAGTAAAGATCAAGCTCCATAGATGATCATCACCTTTCTCATGAAAATTCAAGTTCAGCTCCGGAACACAGTCAGACAAATCAGAACAGACAAAGGAACTAAATTTGTGAATCAAACTCTTCGTGCATATTATGAGAAAGTGGGAATTGAGCATCAAACATCTATTGCACGAACACCAGAACAAAACGGAGTTGTTGAAAGACGAAACCGTACATTAGTGGAAGCTGCAAGAACATTTTTAATTAATGCTAAACTTCCAGATTACTTGTGGGCTGAAGCCGTGTCAACTGCATGCTACACCCAGAACCATTCAATGATTACTAAACGCCACAACAAAACATCTTATGAGCTTATCCACAACCATAAACCGAATCTCAAACACTTTCATGTATTTGGATTCCTTTGTTACCCAAATAATGATCGTGATGACTTTGGTAAGCTCAAAGCCAAAGCTGACATTGGAGTCTTTGTTGGATACTGTGAAAACTCTAAAGGTTACCGGATCTGGAATCGTCGTACAATGAAGATTATGGAAATGATTCATGAAAATTTCGATGAGCTTACAGAGATGGCTTCTGAGTAAAACAGCTTGGAACCCGGACATAATCGTCTAAACTTCCCCCAAACCCCATCATCAGTTGAACCAAGCTTACATCTTACTCGTCAACAAATGGAACATCTATTTTCTCCTTTTTTTAGTGATGATATTGATCAACGTGCTTCAGATGTATCAACTATTTCCATTGCTCAACCTGATAATAATCCAATACCTGATACACCTGAAACAACAACAACTGTTGAAGAAGCACCTCCAATTGATTCTACAACAACAGTCGAACAAACCGCATCCAATGACGCTGAACCAGTTGATGATCTTCTGAACAATGAAGTACCCCCACCTGCAGATTTTGATCCAAATGCGTTCTTTAATCCGTTTGCTAATGACACTGCCACACCTGATGTTGCGGAATCATCTACAAGCCATTTGAATCCTCCTAATCTGCAGAATGTATATCAACATCAACCCTCCACACATCGTTGGACTAAAGACCATCCTCTTGTGAACATTATTGGAAACCCGAATCAACCAGTCATAACTAGACAACGCCTTCAGACTAATGGTGAACATTGCATTTATGCACTTACCGTCTGCCAAGCTGAACCCAAAAATATTAAGGAAGCAATGACATATGACAACTGGATTGAATCCATGCAAGAAGAACTTAATCAGTTTAAATGTCTTGAAGTATGGGAATTAGTTGAAAAACCAACTAGGGTCTATGTTATTGGTCTGAAATGGATTTGGGAAAACAAATTGGATGCTGAAGGTACGATTATCATAAATAAGTCACGTCTGGTGGCTAAGGGTTATAGACAAGAAGAAGGGATTGACTACGAGGAATCATTCGCACCGGTTGCTAGACTTGAGGCTGTTCGGATCTTTCTGGCATTCGCGGCTCACATGAACATCACGGTCTTTCAGATGGACGTCAAAACCGCTTTTCTAAATGGAAAACTGAAAGAAACAGTCTATGTTAGTCAGCCAGAAGGATTTGTAGATCCAGAGTTCCCTAATCACATCTACAAACTGAACAAGGCTCTCTACGGTCTCAAACAAGCCCCTCGGGTGTGGTGTGATAAGTTGTCATCATTTCTTATCTCTCATAATTTCGTCAAAGGATCGGTCGACCCAACACTATTCATACAATATCATTGGGCACACATTTTAATCGTTCAAATTAATGTGGATGACATCATTTTTGGGTCAACACATCTAAAGTACTCAAACGCTTTTTCAAAACTTATGAAAAAACATTTTGAAATGTCCATGATGGGTGAACTTACGTTCTTTCTAGGACTGCAAGTTCATCAATCACCCCGTGCTATTTTCTTGAGTCAGTCCAAATATGCTCTTGAAATTTTAAACAAAAATGGAATGCAAAACTGTGACACCTATGCCACACCAATGGCACATACCAAGAAACTAGACGCTAATTTGCATGGGAAATTGGTTGACTCTACCAAATACCAAAGTATTATTGGGTCTCTCATGTATCTAACAACTAGTAGACCTGATATTGTATTTGATGTATATCTTTGCCCCCGTTATCAGTCGCGACCAACTGAAACTCACCTCTCTGAGGCTAAAAGAATCCTCCGATACATCAAGATAACCATTAATTTGGGGATCTGGTATCCGAAGGATTCTGGTTTTGGACTAATAGCTTTTTCAGACGCTGATCACGCAGGTTGCTTAGATTCTCGGAAAAGTACTTCAGGAGCTCTACAATTTCTTGGTGATAAACTGGTGTCATGGCAATCGAAGAAGCAGGATTGTACATCGCTGTCATCAACCGAAGGAAAATATGTAGCCATGTCGGCGTGTTGTGCTCAAGTCATTTGGATGCGAACACAGCTCAAAGACTATGGTTATGTATTTGACAGAATCCCGATGTACTGCGACAATCGAAGTGCTATTGCGATATCGTGCAATTCTTTTCAACATTCGAAGTCTAAGCACATCGATCTTCGATATCATTTCATCAAGGAGCATGTGGAAAAGGGTACCGTTGAATTATATTTTGTGGGTACTGAATACCAACTGGCAGACCTTCTCACCAAAGCCTTAGCTCCTGCTAGGTTTACTGAGTTGGTCCACCGGATTGGTATGAGGTGTTTGACTCCAGAGGAACTGGACGAACTTTTAAAACAATCTTAAAACCAGTCAAACACCAAAACCTCTTTTGTAAATATTTTTCAAAATCAAAATACAAAAATATAGAATTTATAAAATACAAAAATATTCCTCTTTCCAAATTTCTTTAACATGGCAAGTACAAATCTTCCGTCAACACTTCACACTTTCAAAAATTTCAATATTTTCACGGTCAAGTGTTGAAGGGGAGAAAGTAAATATTTTATGTTTCATAAAACCTTGTACTTGCATGTTACCCTATACCGGTTGTATATTTGATAATGGTGGACACGTTTCTTGTTTCTTGACACTCCTCGGACCCAAATTTTTAAAATTTATCTATTTTCAAAAGTCGAGGGGGAGTGTCGTCAAGTTTCTTTCCAAACTTACACTTCATACTTAACAAAATGGAACTTATGGGCTATGGATGAAAATGGTTGAGGTGGAGGGACCAAAGTTGTCAAAAGTTGAAATTATTCTTTAACAAAACCTCTCCACCAAATCTCCTAACACAGTTATTACATACATTAAATTTTCAAACTACTCATCCTACGCCTAAGATTCAACCTTCAAATTCGTGCTTTAAACCTCAAATTTGTAAGTGGTTATTGATTCTAGGTGATATTCTAAACATAGGTTTTGATTTATACAAAAAACCAACGGTTAGATTTGTCCCTAGGTATTATTTCATGTTCTACGCGTATGTGTTTGAACATGCAATCATGTTATGGGTGTTTATTGTTGAAATAAGTATGTTAAAACGTTGCAAATATCATTCTAAAACTATTTCTAACATGCAAATCCACCCAGAAACATCAATCAATCAGTTTTGAAAATTAGGGTTTATGCGTGAGAATTAGGGGTTTTTTATTGAGAGTGTTTCTGTACAATTATTTTCTTGAGAGATGTTTCTTACATTTTTAATTAACCAAAACCAAGTTTGAATCATACCCATAAACATGAATTTTGCATAATTGAACTTTAGGGTTTATAACTCGTTGAAATTGGGTATTGTGGATTCTTGAGGTTTTTTGTGTTAAAACTTGTTGATAACAACTCAATAGGCATATTAGACATCCCATAATTAATTTGGTGCAAATACAATGGCTGGATTTCTTAGTCGTAAAATTTGAATCCTTAGGGTTTAAGTTTTACGCATAAGCAAATCTTACGCGTAACTGTTTATGACTATGATTCCATGTGAGAATGAAAGGGATTGGAATATGTGTTAATGGATATGTTATGATGAACTTATTTCAGGTTATTATGCGTGCAAAATCAGATTCAAGGTTAAAATGGAAATCTATGCATAAAGGATCATCTTACGCGTAGAAAGTTATACGTAAGAGAAATCTTACGCGTAACCTTTATGCGTAAGGTTCTACATGGGGACTACGCGTATCCTGTGAAGGATATCCGTAAACTAGAGTCTTACACATAAGGTTCACTCTTACGAGTAAACCTTACGCATAACCTCCCACATACGCTTACGCGTAAGCTTTATGCCAAGAGCTCTTTTCCTACGCGTAAGAGGAGTTCCTACGCATAAGCTTATGCTTACCCGTATGGTCACAAATCTTTACGCATAAGCTTGTAACTTTACGCTTAAACCTTATTTTAACCATAATTATGAATTGTTACGCGTACAAACTTGTAAATAAATAAATCATAACGTTACAAAACTAAAATGTCACTAATAAGCTATAATGGTTAATATGGTGTGTGAATGAGTGAAAATTTGGACTTTAAAATTCAAAATTAATAAACTCACGTAACTTATCATGACTACTATGGACTATTGGACATACAAGTGATGTTGGACTCGTAACATTCATTAACATAACATATTCAATAATTGGACAATAAAATCAACTTTTGACTAACGTAATGTCTTTCGATATGTTGGTTCTTTTGGCTCAATATCATTCATATCACAATATGGACGTCACAATGGAAAACGGTAACGCACCAAACATACTCACAATGGAAGATATTTTCCCCACTGGTTACAAGATGAAGATTGGAAAGAACAATCTCCAAGTGGACTTTGATAACTTCACGTGCTCTGAGTCTTCATGTCATATTGCTGTGGATATTCTGAAGACTCATCCATACAAGAACATGCTCACAAATTCTGCAACAGTACCAGAAATCTATATCCATCAGTTTTGGCATACTATGAAGAAGGCTGATGGTCAATATGTTGTTACGGTGACACTCAACAGCAAACAAGTCACCATCACTGCTGCGGATTTAAGGGCAATTCTCCTTCTCCCTGCCATTCAGCATGCTGATTATGTTGCTACTCTCTAATTTATGGTCGATATTGGCTATGACGAAGCTTCTGGGATCATTACTAAACATTCTTCTGTTGATCTAAAGAACATCCCCCAGCCGTGGAGAACATTATACATAATGATTGCTAAATCTGTTTCTGGACGTGATAGTGGTTATGAGCATCCTAAGCTCATGGAACTACAGATATTCTGGGGCATGGTCAACATGATGCATATTGACTTCGCAACTCTGATCTGGGAAGACATGATGTCTTATCTCAAGAAGCCTGGCACCAAGGTCCCCTACATCAGATATACTACGTTGTTGATCCAAAGGATACTCTAGAATAATCTGGACATTCCCTTGAGACTTGATGACCCCAACCATCACTCCGCGTTGTTTGAGCCTACTCTAAATGTTGTCAGATTCAAAGACTCAACAACAAAGAAACAAGGTGCAGTTTTGCCTGACTGCCTTCTTACTGATGATATCAAGCAACTTCAATCACACTCACGATATCAAAAAGCAGTAGCATCAGGCAAAGTTGGCTTCATTGATGAAAAATCTTCCGTAATCCCAGTCAAGAAGACCAGGAGATCGGGCAGTGCTGGAAGTGCAGCAAGCACTGGGAGTACCCGAAAGTATCCAAAGAGAACTCACATTCTCAAAAGGAAGGTTCCATCAAAGGTTGCTATTCCTAATCCTCAACCGACACCAAAATTAGAGGACGATGACTCCGAGGATGCTGACATAGATGAAGAGGTTCACTACTCAGAAATTGTTACAGACGATACGAAAACAGTAGAAACATCTCCTAGTTCTAAATCTGACAAGGGAAAAACTCCAGTGGAAGAGCATGAAGAGAAAGAAAGTTCAGAAGAAGAGCCACAGGATGAAGAAAACGAATACCGCAAGAAACTGAAGAATCTCAGGCTACAACATGTTGCTAAGGAGTTCAATCTTCAACAGACTCGTGGCCCTGGAGGCTCAAGTGGTGGCTCACAAACAACACCAGTTCTCGATGAGGTTAATCAACCCGATAAGGGAACTGGTACCACCACCCACGAATCTGAACAACAGCAGCAAGAGGATGAAATTATCTTCGACTTTGAGGAACCAGAAAAGGAGAAGAATGAAAAGATAACTGATGAAGATGTTGAGGCAGCTGCTAAAGAAAAAGCTGAAGAGGAAGCTAAAGCTAAAGCAGAAGAAGAGGCTAGGGTTAAGGCTAAAGAAAAGGCTAAAGCTAAAAAAGAAGCCGATGATTATCTTCTAGATAGTCCCAAACATAACCAGGAACAAACTTCTGAGCCACCAAATGACCCAGACTCATTCATCACCACCACCATCCAAAGACACCACCACCAGATCCGCATCCAGATCTGTAAAGAAACCAACCAATACTTGGGCATCACGTGCTAAGACAAAGATTGTCAAAGCTGTCAGGCAAGTAAGGAAGAAAAATGTGGTCAACAAGAAACTGAATCAACTTGCGGACAGAATCAATCTTCTTCAGACTGTGATAAACAAATTTTTGGGAGAAAGGGAACATATTCAACAGTTTCTAAATAGAGATATCCAAGGGGAAATGGACAAGACGATCAGAGAATTTACTCACAAGTTTCTTCTCGACACCGTCCCTGGAGTGATAAGAGAGATGTTTGCCAGAAAACTCTATCCAAATCTCATGCGATTGGTCAAGCAAACAATGCAATCTACTCCTGTAGCAATGCAAATCAATCCAATCGATCCTACGGTTGTCTCCGATGCAGAATTGATTTCCAAGCTTGTGTTACAAATGTCTAAACGATCCGCAACATTTACTTCTGAAGAAGCTAAACTATTTGAGGCATTGCTGGAATATCAACTCAAAACTTCATGCAAAGAGTCAGCTGTAAGGGCTAAGCGTCCAAGAGACGATGATGATACGGATAAGGATTCTGAGCCGAACCGTAAGAAGAAAAATGATGATTCATCATCTATGCCTCCACCACCCCAACGGACCTCCACCTTTAGAAGATCTCCTCAACGTCCTTCTGCTACAGACGAACCTCAGGACTCTGAGTCTCCAACACCAACGGAGAAAACTGGTGATCACTTTGAATACACTGGTGGTGACGATGAGGAGATTCCTGAGCCCCAACAACAACCTCCTTCTTCTACATCAACCAAGCAACCAGCATCATCATCCAAGCCAAAGCAGAAAAAGTCAACATCAGTTGTATCATGGCTAGATGAAGATGACACCGAAGAGTATGAATGGTTTTCGAAGCTTGTTGATGCAACCCCTCAATTACCGGAAGGCCAAGAACCAGTAGATGGTAGAACTATGGAGCAGGTCAAGATTTCGACAACATAGCACGAGCCATGTCCAACAACATTGATTGGCTCAACCCTGAAGCAAATATCGACTTCACCAGACCTGACAAGGTTCCATACTACATAGACTGGACTAAGCCACTACCTACCATTGGCCGACCTGATCAACCAAAGATTCCCTACCGTTATTTCTTCAACAATGACTTGAATTTCTTCAGCACGGTAGCGATGTTAGCACAAAATACGCTACCTCACTCACCTTCCATTTCCCGGCAGCAATCTACTCAAACAATATAGCCATCGAGGAAGAAGCCACACACATGTTTGTTGACAATATGGTAAAGTATGACCTCGACGCACTGTATGGGATTCATCATTGGCCAGAACGAAGAAGAATCTACTACAGAAGCTGCCAGGTATTAAAATCGAAAAAGGAGGTGTTCAGTGATGAACGGATCGTTGCCATAATGCATGTTACCCTGTCCTCTAAGTGGGACTACTCATTCCTAAAGAAAATAGTAGTCAAACGCAAAGACGAACATGACTATGACTTTTCTGAAACGGATTTCCCGAGATTGTCGCTCAATGACATTGAAGATATGTACATTGCCAAGGTATAAGGATGAATGAGACATTTCTCCACAAACATCCAGCTCTAGTACATCAAATCATTGCTAATATTCATCAGAAGCATCGTTATCCAGGAATGTGTTGAAGATCTTCAACTTGCTGTGGAATCATATCAGAAACGTGTTAATCTCACACCACCAAAGCTATACATTCCCGATATCAACCATCTGCCTCAGTACACCATTCTTAAGAAACCAACATTTGGGGTAGTTTACCACAGTGAACTTCATCGTAATTGCTTCATGGCGTGCAAGGAGCTTCACAAATTTTGTGACCATACTTTGAAGAAGGTTCAGGATGGGATGGCTTATAGGTTAAAGGAGATTCATGAAGGCATAGGGTCGAAGAAAAGGTGGAATTCTAGGGAAAAGAAGGATGCAAAGAAGATCATTACCAGGATTGATGAAAGGTTGTTGGAGAGTTTTGTGGTGGACGTCAAAGCATATCTCTTACAGGCTACCAACGTTCAGAAAGACTGGTGTTATTGACGGACTTCCTGGTACTCCTTGATTTGTTTCTTTCATTAAATATTTGGATGTGTGATCTATATTTGACTATGGCTTGTGCACACATAACAGTGCACAACCCGTACTTGTAATGAAAGGACCCTGTGGTACACTTCAGTGCCACAATCCTTTTAAAAGGAGCGAAAGCTTCTTACTTTTGAGTAAAACTAATCAAAACTTTCACTTTCAAAGTTTTGCTCAAAAGAACAAGTACTTCTCCTTATGATTTTCAAAACCTCAAAAGTTAATATCACTTGTTGAGGGGGAGTATTTTCTTAAAACTTTGTTCACAAATTGTTCTTCGTGGCAATCTTCCCACAAAACTCAAAATGGGCATATTCGATATCAAAAAATCGTCAAAATAACATTTATATGCCATTTTTTAGGGGGAGAAAAATTATGTGATAAGAAATATGTTGTGAATTGCTATTGAATCGTCAGGCTAAAGACTTTACCAATGAATTGACGAGCTCTTAAATGTTAGTAACTCGAAAAGACTTATCCAGGACGGGTAATAATTTCAAGCTAGTCGGCTAGTGATGTAAACGTATCTCGCAAAGGACTTGTCCTAGTAGAATGTACCATTCGAGAAACTCTTGGTAGACATGAACCTTGACGGGTCAAACCTCCTCTCCAAGGAGTGTTTACAACTTAAAGCTGACCTAGTCAGTGATGTAACCGTGTCTCGCAGGGAATTGTCTATCTTGAGTTGATCAATTCAAAAGTGCGCGCTCTTCCCTCACCGTGCAGATTTCTGTCAAAATAATTAAGCACGTATGGAGGGGGAGTATTTCTGCAAAATATAAAACTCTTTCAGTGGTACAAAATGTTTTTAATCATAACCACTTTGAGAGATTTTTCATGAAAATGGTTTTATGGCAACATAGGTTAGTCATGGAGTTATAAGGTGACTAAGGTTAGGAATAACCGTCCTATGATCCACCAGAACCGGAGGGATCTACCCAAGGACACCACCAATAGTTAGAATTTAGAAGTCCTTAGGTAAGATTAAAAAAAAAAAAAAAAAAAAAAATCAGAGAAATAAGGAGTTGAAGAATTAAAAAGAAAAGTAAAGAAAAGGGTGAAAAGAAATAGCCCTCCAGATTATTCAACTTAGGGCAGACACCGGGTTCAACTCATATGCTACTGGTTGTCACTTGATGACACCGGTATTGAAGATTAAAGTCGTCATGGACCCAGTGACGCATGCACTAAACCTTCTTAGCCACTCAAGTTTCTCTCAACAGAAGCTTGTTTCATTCTCACAGGGAACCCTACGTAAACTATCGGCCTTCTCTTAGAGATTGCTGGTATTAAAGAAGGAGACCCTCTCCCTAGTCTCCGCTCAAGAAAACCAAAGTACACTATTGAGTCTAGAGCAACGAGATTCATCAAAAGATCTCTTAAGAACACTCAACATTTCATCACTTGTCGTTCGACAATAAGGACACAAGTGATACTATTCTAGAGTCCTACACAGCTCTTAGCAATCTGTCAAGAACATTTATGAGGGGTTCACAACCGTGATCCTCAGTGATTGAATGGAAACTCCTTCCAGGGTCAACATCAAACAGCCCTGACAGCAGGTCACTTTGGTAACTCCTTGTGGGTTACGCTTAGTGTTGTCTCAAACGGTCTACAGTCGTAGGGTGATGCTTGGGTGTACCTCAGTGACTCACCTGAACTGTAGGTGTACTTCGGTACATCGTGTTATCCTACTTGAGGGACTCCATTTCAGGAACAGCCTTTCCTAGAATTAGAGATGTGTTTTCACACTATGCTGTTAACACGCTCGAAGTTCGAACTTGTAAGTGCTGGAAATCCCGCTAAGGAGATTCCTTTCAAGAATTGAGTCCTGAAGATATGGGTCATTACTTGAACTTGTTCAATGTAATGCCAACTATCCCTTACGGGATTCGGACGGCTAATTCGCCCGACCAAGGTGAATGAAATCAAGACATTCATGTTAGATATAAGATTTCACAAACACATTAGACCATAAACATATGGGGCGTTAACTAGAGTTTAGAGAGAGAAAGTTCTAGTGAGAGAAAGGAAGAGAGTTGGGAACTATGTGAAACAAAGAAAAATAGTATTGAAGCTCCAACCCTCTACCTTGGGAGGTAGAGGGTATTTATAGTGTCTTACAAATAAACGCCACCTACGGGTTGTGGATCAGGCATACAGTGGGTAAAGACCCGTCCGTCCTCCACAGTGTTACTTAACAAACTACTAACTAACATATCATAACTACGACTACGAGCATTCTATTGAATGCTTATACTTGAGGTGACCGACTCTTTAACGACTGAATTTTCTAATTCCTAACAATCTCCCCCTAAGGGAGGTCACCTCAATTTACAATAAATACAAACAGATATTACATTAAATTGTTCTAGGATTCTTGATTAAGTCCTTTGCTCAGAAGCTCGTAGTCTTTGATTCATCATTATTGCATGTTTGGGAAATCAAGTGGAGGTCTTTTACTAATCCACGTGAGAATGATTGTTGAGCCTGCTTTGAGATCATCAGTCAGATTAAATCTCTGACTCTTTCTTTGTGATGTTGGTATTATGTGATGTTGTGACTTTTGGACTGACATACTCACATTTTGGATTATGATTTCTTCTAATCCGAGTAGCGGAAGCTTTCGTTGATTCATGATATTGGCAGCGGCGTAGCAGAAGCATGGAGTGAAAATATCAGAGTCATTGATGCACTAATCATGATTTCTTTGGAAATGAATGTGTTGTGTGAGCATGCGGGTATGGATTGACCGCTTCATTCTGAACAGCTGCAAACGTCGGGATGTACCTGCATAAAACAGTTAGCAATAAAGTACACGAAAGTGTCTTTGATCACTTTCGATGAATTGAGGTACACGGCCCACGGTTCCCCGTTGATCAGTACAAGTACTGCGTGTGATTAGGTAATTCCGAATAATTTCCTTGACAGGGTTTCGCAGCTGCTCTAGCTGTTCTCAAACCGGAACATCTCAAAGAAGACAACACGGAGTGAGTGAACCAGCGAAACGAGATTCACTGATTGATGAAAAAGAGATTTGAAAAAACAATCGTGTATAGCTCAATAGAAATTGTTTTTGCAATACAACGAAGTTTTAGTGAAAAATCATTTATCAATCATAAACATCTTTTGATTTGAAATAATTGTACACAGTCGATGTGCTAGAGAAAAGAGTTTTTAAGCACAACAACCGGTTTTTCAAAGGCATCCGTCAAACCATAACCTGAACCAGGATTGATTCAAAAGATTGAATCGCCCCATTGTTTATGTTCAGTTGTCACATGATTGATCTATTTGAATAGATCTCACATGCCACCTACCAGGAGCTTGTTAGATGTTGGCTCCAGAAGGCTTTCCATCTTCATTGTGAATATTTTTGCATATCACTCGGATGTTCTGGCAATACCACAAGGATAATGCGTAGGACTCAAGATATAATCTCTTTTTCCACATTGTGTGAAACAGAGAGTCTTCATTGAAAGTGTCCTAATGAGATTTATTGATGATCTCGAGGCTCTAGACTCAATTTGTGCATATTTGGTTCCTGTGTCGGAGACTAGGGAGAGGGTCTCCTTCTTCAATATCAACAATCTCTAAGAGAAAGTCGATAGATTATGTCAGTTCCCCGTGAGAATGAAGCAAGCCCTTTTAAGAGGAACTTGAGTAGTTTGGGAAGTTTTAGTGCAGTGCGTCACTGGGTCCATGACGTCTTGTCTTCAATACCGATGTTACCATCAGTAGCATATGAATTGAACCCGGTTTCTGCCCTAAGGTTGAATTGTTGGAGGGCTATTTATTTTCACCCTTTTCTTATTCAAATATTTTTCATTCTTCAACCCCTTCAGTGCTTACCGAAACTTCATAACTAGAACCTTATTGGGTTTATTCCAGTACTAGCTCCGTCTTAGTCCGCACTCTTCCCATATCTCATATTTCTCCTTTTATCATCATACCTAAGGACATCTACACTAACTAGTGGATTGTCCCTGGGTAGATCCCTCCGGTTCTGGCGGATCATAGGACCTCAACCTAACCTTATCATCCTTATATCACCATACATAAAGTAAAGTTGGTCGGTCTTTTTGGTATAGTTCATCTGCCATTGGAACCAATTGAAAACCATTTGAAAAATCAATCAAGATACTTGTGATACAGAATCAAAGTGTTTTGTATCTTAATTGTTTTGATATTTTAGAAATGCTCCCTCTCAACATATGCATAAAAATTTGAAATTTGTTTAGCACATAGAGGCAAGAGATCTTTGAAATCGTTAGATTAAGAACGAAAGGTCCAATCTTTTGATTATCATTTTCTAAAATGATCATCATCACTTCCTAATCAATTGGAGTAGATAAAACATTTAAAGAAGGATGAGGTTTTCACAATTTTGCTCCCCCCTCAATATGTGCCTCGAAACATGAAAGAGTTTGCACGTATTAGAGGGAACCTGCACTTAGAGAGAATTCAGTCACGTTTCAATAATTTGAGGTTTAAAATAGATGCTCCCCCTCAACATGAGCATGGAAAATTTTGAAATCGTTTGTCACATGCGGGGAGGAGATCTTGTACATCCTTATAAAACCATTTATCAAATTATCAGTTTAAATCCAATTTAAATCACAAATTCTCCCCCGATCACAATTTTCACATCATTTGAGATTTGTGATCTCTGTAGATTTAAATTGATTTTGAAAGCTTTTAAGGAGAATTGTGACTTGATTATGAAAACGTTTTAACTGATAAGGATCGAATTTTGAGACTTTAGACTCCAACGATTTACATTAAACATGCTTGAATATCTTTTGAAAACTTAATAATAACCACGGTCAGGTACCATTGTTTGAAAAACACACTTTTTATTTAATTGAAAAATCATTCTCCCCCTCAATCAATGACATAAGTTGTTGATTGAGAGATAGATATTTTTGACCACCGATAAGTACAGATGATTTTCAAAAATTAAGTCCGAGTAATTTTTCAAAGCAATTAGTTTTCATTAGATAGAAAGAAATTGTTTTTAGAATCAGAGCATGAGATTTAAAAAACAAGATAAAGCATGGCTCTGTTCTTTCTTTTATAACGGGTTACTGCCTGAAATGACAATAAAACACTATTTTTCTCCGCCTCATTTTTTTTTTTTTAAACTATATGCATTCGAAGAACATCTAAAAACCCGTGACATTCTTTGAATGTCAGCACAAAGTCCGTAGATGATATCGAATAAGGAAAAAAAACATGACATAATAACAATATTTTTGGAATTTTTCAAGATTTTTTTTTTTTTTTTTTTTTTTATGGATTTTTGAAAATTTCATATTTTTATATTTTCTTTTTTAGGGTTTTTCAAGTTTTGTATTTTGCTTTTAGAATAAATATATACAAGAGATAGATGAATAAAGACCTTTACTCCTCGTCTTCCTCTTGAAGACGTTTGAGTGTTTCTGGTTGAAGGCTTTTCAAGCCAAGTCGTGGAAGAATAAACTCAAAATGTTCTCTTGGAAGAGCTTTGGTGAAGATGTCTGCTAACTGGTATTCAGTCCTTACAAAATAGAGTTCCACCACACCTTTTTCCACTTGTTCCCTGATGAAATGATGTCGAATGTCGATATGCTTTGCTCTTGAGTGTTGAACGTTGTTGCATGAGAGAGCAATAGCACTTTTATTATCACAGTACAGAGGGATTTTGTTGAATACAAAGCCATAGTCAGTTAATTGAGATCTCATCAATAGGATTTGAGCACAACAAGATGACATGGCTATGTATTCAGCCTCTGTAGAGGAAATAGTAATACTCATTTGCTTCTTTGAAGACCAGCTCACAAGCTTATCACCCAAAAACTGAGCACCTCTAGACGTACTCCGACGAGTATCTTGACACCCTGCATGATCTGCATCTGCATATGCTGTTAGTGACATACCGGTGTCCTTCGGCTACCAAAGTCCCATGTTGATGGTTCCTTGGAGATACCGAAAGACCCATTTAACCGCTTCAAGGTGCTTTTTAGTAGGCTTAGCCTGGTATCTAGCACACATGCACACAGCGAACAAGATGTCTGGTCTACTAGCTGTGAGGTACATCAGGGATCCAATCATACTACGATATTTCGTTTGGTCTACCATGATCCCTGAGTGGTCCTCATCCAGCTTGGTTCGTTCAATCATGGGAGTGTCAACAGGGTCACTAGAATCAAATCCAGATTTCTTTAAAATCTCATTTGCATATTTAGATTGATTTATAAAAATGCCTCCGGGACTTTGTGAAATTTGTAATCCCAAGAAAAATGACATTTGTCCCATCATTGACATTTGAAATTTTGAACTCATTTCATTAGAAAAATGGTCACACTCATTGGGGTCAGTCGAGGCAAAGATGATATCATCAACATAAATTTGAACATGAATTAAATGTTTGCCTGACTTCCTGGTGAACAATGTTGGATCAACTGCTCCTTTGCTAAATCCGGTAGATAGAAGAAACTTTGATAGTGTATCATACCATGCCCTTGGAGCTTGCTTTAAACCGTAAAGTGCCTTTTTCAAACAATAAACGTGAGAAGGATGCTCTTGATTCACAAATCCTTCAGGTTGGCTGACGTAGACGACTTCTTTAAGATCTCCGTTCAGAAATGCCGTCTTTACATCCATTTGATAGACTACCATGTTCTTACTAGCAGCATTAGCCAAAAAGATTCTGATTGCCTCAATTCGAGCAACAGGAGCAAAAGATTCTTCAAAGTCAATACCCTCCTCTTGACGGTATCCTTTAGCAACTAATCGAGCCTTGTTCTTCAACACATCACCATGCTCATCAAGTTTAACTTTGAAGATCCAGTTTAGAGCAATAATCATAGCACAATCTGGAGCAGGTACTAACTCCCATACATCAAGTCGATCAAACTTATGAATTTCATCTTGCATGGCATTGAACCAGCTGTCTTCATTCATGGCAGTTTTAACATCTTTTGGTTCGATCTTAGAGAGTACGGAGTTGAAGAAGCACCATAAGGCATCGGTTGCAAGTTGTTTCCATGTTGATACTGGACGAGATGGATTTCCAATGATGTTGTCTTATGGATAATCATGAGTCCATTTTCTAAGGTGTTCATGTGGCAGTTGTTGAGGGACTGAGGTAGCAGAGTCGATGTCTCCTGAAGAAGATGGTTCTGATGATGATTCAGGAGCAAATATGTTTTCAAATGGAGCATCTTCAGGAGTAGCAAAGGGATTAACTTCATCATTGATGCCAGAAATAGTTCCATGATGTACATTCGAAGATTGATGATTTGTTGATGAGACTGAGTTATCAGCAGTAGGTGCTTCTTGACTTAATGATATTGAGACTGAAGGATTGACTTCATTCTCAGGGATATGAGCAGCCTCTGTTGTGGGAATTGACAGTTCAATAGCACTTGGCTCATAGAGTTCATCAAACATTGGATCAAACAATTTATTCAAATCATCTTCAGTTGGAGGTACATATGGAATAGCTGGAGAGGAATTTGGTACAAGGGATGAACCAATGGGACTGTTTTGAAGTGCGGGTCCAGAACTGGATTGTCCAGGAGCCATTTGACCGGTCAGCTCATCAAACGTAACGTGAATTGTTTCCATGATATCTCGGGTTCTCTTATTATAGATTCGGTAACCTTTTCTGTTTGGTGCATAGCCTACAAATACTCCAATGTCTGCTTTGGCTCTCAGTTTTCCTAAATCTTGACCATCATTAGTTGGATAACATAAAGCACCAAACACACGAAGGTATGATAGATCAGGTTTTCGATTGTGGACAAGTTCGTATGGAGTCTTTCCATGAGATGTGTGAATTAGAGATCTATTTTGAGCGTAACAAGCAGTGGCAATAGCTTCAGCCCATAGAAACATTGGAACCTTTGAGTAGATCAGCATTGTCCTTGCAGCTTCTACAAGAGTTTGGTTTCGTCTTTCAACTACACCGTTCTGTTGAGGAGTTCGAGGGACACTTCTTTGAGGACTGATTCCAATATTTTCATAAAATTCATTGAGTACTTTATTAACAAACTCAGTTCCATTGTCAGTTCGGACGATTCGAACTGTTTTGTTGAGTCTGATCTGAAGTTGTTTAATGAGTTTAATGATGACCTCTGGAGTTTCGTCCTTTGACCTCAAAAACTTAACCCAAGTGAATCGGGAGTAGTCATCAACCACTACTAACACATATCTCTTCCCATTAATAGTTTGCACTCTCATTGGACCGCACAGATCCATATGAAGGGTATGAAGAACTTCCATTACAGAGTTTGTGGGTTTTGGTTTGTGGGCATATTTCGTGCTTTTTCCCAATTGACAAGCTGAGCAAAGATGATCTTTTTCATATTTTAATCTGGGTAAGCCTCTGACTAGATCCTTTCTGGAAAGGTTGTTTATGGTACCAAAGTTCAAGTGATTGAGACGACGATGCCATAACCAAGACTTTGTTTTAGAAGCCTTTGACAGCAAGCAGATTGGAGAGGACTTCATCATGTCATCGATAGATATGGTGTATAGGTTTGAACCTCGGGTACCTCTTAACAATTCTACACCATCAAGTTCTCTAACGAAACAAGTATGTTTTCTGAAAGCTACTTCTATATCGGAATCACATAATTGACCAACAGAGAACAAATTATGACCAAGACCTTCCACATAATATACCCTGGAAATTACACTTTTACCAACCACATAATCTCCATAACCCAAAATAGCTCCAAAATGGTCGTTCCTGAATCTAACTGTCCCGATGAATTTGCTCACGAAGTTCATGAGCCGCGACCGGTCTCCAGTCATATGCTTGGAACAGCCTGAGTCCAGGTACCACAGAACGATTTGAACGATCTGCAGTTGAACACAGACAAGAATGGATAACTGGATATTTGGGATCCCCATGCAAGAATGGGTTCCATTTGGTTAGTAACAGTAATTGGAACACCCACATCAGAAATAGAAACATCCATATCGGAAGTAGAAGCAATGGAATCATTGGGAATTGATGCAGTGCTGGTGTCTGTATTTGACCTATTCAAAGTATGTTCACTTCTTAAGGGAATAGTTCTACCAGTAGGCATCCATTTTCTAGTGGGCATAGTCTTTGCAGTTTGAGGACAAAACTGATTATTCTTATAACCAAAAGGTATCCAATAATAACCTATGTTGCAAACATGGGAACCTAACATCGTGTCCTCCAAATTATATAGTCTTTCCCCGAAAGTACCACAGTTGTAATATGTGGGAGGTCCTCCATGATAACTATTCCCGTTTCCATTTGTCGCTTGAAACGGTCTATTTTCACCATATTTCACTTCTTCAACCTTGCTATCTTCGTTAATGAGAGGACAATTTTTTGTGAGATGTCCTCCTCCACAGCTTTCACATCCTACTTGGATAGCATGAACACATTCCTTGAGCTTGAGCATGTCCCGACCAAGATTTTCAAGCTTGCTAGTAATGGCGGCAATACCTTCAAGATTTTCGCCTAGGCTTCTTTGGCTTCCTCCATCATGCCATTTTTGAGAATGATCGACCATTTTTTGAATGGCTTCAATGGAGAGAGTAGGGTTCATGCTTGGAATTGGTCCCTGGTAGTCCAACATTTGTCTTGTAGCCACGTTGATACCTTTGTAGAAAATGTTGACTTTTTGCTGGCTGTTTAGGTCATGAGTGGGACACATGTACAGAAGATCGTTGTATCTATCCCAAGCTTGATACAATTTTTTATCACCTTCTTGCTTAAAAGTATGGATCTCCATGTGTTGATTAGATATCTTTGAAGGAGGATAATATCTTTGAATGAAATGCTTCTTTAGGAGAGTCCATGTATCGACTGCCCCATCGGGCAATCTATCAATCCATATTCTTACTGCCTCAGTAAGTGTTATGGGGAATACTCGGAGCATAAAAGCGCCCTGAGAAACACCAGGTATGTTAAAAAGGCTTGCGATGTACAAGACATTTTTAACGTGTTCATAAGCATCTTCGTCTCTGTTTCCCGAGAAAGGGTTAGCTCATAGCTCCCTCACAAACTGTTCTTTGATCTCAAAGCGGACATTAGCTCTAATGGCCGGCCTAACGAGCCCCGACCCTTATTCATCCCTAGTCAATGCCAAACATTCCTCAAGAGTGAGGTCATCAATGTTCACAACCTCCATGGTACCTGAAACTTAAAAGAAATCGTGAGAAAACAAGAAAATTTAAATTAAAACAAAAATAGAAGACTTAATGAAAATCCTAATATAACTCCCCGGTAATTGCGTCAAAAACTTGATGCAGGATTTCTGACCAGGTTTTAATATTTATAATGTCTCATTTACCTATGGTCCATCTTATGCACTCACGGGCAGTGTACCCGGTCGTGTGTAGTGTAGTAATCGGTAAAACCGAGGTCGTCCCAAGAGCTATGTGAGCAGATTCTAATTAAGTGTAGGTGTCACTAGTTTTAATTGTTTTAAGTATTGAAATGATTAATTAACTAGAAAACAAGAAATAAATGCGAAAAGTAAATAGTGGTTGTGATCAATAGAGGTAAAGTGTGCTAACCTAGTTACTCATCATTTGGTCAGTTCGCACAAGCGAGGAAGGGTCATCAGTTGGTCAATTCTCCTAAGCAACTAGATACGATCATCATTCAAAACTACCGAAGCTAGGGTAACTACCATCGAACTATGCATGCATACTGTTGGAATCACTCCTAAACTATATTTTAAGTGTTTGTAATCAATATGTAATGGGTTGCTTAATTAGGCTTTTATGTTAGTATTAATGGCAAGGCTTATGTAGAAAGCCCATAAGCCTTGGCCCAAATCCAATAAGGAAGGAACGGGACTTGTAGTGTTGCCCTAGTCCCTTCTCCTATAAATAGTATTGTAAACCTTCATTTGAAGGTTGGTTTTTCACTTTCACTTTATTCCTACGCCTAAAGTTCTATCATTCTTATTCGTCTATATTGTGTTTATATTCATTCGATCACCTTATCTATATTTCTTACATATTGATGCTTGTGTTACAACATGGTGACCTAACAGTGGTATCAATCGCCATCTAGTTGGGTGAAACATATAAGTTTTTGAAAGTTATTTTTATACGCGTGAGTTTCGGTGATCAAAACTTTCATACGCTTAAAAGCTTCAAATTTTAAGGAATCATAACTAGGCTAGCACCAAAGGTGCTTAGCCGATCATATTAAAAGAAACCAAAGATTCAATGTTTGACATAATGAAATACATGAATCGAAAGTAAAAGATAAAATAATTGCTAATGCTTACCGTTAGGGAGTGATTTCTCCCTTGGAGATGGCTTCGTATGCTCTCCAAGATCTGCCTTTGGACCCCTCTTGACATTCTCTGCGTTTTGGTGTGAAGTGAATGATGTGAAATGCAGAAATTAGGGCTGGTATTTATAGGCACGATCTAGTTACGGCGTAACTTAAGTTGAGAGTTACGCCGTAACTTCAATATTTCCTCAAATATGCTCTCGGTAAGCAGGTTACTGCGTAACACTTGGGAAGGGTTACGCCGTATCTTCAATATAGGTTACTTTTGTGATGATTACGCCGTAATCCTTGAAAGGACTTACGGTCTATCTGATGGCAGCGTGAAACATTTCTTGACCTAGTTGGTTACGGCATAACCTTAGTTGGGAGTTACGCCGTAATTGATGCTGAGTTGGTCTTCTTTGTCAACGCGCTAGCTACGACGTAATGTGAGAGATGGAGTTACGCCGTAGCTTCATCACAATAGGCATACTATCATAAATCTTTAAGAAAATCTCCAAATCCGCGTCTCATTAGCTCCAATGCTCGTAATTTACCTGAGAGTGAAATACAAAGGAAAACAAGCGTAAATCCATATAAATGATATAAATACGAGCATTATCGGGGTAAATTGACACTTAATATTTAGGACTATTTTATGTTATCATGTGACAAAAGAAGTGCTATTGCGATCTCGTGCAACACAGTTCAACACTCAAAGTCAAAGCACATCGATCTTCGATACCATTTCATTAAAGAGCACGTGAAGAAGGGAATGGTTGAATTATACTTTGTAGGTACAGAACATCGATTGATGGACCTTTTCACCAAAGTCTTGCCTCTCGCAAGATTTGCTGATTTGGTTCACCGAATTGGCATGAGGTATTTGACTCTAGAAGAACTGGATGAATTTTTAATATTCACTTGAAAAGTCAAACACCAAAACCTCTTTTGTAAATATATTTCAACAACAAAATACAAAAATATAAAATCTTATAAAATCCAAAAATATTTTTCATTTCAATTTTATCTGAAAAAAAACATCGCAAGTACAAAACTTCCATCAACACAGTGTCCTATCAAACATTTCAATATTTTTCCCGAACAAGTGTTGAGAGGGGGAAAGTAAATATTTTTCCGTTTCATAAAACCTTGTACTTGCATGTTAACAAAAATACGTTGTTTGTCAAAAGTGTTGGTTATTTATCATCGATAAATACCCTCCTCGGACTCAAAAGCTTATAAAATTAATATTTCATAAGTCGAGGGGAGTATCGTCAAGTTTCTTGCCGAAATGACTTTTGTTTAAACAAAATGTGAGTTAAAGGATCTTGGTTGAAACCTTTTTGAGGTTAGGGGACTGAAAGTGTAAAAGTTGAAAACAAACTTTAACAAAAAAAATTTTTTGCAAATTCAATGCACCTTCTTGTGAATTTACTCTTCCTCAACAACCTTCATCCACGACCAAGATTCAATCTTCAAATCTGTTCACGATTTTCAAATTCTGTAAGTGGCAAAACGTTCTGATCATGTTTTTAAACAATTGTTTTAAAAATCACAAAGATCCAACGGTTAACTTTTCCAAAAATGAATCTTGAAAACTCATTCATAAGAACCAATTTCGGGGTTTACGATTAAGGGTGTTTGAAATGAAATGTGTTGTTCTAAAACGTTTATTAGTGAATTTTAGACATGTATTCATCTTCAAAACCCACCCAGAAACATCAATTGTTGAAATTTGATTTTAGGGTTCATGCGCACCATTTAGGGGTTTCTTGATTCTGAGATATTTGATGTTAAATGGTGAACAATAAAGTGTTATAAATGGTCTATAAACATGTTGATAACTTCCAATTAGCCTAGAAACAACTAATGAATCAAAATTTATGTTTCAGGGTTGTAGGGCTCGTTCATGATGGATCTTTTGATTATGTGGATGAAATATGTTAAAACTTGTTTTAAACCACTCCCATGAACTCTAAGATATCCTAGAAACAACAGTTGTTTGATTTCTATGGACAGATTTATTATTCGTAAAAAGAGGGTTTAGGGTTTAAGGTGTCTTACGTCTAAGCCTTTCTATGTATAAGTGATGTGTTCATTTGCCTATTTTGTGATCTTTATAATGATTGGAACAAATTGTGACCAAAAGTATCATGTTTGTGTTTAACAGGAGGATATTCGTAAAGACAGAAAAGGTGTTCTAAGTTTATGAATAAAACTGAAATTTTACGTGTAAAACTTACGCATAAGAAAATCTTTACGTGTAACTCTTATGCATATGACGTCTACAGAGGACTACGAGTTTCTTGGAAAGAAATTCGTAAACATGGGATTTTACGCATAAGTCTTTATTCTTACGAATAAAGTATATTCTTACACGTAACTTATTCTTACGAATAAGAAGCGACGTTACGAATAAGATTTATTCCTACGAATAAGCCTTACTCGTAAACTTAGCCTATTCTTACGAATAAGCTTAAAAGCCTTCGAATATTCCTTACGTATAAGAAATTCTTTCGCATAAGCATAGTCTTATGCTTTAGTCTTATTCTTACGCATAAGCTCCATCTTTACGAATAAGGACTCAAGACTACTCATAAGCTATTGTTCACCAGTATTAACCTGTTACGCATAAGTCACAAATCTAAAGTTACGCATAAGCAAACAAATGTGAAAATGTTGTGTTCTAAGTGATAAATGGACTTGAAAACTTCAAAATTAACACGTTCACGTAAATTATCACCACAACTTCATGTAATTGGACATATGTGACTTAGGACTTGTAACAAACATAAATGTGATATCATCGAACAAGGAATTAGATAATAATCCAGACTTAAACTAACACAATGTGTTTCTATATGTCTGTCTCTTTGTCTAATGACTTTCAGATCTCAAAATGGTTGATAATCAAGCAAATGTCAATGCCCCAGCTAAACTCACGGTGGCAAAAACATTCCCTGTTGACTATAGCAGAATGATTGGCAAGAACAATCTTCATGTCAACTTCAACAACTTCACCTGCTCAGAATCATCTTGCAGAGTTGTTGTGGACATTCTTCTGCAACATCCCTTCAGACTCATGCTCACCAATTCAGCTACAGCACCGAAGTTCTATATCCACCAATTCTGGCATACCATAAAGAGGATTGATGGAGAAGACGCTGTGAAAGTGACTCTTAACACTCAGGAACTCACAGTCTCAGTTGCTGATCATCGGGCTATTCTTCTGCTTCCAGCAATCAACTCCTTTGCTAAATATGCCAAAATTCCTACAGAAATAGAAGTTATGGATTTCTTGGTCAACATCGGGTATGACGAAGCCTCTTGCGTTATCTCTACTCACTCCAGAGTTGATGTCAAGAACATCCCTCAACCATGGAGAACACTCTATCTCATGATCGCCAAGTCAATCTCGAGAAGGGATAGCGGTCATGAACACCCTAAGCTGATGTATCTACAAACATTCTGGGGAATGGTCCATGTTAACCACATTGACTATGATAGCCTCACTTGGGAGGAAATGATACAGAAACTTAAGAAGGGAGGAACCAAGATCCCTTTCATCCGCTACACAAAGCTATTAATTGACAACATTCTTAGGAAGCAAAATAATATTCCTAAAAGACTGAATGACCCCAACAAGCACACCATGTTAGATGAACCTACCCTCAATCCAGTTAGGTTCAAAGGGACAACCACTCACAAACAAGGAGCGGAAATCCCTAAGTGCCTCATAACTTATACGATTAAAGATCTTCCATCATACAGATTCTACAAGGAAGCCCTAATTGTTGGGCGTGTCGGATTCATGGATGAGATCGTTGCTCCAGCGGTTAAGACCAGAGCCAAGAAAGCTGGAAGTTCTGCAAGTTCAACCAAGTCTAAATCTAAGAGAACCAGCAGATTGATCAAGAGGAGAGTTCCCGCCAATATCGTCAAGCCAAAACCTTCACCTGAGCCAACATCACTACGTGATGAAGATTCAGAAACTGAGTCAGATGAAATTATCATCTACAATAAGGCTCGTGCTGATGACTCTACTACTGAGAAGGAGAAAGAAAGAAGCCCAACAATCACTGAGTTAGAGAAAGATATCGATGCTTATGAATCTTCAGATGAAAACATCAAGTCTGACAAAGGGAATAAGCCAATTGAAGAAGAAGAACAAGAAGATTCTAACTGGGAGTATGATCCGAAGAAAGAAGAAAAACAACTTCAAAAGACTCTCAAACAGCAAAGGATAGAATACCAAGCAGCTGGCTTTGCGGTTAATCAACCCGACGGGCCAGGTGGTTCTAGTGGTGGTGTTCCACTTACTACAGAACCCGTCGATGTCACCCAACCCCAAACAAATCTGGTTAATCAACCCGGTAAGGGCACGGGTGACACCACCAAACCTACCGTTCAGGAAGAACAACCAATAGAAGTTCAACAACAAGATGATGATGGGGTGATGTTAGATACTGGAGATGATGACCATGACAAGGATGAAAGAGTTACAGATGATGATGTTTTGGAGGCTGAAGAGGAAATGAAAAGAAATAGGGCCGAAGAAGAAGCGGCTAAGGCTAAAGAGGAACGCCTAAACAGGGAAACCGACGAATACATTATCGACAATCCCTCACACAAACCCAAGCAATCTTCTGACGCACCTCAAGATACTTCCACCAAACTAGAATCATCCTCTCAATCATCACCTCCATCGAAAAAAGAAACAACAAAGTCGACATCAAAATCGGTCAAGAAGAAGGCTGACACATGGATGTCTCTTGTCAAAGCTAATATTCAGAAAGCTGTGCACCATTCACGAACCCGAAAGCAAAACCGTCTTCAATCGCAAGTGAATATACTAGCAGATGTGGTCACAGATCTTTCGACATAGATGGACACATTTCAAAGCCAAAGAGAGCAGATTCAGGAATTTTTCCCTTGGGACATACAAGGTTTAATGGATGAGCAAATCAGGAACTACACTCACTCATTTATCCTTAACACAGTTCCTGATGTCATTAGAGAAATGTTCAAGAAAAAACTCTAACCAATGGTTACAAACATGGTTCAGCAGGTCATCACTACTACACCGGTGGTCATGCAAACCAAACCAGTCAAGCCTCCAGTTGTCTCCGAGGAAGAATTAATTGCAGAGTTAGTGACAAAAATGGCCGCTAGGGCTCCATCTGTCACCAAGGATGACGACAAACTTTATGATCTTCTTCTTGAGCGAAAACTTAAAACATCTTGTAAGGAAGATGCAGGGCAAGACAAACGACCAAGAAATGATGACGACACGGATGAGGATACAAATGCCAAAAGACAGACGAAAAACGGTGGATCGTCATCATCCATGCCACCACCACCTGCTAAGACAACCACCACCTCAACACAACAAGCTACCCAGCAACCTCCATCTGAGCAACCAAGGGATACAGAATCTACACCACCTCTGGAGAAAATCGGTGATCACTTCACATACATTGGTGGTGAGGATCATGACATACCTGAACCCCAACCTGAACCACAACCGAAACATCAACCAATGCCACAACCATCACCAAGACCAGAACCATCCTCCAGACAAAAGGGAAAGAAACCGTCAGTCGTATCCTGGTTAGATGATGATACTTCAGAGGAGTACGAATGGTTCAACAACATGGTAGAGGCGCAACAACCCCTTGAAGAAGGTCAGGAGCCAGTGGATGGCCAAACTCTGGAACAGGTTCAAATCCTTAAGAATGAATTCAAGATCAAGAAGATGACTAAAATGGAACTCTACAGGATCAAGAATGATGCATTCAACTTACTCAAAGAAAGATCCGGCAATGCAATTGAGCTATAATATCATTTGGACAACATTGCCCGTGCAATGTCCAACAACATAGACTGGCTCAACCTGGAATCCAACATCGACTACTCAACAAAGGACAATGAACCCTACTACATAGATTGGACCAAACCACTACCAACGAACGAAAAACCAGAACAACCTAAGATCCCATTCCGTTTCTTCTTCAACAATGACTTGGAATTTCTTCAACACGAAAGTAATATCAGTAAAAAGTATGCTACATCTCTTACGTTCAACATACCAGCTGTCTCGTTTTCCAACAACAATGCCATTGAAAAAGACACCACAAACTTGTTTGTCGAAAAATTTGTGGAGTACGACATCGATGCATTGTTTGGAATCCATCACTGGGCAAAAAGGCGAATGATTTTCTATAGGAGTAACAGAGTATGCAAGTCTAACAAGGATGTGAAGCATAATCAGAGGATAGTTGCTGTCATGTCGGTCAAAATGGCTACCAAGTGGGATTATTCCTTTTAGACAAAGATAGTCGTCAAAAGACAAGATGAAAAAGAGTATGATTTCTCGCTCAACGACATTGAAGACATGTATCTCCTAAAGGTACAAGGAAGGATGCGTCAGTTCTCAACAGAGATTCAGATCAAGTACATCACTGCACTCCTCGTTTTCATCTACAACAAAATTATACAAGAGCGTGTTAAAAATTTACAACTCGGGGTTGAAAGTTACCCGAAACAACTCAATCTCACCGCACCACTTCTACAGTTCAACGGAATCAATCAAGAACCTCAGTACAAAATTGTACATAAACCAAAGTTTGTGTTTGTCTATCAAAGTGAAAATCATCATACGTGATTCATGGCATTCGATGAAATTCACAAGTTCTGTGATGCCACCCTGAAGATGGTTCGAGATGGATTGGCATATCGATTGAAGGACATTGAGTTGGGTATGATTCAGCCGAAGAGATAGAACTCAAAGGATCGCAAGGATGTTCGTCGTTTTATAACTAGGATTGATGAAAGGTTGATTCATCAAGATCAGATGCGACGGCTGGAGATCTATGTGGGAGGAAGACCAAGCTTCTCGATTCTGACATTCCAACGTCCACAGAAAGTAGTTGGTCGTTTGTAATCATTTGGTACTGTTTAACATTCTTGACTGTGATTTTGATTGTTTGATTTATATATATATATATATATATATATATATATATATATATATATATATATATATATATATATATATATATATATATATATATATATATATTCATTATGGTTTGTGCATAAATAGTAGTGGACAATCCGAACTTGTCAGGAAAGGACCCTGTGATAGGCTTCAGTGCCACAATCCTCATAAAAGGAGCGAAAGCTTCTTACTTTGAATAAAATTAATCAAATCTTTCAATATTTTCATAATTTTTCTCAAAAGAACAAGTATACTTTCTCGTGTTTTCCAAAAACTCAAAAGTTAATACTACTTGTTGAGGGGGAGTATTTGCAAATGTAATTATTCAAACAAAAGTTCTTTGTGAAAATCTTCTCGTAAAACTCAGAATGAAGCATATTTTAAATCAATATTTAATCAAAAATAACACCAATATGCCATTTTTGAGGGGGAGAAAAATATACGTGATTAAAATATGTTGGAAAGTAAATGAAATCTCAGCGTGCAAAGACTTAACTCACGAATTGACGAGCTTTGAAATGTCATAAATCGAAAAGACTTGTCTTAGTTGATCGTACCAATTTGAGAAACTCTTGATAGACATGAACTTTGACGAGTTTGACAACCTTTTCAAGGTTTGTTCACATCTTCAAGGTAGTTATTAGAGCTAGTTGTCACCTAAAAGCTAACAATGGATCTCTTAACTATACAACGTAGCCGTGTCTCACGAGTAATTGTCTATCATGAGTTGATCAATTCAAAAAGTGTGCGCTCTACCCTCACTGTGCAGATTTCTGTCAAAATTCATAAGCACATGTGGAGGGGGAGTATTTTTGAAAATACAAAAATCTCGGACTGTTTCAAATATGTTTTCATTCATAAACACTTTGAGAGATTTTCAAGCAAATGGTTTTATGGCAACATAGGATAGTCATGGAGTTATAAGGTGACTAAGATTAAGAATAAACGTCCTATGATCCGCTAGAGCCGGAGGGATCCACCCAAGGACACCACCAATATTAAACATCTAGAAGTCCTTAGGTAAGATTGAAAAAAGGAGAATATGAGAAACGGAGAAAGAAGGAGTTGAAGAATTAAAAAGAAAAGTTAATGAAAAGGGTGAAAAGAAATAGCCCTCCATATGATTCAACTTAGGGCATACACCGGGTTCAACTCATATGCTACTGGTTATCACAAGATGACACCGGTATTGAAGACAAAGTCATCATGGACCCAGTGAAGCAATGCACTAAACCTTCTAAGTCACTCAAGTTCTCTCAAAAGAACTTGTTTCATTCTCACAGGGAACCCTACGTAATCTATCGACTTTCTCTTAGAGATTGTTGGCATTGAAGAAGGAGACCCTCTCCCTAGTCTCCGCTTAGGAAAACCAAAGCGCACTAATCGAGTCAAGAGCCACGAGATTCATTAAAGGATCTTTTAGGAACACTTGATTCTTAATCCATTGTTGTTCGACAATAAGAACACAAGTGACACTTTCTAGAGCCCTTTGCAGATCTTAGCAATCTGCCGAGAACATTTATGAGGGGATTCACATATGTGATCCTCAGTGATTGAATGGAAACTCCTGCCATGGTCTACATCAAACAGCCCTGACAGCATGTCACTTCGGTAACTCCTTGTGGGTTATGCTTAGTGTGTCTTAAACGACCTACAGTCGTGAGGTGATGCTTCGGTGTAGCTCAGCGACTCACCTAAACTGTAGATATACTTTGGTATATCGTGTTAGCCTACTTTAGGGCCTCCAGTTTAGGAACAGACTTTGTAAGAATAAGAGATGTGTTTTCACAATATGTTGTTAACACCCTCGACATTTGAACTTATAGTGCTAGAAATCCCGCTAAGGAGAATCCTTTCAAGAATCGAGTCCTGAAGATGTTGGTCATTACTTGAACATTCAATGTAGTGCCAACTGTTCCTCAACGGGATTAGGACTGCTGATTCGCCCGACCAAGGTTAATGGGATCAAGACATTCATCAGTAAAACAATCGTAGTGGTCAATTCTTTAAGAAAAGTCTAAAATGATCGATTGGTGTTTTTCACTAACATATTCATGGTGGCACTGATGATTGACCCTTGGATGGAAGACAGTACCATTCTCCACATGCTCATACCAACAACATCATACATGAAGTTGTCTCATACTCAAAGGCAACACAAAAGTCAAAACGATTCTTCCTCAATGTTAAATAATCTTCAAAGTTTAAAGACTCGAGAACTACATCACACTTGGAAATAAAAGTCAAAAAGAAGTGTGAGCATGGTGGAGAAAGACGTGGAGATGCCTAACCAAAGAAGTTGACGAATGGCAGACAACAACATACGATCACTACATCCACAAAGAACATTGAACAAAGAAAACATTGATGTCAAGCTGATAAAGTTCAAGAACTCAAAGCATCTCTACTCACAAGAAAGAAGAATGCTAGAAAGACGTCAAGTAACCTTATGACCAACACTTAGGGAGAGATTGTTGGGATCACTTGTAACTAGTATTTCAAGTGTCGGTCATTTATATGTAATAGGTTGCTAATTATGGCTTATATGTATGTAATTAGAGGTAGGCTTATGTAGTAAGCCCATAGGCCTAAGCATAGGCCCAAACTAATCAAGGAATGGACTGGATATGTTTCCCTAGCTCCCTTGCCTATATAAACAATGTAAACTCTTATTTGAGAGTGTTGGTTCCTTTCATAATATTCATAATCGTTTACTACTCTTTGTGTGTGAAAGAATCCATCCGTATCTTCCTTTCTCTCATTCTAATCTACATCAAACAAACTTGTATTCATATTATGGTGACCTAACACTTATAGAATGAGACGTAAAGTGATGCAGTTTTGAAATGAGCGTTTGGGACTACTCCTTGTTTTATAGTAAATATATTTTCGTAAATGTTTTTCTTAGTCCTAAACGTGGAAATGTTACTTGATATATATTTTATATGTTTGGTATCTAGCTTATTAAGGTTTACATCTTTTTGTTACGTCAAAACTTGTTTACGATGAGAAAATTGGTTTTTGATAAAGCTCTAATAACAGGTCACGGTACTGTCAAATATAACAGACGGTACTATTAAATACGGATAGTACCATTAAATTTAACGGTACCTTCGTTTGTCTTTCATAATTTGTTCATTTTCAAATTTTCATATAAAATCAACCGTAAGTCTCTAGGAGTCGCGCAACTTATCGTTTTAAATGTACTTGAGTCTACTTTCATTTAAAAATACATTTAGAAATTGGTTGTAAAGTGAAATTTTTCAAAGTCTTTGATTCGTAACAGAAAGTCTAGACCGGTCATGCCGATTATGCAAATATTTGGTCAAATTTTAAAATGGGGAGTAAAAAATTTTATTTGAAAAAAAAAATAAAGCTAAGTATACATTGTTATACTTAATATACAAATAGCGATAAGTATTTTTGTGTGTTATGTTAAATGGCTATTTGTTTTTCCTTGTCTCTTAGTATTGTTAGCAAATATTTTTGTGTGCATATTTTGATTTGTAACATAAGTGCATCTATGCCTTGTACGCTATTTATTCTTGATTAGTTTTCATGATTATGCATCAATAGGACTTATTCTATACTTTTTGCACTAAATTATGTAACAGAGTTTGCATTGCATATAGGAAGAGACCACTTGCACATGTGTTTTCTACCTCTTGAAAGATATTGTCTTACACAATTATCTTTCCAAAGGTATAAGTGTAAAATATATATATATATATATATATATATATATATATATATATATATATATATATATATATATATATATATATATATATATATATATCACCTCAAAATATTTAAACACTTTTATTAAATCCCTAACATGATCTCTAAATCATTACATCCTCTTATCTTGCTTGACCATGGGTTATCTAAACAAGATAAAAGATCATATTAATACATTAGTATTTAAGTAAAAGAAAATGTATTAAACTTACATTGATCTAACACACACAAAAATTGTTTTAAACATTTAGTATTTTACTTATGTTGTATAAAAAATGGTTAAAATAATTATTTTTATACCCATTATATGTCGAAATAGTTTTCGCACATAAAAATAAATGACAATCTCGAAGTAGTAAGTTAACATGTCATTAACCTCACACATACAACTAGTATTAGATTTAGTTGAACACATTCCATAAATATGTATTTTATTTTAAAAGGAGTGATTGTGAGGGTCAAGAAAGATTTCGAGTATATATCAATTCACTATTCAAATTATGATTGATAATATCATTGAATCTAATTGACAAGTTTTCGAGTATGGATATGAAATTGAAGTCATTGTTTGTTTAGCTTCAAGATAACCTCAAAATTTAACGAAATATATTATCTTGAACCTACATACTAAATCACACTCGATTGTTATGAAAATAATGACGACATTCTCAAGACGAAAAGAATATTCATCGAATCATAACCTGCACGTGTATTGATGATGTCATATTGAGTCTTCTTGTTCAATGGTTGTGTTCCAAATATAAACTAATTTGTATAAAAGATGCACAAAATACACAACGAAGTATGATTGAGGACTTGGATGTTTCATCCGAAATATTCAAGTGATTTACTTTGCAATGCAATTAGTAAATGTGTCATATCCGAAAAACCAAACACGAGCAAACAAGCAACATATGTAAAATTTGCTCATGAATGACTCAACAATCATAATCACATGTCAAGTAAAAGTGTCACACATAATATGTTATTAACTATTATGTATGTCATTAATCTTCGAGAAGATCACATGTATTTCTCTTATCAAAAGATTAACAAAGTATTATATATATATATATATATATATATATATATATATATATATATATATATATATATATATATATATATATATATATGAGTGAATTACATAAATCGTCCTTGTGGTTTACTATAAATTACGGATCTTGTCCCTGTGGTTTTTTTTAGCGGGTTTCGTCCCTGTGGTTTACAAAAGTTACGGATCTTGTCCCCCGTCTGACCCGGTCCCAAAAAAAGGACCTCCCTTGCAAATACTTTCTAACGTGAGGGGCTAACGTCATATTTTGGTGTTAACGATCGGAGTTAATTACATAAATCGTCCTTGTGGTTTGGTAAAAGTTACGAATCTTGTCCCTGTGGTTTATTATAATTTTTTTTTTAAAACTGTTTTTTCTTTTAAAAAAAATTAATTTTATTAAAAAAAAAAATTAAATTAAAAAAAAAACAAAAAAAAAAACTTTTTTTAATTTTATTATAAAACGAATGAAGCCGTATAAAAAAACGTTTTTATACGGATTTCTCTATTTTTACGTTTCATTTGTTTTTATACGGTTTCGTTCGTTTTTGTATGAAAATGTATGAAAACATTTTTGTAGAAAAATGTACGTTTTTGTATGAAAATGTATGAAAACATTTTTTCATACAAAAACGAACGAAAAAATGTACGTTTTCATACAAAAACGTACATTTTCATACAAAAACGTACATTTTAAACAAAAAAAAACGTACGGTTTCGCTTAAAATGTACGTTTTTTATGAAAAACGTACATTTTAAACAAAAAAAAAACGTACGGTTTTGCTTAAAATGTACGTTTTTGTATGAAAAACGTACATTTTAAACAAAAAAAAAACGTACGGTTTTGTTTAAAATGTACGTTTTTGTATGAAAATGTACATTTTAAATAAAACCGTACGTTTTTAAAAAAAAAAACGTTTTTGTATAAAAACAAATGAAACGTATAAAACGGACAAAACCGTATAAAAACGTTTTTTTATACGGCTTCATCCGTTTTATAATAAAATTCAAAAAAAGTTTTTTTTTTTTTTTTTTTTTTTTTTTTTTTAATAAAATTAATTTTTTTTTAAAGAAAAAACAGTTTTTTTTTTTAAATATTATAGTACATTTTAAACAAAACCGTACATTTTAAACAAAAACGTACATTTTAAACAAAACCGTACGTTTTTTTTGTTTAAAATGTACATTTTTGTATGAAAATGTACGTTTTTGTATGAAAACGTACATTTTTTCGTTCGTTTTTGTATGAAAAAATGTTTTCATACATTTTCATACAAAAACGTACATTTTTGTACAAAAATGTTTTCATACATTTTCATTAAAAAACGAACGAAACCGTATAAAAACAAATGAAACGTAAAAATAGAGAAATCCGTATAAAAAGGTTTTTTTATACGGCTTCATTCGTTTTATAATAAAATTAAAAAAAGTTTTTTTTTTGTTTTTCTTTAATTTTTTTTTAATAAAATTAATTTTTTTTAAAAGAAAAAACAGTTTTTTTTTAAAAAAAATATTAAATAAACCACAGGGACAAGATTCGTAACTTTTACCAAACCACAAGGACGATTTATGTAATTAACTCCGATCGTTAATACCAAAATATGACGTTAGCCCCTCACGTTAGAAAGTATTTGCAAGGGAGGTCCTTTTTTTGGGACCGGGTCAGACGGGGGACAAGATCCGTAACTTTTGTAAACCACAGGGACGAAACCCGCTAAAAAAAACCACATGGACAAGATCCGTAATTTATAGCAAACTACAAGGACGATTTATGTAATTCACTCTATATATATATATATATATATATATATATATATATATATATATATATATATATATATATATATATATATATATATATCATATCCATCTTATTGTCTTTGTAGCATGAATGGTTATGTTACAAAAGAATACATCACATTTTGTTTGTAGAATAGAAGATATAAGATTTGAAAAATAACATAATACAACGGGTGTCATTGCTTAAACAAGTTAAATTATACACTTAAATACTTGTTTTTTTAAATGTCATAAGAGTGATAATTTTAACCTCTTAGATAAGTATATTTGTTGAAAGATAAAATATGTCTCATTTCTGTCACAAGATCTATTAAGGTAAGTAACCTTTACTAGATCATTTTCATAAGATATGCAAAAGAGCATTGTTGAAACACTCTCAATATAGCATATTCTATATTGTCTCAGATAATCACATCTCCAAGCTCTATAAACCAAACCATGTTAAAATAACATGTAACAAATTAACAAACAAAGATGTTGATGTAGTGTAAAAATACCAAATATACGTGATACACTCGCGAATCGACGAATCGAGCCTTTAGGAAAAAGGTCAACACGCAAAAGCCGTAAATATACGATAAGTGATACCGAGCAAGTGATTACCCGGGTCGTGTCCCAACGAGGAGTGAATTGACGGTTACGTTTGAGGTTTGTTATTAAAATGCTTGAATAGTTCGGGAATTTACGTTTTTGGTTACGGTTTTCTAAATTTTAAAGAACGAGAAAGTAAATAAAGCACATAAACAAAGCAAATAACCAAATTAACAACTACTAAACATAAGAAATAATAAAACAATTCTAAATTAAGTCCTAAGGCACAAAAACAAAAAACGCGAAAACCCAGGCTGATCCCGAGCTCTAAAAGTGAAAATATTGCAATTTAAAGCCTACGAGTGCAAAAATATTTTTCTTACATTCTAAATAACTAAAAATGATTATAGAAAAAAGTCGGGTATTTTTTAACTTTCAAGTTATTTATTATGCATTAAAAACGATAATTATGCTAAATAATTTATAAAAAACACTAAACTATTTTAGAAAAATCTGATAAAATTACAGAAAATACTTTGAATTAAGCTAAATCTAATAAAAATAAAAAATGATGAGATTGCTTTTTGGAAATAAGCATCTAAATGGAATAAGTTAAAACTGAAATTGGAGTTAAATAATTAAAAGAGAAAAACATAACAAGCAAAACATGTAGGGCAGATGATAAGCACTAACTAATATCCTAATAAGCAAATCTAACCCAAGTTAACTAAAAAGCACTTTTGGAGACTAAATAAGCTAAAAATAAGCATTAATAAGCTAACAACAAAAGGGTCATATGCTGCTGTGAGACTGCAGCTAAAGCAGTCTAATGAGGGACTTTTTAGCTTAAAAATAAGCTACTAGAAGAACTCTAAATTCCTAAATAGTGCAAAACAGGTAAAATACATACTATAAGGAATCTAAAAAACTAATTTGGGCTAAAATGAACTTAAAATAAGCTGCTAAAGGGGTCTGTGAATATGGGCTTATGGGGGACTGCAGGACTATTGTGACAAAACCAAAAAGGCATTAGGGGGCTATTTTGAAGGCATAAATAAGCTGCTAAACTATCTCAACATTCCTAATCAAGGTAGTACATATAGAATTAATACTAAAATGAATCTACAACTGAATTGCAACCCAAGAGGAGCTTATAAAAGCTTGTATAGAACTGCTAAAAATGAGTGCTCAGGACAGAATTGGGCACTACTCTAAAAACTACCAAAACACTTAAAACAACTTGTAAGGCTAAAATGCTATAATATAAACTAACAATAGACCAAGTAAAATGATCTTGACACCTAAAATGGGTCAAAACGTGATTTTGACCCATGAAACATGCTAATCCAAACACTACTTTAAAGGCAGTAAGGTTTTGGAAAATGAATTAAGCCAAATTTGGTGAAGTTTTTGATGAAAACTCATTTTTTTTAAACTCAAAACATATTCCAAACAATAATTAGACAAACTTCACTACTGATACATAGAATTAAAAGAGATGGTCATAAATTGAGCTTTCACTAACTTTTAAAGAGAAATGACAAAACTGAAATTGTAAACAAGTTGAACACTACATTTTCATTTAAGTAAATACAATAAATTAAAAAGGCAGAACTCTAAAACATGGACTGGAACATAAATTTCTAGACAGATTTTTACAAGTTTCAATTTTCTATTTATACAAAACTAAACTAGGTCTTCTTCATTTCTATCTTGTTGTTGTGTGATTGTTGTGAGAGAGAATGAGCCATAGTGTCCATATTGTGCTTCTTTAAAAAACATCACAGCCTTTGGATTGAAACTTGGTCACCAAGCTCAACATTACAGCCATTAGATTTTCTTCTTGTGTCTTATTTAATCCCACAGATTGCCAAGGTGGACTATGGAGTCATGTGACATTGGTTTGGCATTTTCTGGAATTGAGAGTGACAGGAAGAAAGAAGGGGGCTTTGTTTTTGGCGGGCAAAGGGTTCTCTTGTTTCATGTGTTTGACTTGGTTTGGGTCAAAGAAGGGATATGGGTGAAAAGGTAAATGGGTATAAGATGAGTTGGGTACTTGGGTGGTTAAGGTTCAAATGGTAATAATGGATCAAAATGGAAGGGTTAATAAGGGTTAATGGTGGGGGTTCAAAGGGTGTATATGGAGGGTTTAGAAAATGGTTAAATAAAAGGTGTATGGTTTAGGTAAAACAATTATGTTTTACTAAAAAAAAATTATTTAGTTTAGTTTTAAGAAGATTTTAAAAAGGGTTTTAACAAAAAAAATGGTTTTAAGTAAAATTGGTTTTTAATAAATAATGTTTAAGTTATATTTAAAAAGGGTAAATTGGTAATTTGTTTAAGTTTAGGGGTAAAATGCTAGTTTAGGTTTCGGGTGAAAGGGTAAAAATGTAAATTAGGGTTTAGGTTAGGGTTTCGAGTCTGTTTTCCCAATCTCATTCCAAAAACGCGTCCCGAGATCCAAAACTATAGAAAATCCACTTCGGGCTCCGTCCGTAATGAACTTTTTTCATTCCAAGCTAATTTTTGTCCGTGTTTACCCTATTTTCGATCCTTTGTACCTGAAATACATAAAAACACATTCCAAGGTAGTCTGAAATATAAATGGGTACATTTCTGTGTTTTTAGACATTTTTGTGGGTTTTACAGGCTTAAAATGATGAGTAAAAGGCCACTCATCATCCCCCCACACTATCAATTGCTAGTCCCTAGCAATCCGATCATATAAAGTAATGAAATGATCAAGAATACCAAGAACACCCCGTTTTGACTTTTTATTCAATGAGAGAAATTTAAACTTGAACATAAATAAATAAAACGCTTGATTCTCAAAACATGGCATCACGGAACGGGATTCACACAAAATGGGTGTCTCTGGTGAATTGTAATCATCATCCTCTTTTTGATACTCCCAAACCAAGCTTAAACTTATTGTGCAAACGTTTTTGTAAAATGCCAACACTAATTATATCAATAATCTATGTAAGTCGAGACTTAACTTTTTACTCGCGCAATTTATAAAATTTATGTGAGTGTGCTCATTTTCAAAAGTTTGGCCATTGAAATCGACCTTTGTTATGGTTGTTATCCACTTAACAAAAATATTAACTCACCAGAAACTACGAAAGTCAAAGGATCGAAAGGGCCTTTTCCATGTAGCGGCTTTCTTCTCGGCACATCCCAAATCAGTTGGTTTTAGGCGACCGGGCTTTTGACACCTCACGTAGAATAGTACCAGAATTAGTGGGAATTCGATTCCAAAGATTTACGAGGCTATCGTTAAGTTAATACCAAACCTAAATGGATAGCAACCGAGGATGATTTAGAGATTCGAGATTCAAAGGTGAGATCACTCCATGTAGCGACTTTCTTCTCAGCTTGTCCTTTTAAGGAGGCTAGGTTTTCACCCTTGAGAATAGTATCGAAGATTTCGAGATCTTTGAAATCAAGAATTTCCAAATTACCATCAAACTTTTAGACAACTATGACGAATACAAGTCAAATTCCGATATAAATTTAAGAAAAAGCAAGTTTCGCACATTTATTCATAAGCAACATAATACTTTTTTTCAAACAACTCATATATTTTTTTCATTTTTCAACTTTTTTCATTTTTTTTACTTTTTTTTCATGCAGTTTTGACTTTAAACTTGCAACTTTTGCAATATTCAAGCACTTTACGATACTTTCATTTGCTACATTATTCAGATTTTAAGAAAGTATACTTTCTAGAAAATTTAAATAAAAAGTTGAACTCGGACTCTAAATCAATTTTGCTTAAATTTTTTTTATTGTAATAAGACTATTTGAATGTTCAAAAGTTTGAAAACGAGCATGTATTTAGTCCGTTTAGTTATCTTCTTAGAGAAAAAGCCATAGATTACTTATATGAGCTCTAAAGAGAACCAACTAATCCACGCTTAGCATTTTCATTTGCAAAACTCGTAAAAACTTAGCCTAAATATTAAGAGAGCACCTAGATCAACACTCTAGCAGATTCGGGATTCCCCTTGTTCTAGCCTAATCAAGACAAAACTACCATTAACACCGAAGCATTAACGCATTATTTTTTGTGCAAAACACTTCTTTTAAATGCAAATACTTAACTTAAGATGATAAAAATTTTAAAATTTTGGTCAAAACGGGGGTGTTAGGGTACTGGAAGGTACAAATCTGATCAAAATTCGATAGAATTCCCCCACACTTAGAAGTGAATATTGCCCTCAATATTCAAAGTACCGGCCATTATGCCGACACTATAGAGCGGAAAAAGGTAATACTACTAGCCAAGTGTGGGAACGAAATCTTTTTTCACAAAAAGGATTAATAAGATATCCCTGGATAATCATTAGCAAAAAGATCGGATATTGGGCGGCTGGATTGAAAGCAGTCGCATCAATCATCACGATCTATGGGAATCCTGAAAACAGAGAGCAAACACACAACAAGCAAACAATATCAGAGGAATTCCCCCACACTTAGTGTTAGAAAATAGAAAGAAGATAGAATGATAAGCATGGGATTGCCACCCACGAAGTGCTTTTGTTTTTCTTCACCGAGTCACTAGCTTGACTCGACCCCGGATTCATTGGTCCATGGGGGAGCAAGTGGAAGAGAAAATCTCCATCAGACTTTCATTAAAATGGTTTGGATAAACATTGAATGTGCTAAAAGTTCCACTCCAATGAGATACATCCGGCTCAAAAGAATGAAGAATGGAGATGCCGGGGTCGAAAATGGTATCCTTACTCCCAGAGGAGATAAGATATGGAGATGTCACATAATATGTGATGAAAGGAAGAAAGGTTCGGATGATATACGTTTCAAGCTCAAATATCTCATTAAAAATTTCATCCATATGCATTTTTCTTCGAACGAGTATCCCTGGATTAAAATTTTTGTCTTCGCAAGATGGCTCGGTGGGATACTCGAGGGGGATCTCATTAGAGAGGATATAATCATCATCACATGACGGAAGAGATGAGTCAGAATACAAAGATGGGACAAGTGGTGTGTTATCAGAGTTAGGAATTTCCACCACTTCCGTGATGGTCTCTGTATCGGACTCACACATTTCATCGAAAAGCGGATTTACTTTCCCAAAAGTATAGTCATCATTAAATTCAAAAAGAGGATTTGAGAAAATCCCGAAAGTAACCTCAAAAATATCAAGAGAATCATCACAAAAGGGCAAATCATAATCACTATCAGATATATCCTCAGACTCAATTAGGATTGGGACAAAGTTCTCAACACAAGACGATTCCATTTCCGGAATAGTGTTGAGATGCTCATCCCCCATGGTGAAAGAGTCCTTGGAAGCAATAGTAGGTAAGATAGATGTGATAGCAATAGATTGAGGGAGTTGAGAGATAACATCGTTCAATGGAATAGCACTCTCCTCGTCATAATCGTCATCGACCTTATGTTTAGCATATAAAGCTCGTATATGACGCATCTGCTCCTCAGCTAATAATTCTTCCATGCTTCTGTTATCCGGATATTCGAGAACGGGTGTGATAGCAGCAGATGAGTTATAGAATTTCCCAATTGGAATGGTTTCTTCATCATCGTCATCATAATCGTACATGAGAGGTTTCCAATATTGGGAACTTACTCTAGCTGCTTGTGCTTCAGCTAGAAGCTCTCCATACATTTTCTGATGAGACTCTTCTTGGGCATGTTTATTAACCAATTCTTTTAAATCTTTGAGTATATCTAGACAATCTTTGAGAAGTTCTTGAGGATTTTGCGGAGGTTGTGTTTGAATCGTTTGGTACTGTGGAGGTTGGTCATGATAAGAATAGTCATAATTGTTACAAGGATCATGCTCATAGACAAGCGGATTCCTCGTTTGATAATCAGCGTTATAGTGCGGACCTCCATAGTACTCACAACCGTATGATTGTTGACTTTGTGAATTATAAGGATATTGGTCAAATCCAAAGTTTAGATTGTCACACGGGCCTTGCTCATAGACAAGTGGGTTCCCTGCTTGACACTCAAAAATCGGGTGAGGACCTCTACAATACTCACAAGAATATGTCTCCATCTCATGGTGCAGGGGTTGGTTAAAGAAATTTGTTGGTTCATTGTATGGAGTGGGATTTTGTTCATAGACAAACCTAAAACCGAAGCAATTTGGAGGTCCCCTGCACCATTTACAACCATATTAGTAAGACGAATACATAACGAAGAATTAAACGGATAGAGGGTAAAAGAAATAGAATTAAGCAATCGAGAGGATAACGAAGAATAGAATTAAACGGTAAAAGAGGGTAAGAGAAATAGAATTAAACGGATAAGAGGAACAAAGAATAATATTTTTGGAATTTTATAAAATATTTTTGAAAACAAGTGCACAAGAACTAAAAAAAATCAATCAAAATGGGACCGAAGCAAAAACACAAAGAACTTAAACCAATAATCACAAGCGTACTTACACAAGTGACACAAAGGCAAGTTTTGAATCTTTTGTTTGGGAACTTATTATGATAACAGTCAAGTTGAGAGTGTTATATGATTGATGTCTTCTATCTTTATTAAACATAAAAACAAAATATTTTTGGTTTTTTTATCTTTTATATATATACAAAAAGAAAAGGAAAATATTTTTTTGTTTTAGGGTTTTTGGAAAGCAATAACTTCACGAGGAAGGTTCTTCAAGTCACTAATCGTCAAACCATAATGATATTGTCGCAACACAACCGCCTTGGCAGCGACGCCAAAATTTTGATGTAGTGTAAAAATACCAGATATACGTGATATACGCGCGAATCGACGAATCGACCCTTTAGGAAAAAGGTCAACACGCAAAACCCGCAAATATACGATAAGTGATACCGGGAAAGTGATTACCCAGGTCGTGTCCCAACGAGGAGTGAATTAACGGTTACGTTTGAGGTTTGTCATTAAAATGCTTGAATGGTTCGGGAATTTACGTTTTTGGCTACAGTTTTCAAATTTTTAAAGCACGGGAAAGTAAATAAATCACGTAAACAATGAAAATAACTAAATTAACAACTACTAAACATAAGAAACAATAAAACAATGCTAAATTAAGTCCTAAGGCACTAAAACTAAAAAATGGAAAAACACGGGCTAATCCCGAGCTCTAAAAGTGAAAATATTGCTATTTGAAGCCTACGAGTACAAAACTACTTTTCTTACATTCTAAATGACTAAAAATAATTTTAGAAAAAAGTCGGGTATTTTTTTGACTTTTAAGTTATTTATTATGAATTAAAAACTAAATTATACTAATTAATTTATAAAAAATACTAAACTATTTTAGAAAAATCTGAAAAAATTATGGAAAATACTTTGAATTAAGCTAAATCTAAGAAAAATATAAAATGATGAAATTGCTTTTTGGAAATAAGCAGTTAATAAGAATCTAAATGGAATAAGCTAAAACTGAAACTGGAGTTAAATAATTAAAAGTGAAAAACATAACAAGCAACACATGTAGGGCAGATGGTAAGGGTGTTTTGTGTTGGGACAGTGAGTGCACAGACCCAGGTTCAACCCGTGGTCTTGTCACTTTTTGCAATTACTTTTTTTTCATTTTTTCTTTCAAAAACTTAAATGTGATATTAAAATAAGTTATTTTTATAGAAACAACATTTTGCAAAAAGCTAAAATAAGCTGGGAATTGGCTTATTTCCACAACAGATTTCCCAAATCAACCAAACACTCCTTTTCGCAGACTTTTAAACACAATAAGCAGTCAAAAAGTAGTTTAAGAGTTTAAAGGAACTAATAAACATAATACTAAACTAAATTAAGCTAAATATTAACAACTTATGAACAGAAAAAGGGGGAAAGATAAGCAGTTTGGAAATAAGCTTATGCTAAGGGACTAAGGCTATAAAGGACTTAATGTTATCAATAAGCTAATGATAATGTAGGACCTTGTTTTTATCAACCTTATCACGTTACCAACCTTAACACACAAGTATAACACGTAAATATTAAGCACAAAATAAGATGAAGAAAGGTGGTGACTTGAAATATGTATATGGGGCATTTTCTAAAGAGAGAAAGATGAAAACAAGAGCTTCTATCTCATATAAAAAACACACACTTACACACTCAAGTACACCCCTCAAATGACACATTTGAGGGGTATTTATAGTTCAAGTAACATACCCTAATGGGCTTTGTGGAAAACTAGATAGGGGGGTTGAATAGTTTGGCCAATTAAAACTTCTTTTTAAACTATTTAGATCGACTTATGTCAATCTATTTGGATGTGTATGTTGGATGTTGATAAACAAGCATATAAAGGTATGTAATGAAAGATAAGAGTAAGAAGCACAAAACCATAATGCGCGAGTATTTATAGTGGTTCGGCTACAAGGACACCTTCCTTGCCCTACTCCACTCCCCGAGTCACCTACTCGAGAGTTCGTAAACACTACACCAATCTCCTTATGGCGGAGAAGCCTTCACAACGTCGCTTACACCTTTTTCCGGTACAAAGCTAAATACCGAGTTCTTTCACACCAAGGCGAACCACACCTAACACAACGTCGCCTACCCTTTATACGGTGTTATGCTAACCACTGAGTTTTTTCAATCCAAGGTGAACCACACCTTCACAACATCGCCTACCCTTTATCAGGTACTAGACTAAGTACCTAGTTCTTTCACACCAAGGTGAACCACACCTACACAACGTCGCCTACCCTTTATTAGGTACTAGGCTAAGCACCTAGTTCCATTGCAATGGAGGAACTACTTCCCAACACTACACCAACGACTAATTCCAAAGGAGATCAACTCCTTTTTACAATATCATCAAGGATATCAATATCCTTGGATCTAGTACTAATCAATCTTGTACATCGAAACACACCATATCGAATGTACATGTAAGGCACCTTTCACTAATGCCTTTAACTAGATCTTCAAGACACCCTTCACTAATGTCGTGTGTCTTGACTTCTAAGCACCCTTCAATAATGCTTCTAGTCTTGACTTCTAAGTACCTACCACAAGTGCTTATGATATGGACGATAGATACCCTTCACTAATATCTTCATCTTGACACTTGAGACACCTTTCACAAATGTCTTCAACACTTCTTAAGAAAAGAAAAACAATCATCAACAAGAAGACTTCAGTAGTCTTGATGATGAGGAAGCATGGCAACTCATGGACTTGAGCTTGCACGACTTCAAAGGTGGTGATCTTGCCTTTAAGAGGAACCTAGAAGATCACATAAAAACAAAACTACAAACATAGATCTCTTGGATCTAAGGTTAAAGAGTTTTTAACTCTAGGGGAAAGTATGTTAGAAAGGGGTGTGAAACAATGAAGAAATGGCTCACTATTTATAGAGGAAAAATTCTACTGTTCCTCGGATCCCACAGATCCCTTCCATAAGGGATCCGTCTAGCGTAGAGCTAGGGATCCGTGGGACGCTCCTCTTTACCCATGGGTATTTTGGTTATGGGTCATGGGTCATGGGTCATGGGTTGATCCATGGGTCTTTAGCTAGATACAATGTATCTCTTGAGTGCAATGCACCTAGTCACATGGGTATGGGTCAAAGCCATGGGTTATGGATATTATCCATATATGATATAAGCATGATGTCATGCAATGGGTTATGGGTCAAGCTCCATGGGTCATGGGCTTTAGGTTGTACCCAACTACATTCAATGTATTTGCCCAATGGGTTATGATACTTAAGTTTCTACCCATTTATATTACCCAATATACTACATACTAGTTATGTGTATATTTTACCCAAATATGTAAACACTAGTTGTTGTACATATGTAATATTAAATCATAAATTCACTTATACTTGTTTTAGTGTTTTATGTGAAAATGTGAATATGTTAGAAACTATTAGTTCAAACCATTTACGTATTTTATTTGTTTCGTTAAAATTATTTTACGTTTGTTATCGACAAAATATTAGAAGATCGTAAAATATAAATAAACGTTTTTACGGCTTATTTGTATTAACAATCTCCCCCTTTTTGTTGATGAAAAAACATAAAATTATTTTAAGGAAAAGCTAAATTTCGTAAAAGTTTGAATTTGTAGTTTTTACTTTCTTCTCCCCCTTTTTGTCGAAATAAAAAGAGCTTCGAAAGGAAACTAACACATTGTTTTAGGAAAAACATGTGAAAGAAATAAAAAGAAATAGAGAGCAAGTAACGGGAAAGGATCTCGTCTTTACTCCCCCTTGACGAGTCCATCCCTATGTAAGGGCGTCAAGAAAGTAATACTAAGCTAGTTTGTTTGCAACTAAGTTTGCAAAAGATTTCGTCTAAGTGACGAATGTGCTCCCCCTTGATGATTGCAATTTTGCAAAGGGATGTCAAGAAATGTAATCCTAATATTGCAAGTAATTTGAAATGTATTGCTTTGACACAAAGCTCCCCTAGGTTTAGGTTGTCAAAAGCTTCAAGTGTAGATTGAATAACTACAAAACAAAGGTTAGAAAGCAAGTCTAATTCACAATTTCCTGCAAATGTGGTCCAAGTTAGTAGAAAAATAGTTTACTGTATCACGGATCCCACGGTTCCCTCCTAGTAGGGATCCGTCTAGGCAAATTAGAGGGATCCGTCTGGCTGATGAATAAATTCAGCAAATGGTGGTATAATAAATAATGTTATCACAAAAGTGAGATATGAATACAACGTAATCATATACTCAGAAATATAGCAACTAGCATGTAATTTCATTTAATAAAACTAGAGTTATGATATACATGACTCTAAAAACTAAGAAAATAAAAAATACATGACTAGGAATTTCTAGACCAACTATCGCTTGATGCTAGGACACCACTAAAATCTTCTAGCTCAAGTTTTGTTTAGGTTTAATCTCGTCGAAACATTCGAGGAGATGATAGAACATGAAACGTTGGTCTTCTCGTACTTCATGTATCAAACTTTCAACATGTTGATAATGATAACAATCTTTGTCATGGCTAGGTAGTGGCGGTGGAAGAAATGAAATGGCTTGATGCGAAGGATCAAGTGAAGCGGCTTGTGGAGCTTCAAACGACGGAGGGATTGGTGGAGGCGCATTTGAGAATGGCTCGACCAAGAATGATGGTGGTGGTAGAGAAGTGTCAACTTCCATATGATCGGGTGGTTGACTTTGATGATTTCTCATAATCCAAATGGGATTATATGATGGAAACGGCGAAAAGGAAGCCGGAGCTAATGTTGACTCAACACCTTGATTTTGTACCATTATTCCTCCTAATGAGGAGAATGTTGTCGGCGGAGGAGGATGAGACGGCCTAGGAGGCAAATCCTCTAAATTGTAGAGGTGTGGTGATGATAGTGGAGATGTAAAATAAATAGCTCTAGGAAACAATGGTGATGGTTTAGTGGAGATGATATTGTTTCGCCTAGGAGGTATGGTGGTGTTTGGTATAGGTAGTTTTGTGGGTACTATCCTTATAGGAATTGGTTTGATTGGTTGAGAAGAGATCCTTGCATTTGTTGGCTTGACCGGAGATGATTCGGATGAAGAAATTTCGTGTACAACACGTGCAATTTTCTTAGGTGGTTCTTTGGTGGATAAGTTACTACTTGGAGTTTTCCTCATGATGAGATGATTTCAATAAGTTTGTAAGGGTTTCTTAAGTGCTGAAAATTAGGATGAAGGTGATGACTATGGAAGTCCTAACAATGTGGTTTATAAAGCAAGAGATTTGGCAAGTGCATTTAAGCCTTAAGCCACTAAAATTCATTGGAATGTGATGTGTAACATGCACAAGAGTCAACTTCAGAGTTTGTACTGATCTAGGAACTCATTTAAGATGAGATGGAGTGTTTGAGTTAGAAAGATGAGTTGAAATGATTGTTTTAGCAAGGTTTGACATAATCTGTCATCCGGATCCCACGGTTCCCTCCTCAGAGGGATCCGTCTAGGCTAATCCTAGGGATCTGGCTCTCAGCAACTATGAAAGAATAAAAATGATGTTTCTAATGTCTAAGATCTATACCATCTTGAGTGTTTCAGTTCTCCTAAGTGTTTTAAATGAAGGGGTGCTTGAGTACTTGAAGGTAATGAGTGATGTAGCTAATGATTGCCTTTTATGGAAGAAATTGGAACTTTCATGAGTACCAATGAATGAACAAGGATGACACTAAAGATTTTGAGAGTGTCAAGTGAAGCTAAATGATCCTAGAGATCAGATAGTGACTTAGATTAATCCTTTGGAAAATATCCTAAAGGCTTAAGATGGAAAGACTAGGATTTGATCAATTTTGACCAATTTTGCCGTAAGGATGATTATGATCAATTTTGCTATAAGAGGTTTCCAACGTTTAGATATGAGGGATCATGTGAAAAATGATGTGTGAGCTTAAGAGCGGAAGAGTAATGGATTAAAATGAAACGATAGATCTACAAACGTCTTTGAGTGTGATCTAGGTGAGTTATGTGTGAGTGGGAAGGATCTACTTAACTTGATAAGGACTTAATTTGCCTTAAGATACTATGTTTAGCTTAGTGTTTGGTGTTCTAAGGATATGTTTGAAATACAATGCTTGCAATTGCATTTTCTGTTTGCCGGATCCCACGGTTCCCTAAATGTAGGGATCCGTCTAGCACAAACTTTGGGATCCGTCCATCTGCTAAGCAGAACCTTTACTAAAGGTATGCAATGATCTTGACAATGCATTATATTCCAAGGTTAGTTTAAAGGGGTTCTAACACTAGGATATCAAATGTAAGATGTTTTATTTCATGAGAGAAATTGGATTACATTGATAAAGCACGAGTACAAAAGGATTGATCCTATTTGAAATACTACTAAGTTCCTTGAGTGTTTTTGCTAGAGGGATCATCAAAAGGTTGATAAGTGTTGGCGGATTCAGGAATGAAGAACGTCTTCATGAGGGAAATGTTCAGCGGTTCCATCATCTTGTTCACAAGTACGTACAACGGACTTTGATATTGAGGATGAAAATGCATGACATTATGAAAGAGGCGCGTCAAGAACATTCCATAGGGAATGAGTTTATTCTTGGAGCCTTCAGGGTTTACAATTCGCCTTGCAAAGAAGTAGGCGAGATTGTATGGTTGTTGTGTTAGCAAACAATACATTATGTGAGCACAACAAGCGGGAAGGATTTCTCGATTTCCCCTAAGGCTCCAAACATTTTCATGTAGGATGAGTGCAAGGGGCTTGTACTCTTCTAGAATATCCCGTGTGTAGATGATGTTTGGATTGGAGTGATGGGGTTTGCATAATATGCGAATTAAGTCTTGCAGGGAAGGAATGTGAGAACAATACGGACTATTTTCTTCACGAAAGTTGAAGAGAGAATCAAGAGACCTATCTTCGGTGAAGGCACATTGTCCATAATTTGGAATTCGGAGAATTTGAGCAAATTGCCCAAGAGTCAAAACAAACTTTTGGTTTTTGATCCAAAACCAAAGAGATAGAGAACGATCCTCGTTACGAACAAGTTCGACTTGACGAAAGAATTCCAATACAAACCTTGGACATATTTTCTCGTTAATCTCGAGAAGACATTCTAGTCCTATGGCTCGGAAGGAGGTATTGATACCTTCTTCGAATTGTAGAGAGGTGTATACAATACGTCCTTCATGGAAGTGACGTGTTTCGAGATTATTGAACCCACGGACATGATTGCCAGGTGTGTTGGGCTCAAGAGAGATGTTTGGAGTGTAGAGGCTAGAGAGTGAAAAATCAAACTCATATACGTGCGACATAGTGAGACCTATGGAAAAGATGAGTTAATAGAAAGTGATGTTTGTGGTCAACCAATGATTATCTAACGTTTTTACTAGATTTTTATTAACAATGGTTTTTTAACAACAATGATACTTAACTTCCTTATGGTTTTGACATTCTAGTGGAGTATTACTTTTAGAAGAAAAGTGGTTTTTAATTTGCATGAAAAACTGTTCTCCAGTAGGACGGTTCCCTTTGAAAAGGGATCCGGCTAGTACATTTGCCGGGATCCATGGATCTGTAGTTACAGAAACAGATTTTATGATGAAAAACATAGGTTTTTAGATCTCATAGTTTTATATCAAGATAAGTGTTTTAGCCTACATTTTTCTTTTAGCATGCATACATGACTTCTAATGTATCACAAAAAAGTAAAAGGAAATGATAAACACATTATGACAATAACCTAGATAAACTAGATTATTAGTAATATTTCATTTCAATGCTAAGGATGATACAAAGGATTGGGTATATAACCCCAATGTAGATTAACAACACAAAGTATATGTCTCCGTATGTGAACTTCATCATAGGGAACACAAGTGCGATGAGTGTTAAGGCGATGAGCACGAGGGCGATGTAAACCATGTTGAAGACGATTCTTCTTGGTTTCGGTTGAGATGAAAATGGAGAGGAGGATGAAGTTTTGAGTGAGAGGAAATTTTTGAAATTGGAAGATTTGAAAAAGTGGGGATTTGATAGATTGATTGACGGAGGGTTTATTTATGGGGAAGGAGGAATTTTTGAGATTTGTGTTTTGTTTTATTATTAGAAAGATATGATTTTTGGATTAAGTAAGACAAAACATAAGTTTTATAAACCATGATTTTTAGACGAAAGAGTGATACGTATGTGAGAAAAAAAACTTCCTAATGAAGCTATATGTAAAACATGTGTATACACGAGAGCTACTCAAATAAATACCTAAGTAATCACACTTATTTATTAAACTAATATCATTTAGAGATAAGTGGAAAGTCATACCTCAAATGCACTTAGGAATGTCTTTACAAATGACACAGCAAATGTCAGAAGACAATTCCAGCTCCTTTATGCTTAAGATACCTTCTTAGGAAAGTTAATCTTTATTATCAAGCAAATCCTATAGCTTGATAGATGTGAGCTTTGACTAATCAACATGACAAATAGGATTAGTGCAATTAAGTGAAAAAAGTGAATAAGAAAAATGTTGTTATCAAATCAACATCCAAACATATAGTTTTAAAAGACATGGTGTTTGTTTTTATGAAAAACTTTCTTTGTAGTTTTCAATTAACCATGGATCGTATCAAGTTTTTAAAGTACAATATACTTTAAGAAACTTGGTAACGAAGCTCTGGTACCAATTTTGGAAAACTAGAAGGGGGGTTGAATAGTTTTGCCAATTAAAACTTCCTTTTAAACTATTTAGATCGACTTATGTCAATCTATTTGGATGTGTATGTTGGATATTGATAAACAAGCATATAAAGGTATGTAATGAAAGATAAGAGTAAGAAGCACAAAACCACAACGCGAGTATTTATAGTGGTTCGGCTACAAGGACACCTTCCTCGCCCTACTCCACTCCCCGAGTCACCGACTCGAGAGTTCGTAAACACTACACCAATCTCCTTATGGCGGAGAAGCCTTCACAACGTCGCTTACACCTTTTTCCGGTACAAAGCTAAATACCGAGTTCTTTCACACCAAGGCGAACCACACCTGACACAACGTCGCCTACCCTTTATACGGTGCTAGGCTAACCACCGAGTTCTTTCACTCCAAGGTGAACCACACCTTCACAACGTCGCCTACCCTTTATCAGTTACTAGGCTAAGTACCTAGTTCTTTCACACTAAGGTGAATCACACCTACACAACGTCGCCTACCCTTTATTAGGTACTAGGCTAAGCACCTAGTTCCATTGCAATGGAGGAACTACTTCCCAACACTACACCAACGACTAATCCCAAAGGAGATCAACTCCTTTTTACAACATCATCAAGGATATCAATATCCTTGGATCTAGTACTAATCTATCTTGTACATCGAAACACACCATATCGAATGTACATCTAAGGCACCTTTCACTAATGCCTTTAACTAGATCTTCAAGATACCCTTCACTAATGTCTTGTGTCTTGACTTCTAAGCACCCTTCAATAATGCTTCTAGTCTTGACTTCTAAGTACCTACCACAAGTGCTTATGATATGGACGATAGATACCCTTCACTAATATCTTCATCTTGACACTTGAGACACCTTTCACAAATGTCTTCAACACTTCTTAGGAAAAGAAAAACAATCATCAACAAGAAGACTTCAGTAGTCTTGATGATGAGGAAGCATGGCAACTCATGGACTTGAGCTTGCTCGACTTCAAAGGTGGTGATCTTGCCTTTAAGAGGAACCTAGAAGATCACACAAAAACAAAACTACAAACATAGATCTCTTGGATCTGAGGTTATAGAGTTTTTAACTCTAGGGGAAAGTATGTTAGAAAGGGGTGTGAAACAATGAAGAAATGGCTCACTATTTATAGAGGAAAAATTCTACTGTTCCCCGGATCCCACGGATCCCTTCCACAAGGGATTCGTCTAGCGTAAAGCTAGGGATCCGTGGGACGCTCCTCTTTACCCATGGGTATTTTGGTTATGGGTCATGGGTCATGGGTTGATCCATGGGTCTTTAGCTAGATACAATGTATCTCTTAAGTGCAATGCACCTAGTCACATGGGTATGGGTCAAAGCCATGGGTTATGGATATTATCCATATATGATATAAGCATGATGTCATGCAATAGGTTATGGGTCAAGCTCCATGGGTCATGGGCTTTGGGTTGTACCCAACACAATTCAATGTATTTGCCCAATGGGTTATGATACTTAAGTTTCTACCCATTTATATTACCCGATATACTACATACTAGTTATGTGCATATTTTACCCAAATATGTAAACATTAGTTATTGTACATATGTAATATTAAATCATAAAATCACTTATACTTGTTTTAGTGTTTTATGTGAAAATGTGAATATGTTAGAAACTATTAGTTCAAATCATTTACGTATTTTATTTGTTTCGTTAACATGATTTTACGTTTGTTATCGACAAAACATTAGAAGATCGTAAAATATAAATAAACGTTTTTAAGGTTTATTTGTATTAACAGGCTTGGCCATGGGCCACGATTTGGGACATGGATTGGACTTGGATTAAATAAGCTATAAAAGGGTAGCTTAACTTAACTTCTAACCATTTAGCTTAGCCCAATCCACGAGCCCATTGACTATTCTGTTACAATATCTAACACACGTTACAAAGTTCCTAAACGTGAATGACCATAACTTCTATTAATTATTATTAAGGCTAACAAATTTATCACCCAAAAACTGAGCACTTCCTGACGTACTTCGACGAGTATCTTGACACTCTGCATGGTTAGCATCTGCATAGGCTGTTAGTGACATGGAGGTGTCCTTCGATACCAAAGTCCCACGTTAATGGTTCCTTGGAGGTACCGAAAGACCCGTTTAACCACTTCAAGGTGCTTTTTAGTAGGCTTAGCCTGGTAGCGAGCACACACGCATATAGCGAACAGAATGTCAGGTCTACTGGCAGTGCGATACATCAAGGATCCAATAATACTATGATAATAATTTGATCAACAGGGATCCCAGAGAGGTCCTCATCCAGTTTGTTTTTCTCCACCATGGGAGTGTCAACAGGGTCACAAGAATCAAATCCAATTTCCTTTAACATTTCATTAGTATATTTAGATTGATTAATGAAAATGCCTCTGGGACTTTGAGAAATTTGTAATCCTAAGAAAAATGACATTTGTCCCATCATTGACATTTGAAATTAGAGCCCATATCTTTTGAAAAATGGTCACATTCATTTGGGTCGGTCGAGGCAAAAATAATATCATCAACATATATTTGAAAATGAATTAAATGTTTGCCTGACTTTTGAGAGAACAGTGTGGGATCAACATCACCTTTGTAGAATCCTTTAGCCAGAAGAAACTTTGACAAATTATTATACCATGCCTTTGGAGCCTGCTTCAAGCCATAGAGAGCCTTTTTCAGACGGTAGACATAGTTAGGATGCTCAGAATCCACAAAGCCTTCTGGTTGACTGACGTAAACCACTTCTTTGAGATCACCATTAAGAAACGCAGTATTTACATCCATTTGGTAGACTACCATATTCTTGCTGGCACCATTAGCAAGGAAGATTTTGATAGCCTCAATTTGTGCAACCGGAGAAAATGATTCCTCAAAGTCAATACCCTCCTCTTGTTAATACCCTTTAGCAATTAGTCTCGCCTTGTTTTCCAGAACGTCACTGTGGAAAACTAGAAGGGGGGTTGAATAGTTTTACCAATTTAAAAACTCCCTTTTAAAATATTTAGATCGACTTATGTCAATCTACTTAGATGTGTATGTTGGACGTTGATAGATAGATATATAAAAGTGTGATGAAAGATAAAGAGTAAGAAGCACATAACCACGATACGAGTATTGATAGTGGTTCGGCTACAAGGATACCTTCCTTGCCCTACTCCACTCCCCGAGTCACCTACTCGAGAGTTCGTAATCACTACACGACACCAACTCCTTATGGCGGAGAAGCCTTCACAACGTCGCCTACTCTTTTTCCGGTACTAGGCTAACCATTGGGTTCTTTCACACCAAGGTGAACCACACCTACCACAACGTCGCCTACCCTTTATCCGGTACTAGGCTAAGTATCGAGTTCCATTACAATGGAGGAACTACTACCCAACACTACACAACACCTAATCCCAAAAGAGACCAACTCCTTATTACAACACCATCAAGGATATCAACATCCTTGAATATAAATAATCACTATATGTATAACGATGCACCTCATCGATTATACGACCTAGGTATTCTTCACTAATGCCACTTGATTTGATTCCTAGGCATCCTTCACTAATGCCTTTGACACAACGCTTGGCACCTTTCACTAATGCCTTCGTCTTGACACCTTTAGCATTCTTCACTAATGCTTTTGACACGGACGTTAAGCACCTTTCACTAATGCTTTCGTCTTGACTCTTTAGGCATCCTTCACCAATGCCTTCAACACAACACATCTACAGAGGAAGAAAGAACTATCAACAAGAGAAGCTCAGTAGTCTTGATGATGACGAAGCATGGCAACTCATGGAGTGGAGCTTGCTCTACTTCAAGAAGTGGTGATCTCGCCTTTAAGAGGAACCTAGAGAATCACACGAAAACAAAAGACAAACTACATAGAAAGATCCATTAGGATCAGTGGTTAGAAAGTTACAATACTTGGGGAAAGTATGTGTAAGAGTGGCAAGCCAAAAGGAACAAATGGCTCACTATTTATAGAGGAGAAATGATTACTGTTCCCCGGATCCCACGGATCCCTCCCACAAGGGATCCGTCTAGTGTAAAACTAGGGATCCGTGGGACGCTCCTCTTTGCCCATGGGTATTTTGGTTATGGGTCATGGGTCATGGGTTATGGGTTGATCCATGGGTATTATATTAGATACAATGTACCTAATGTGTGCAATGCACCTAGTCAAATGGGTATGGGTCAATACCATGGGTTATGGATGTGATCCATGGGTTGTAGTTTTTACCCATTATAATACATACTAGTTATGTATATATTTACCCAATATGTAAACACTAGTTGTTGTACATAGGTATTACTATATCATAAAATCACTTATACTTGTTTTAGTGTTTTATGTGAAAACGTTAAGTGTGTTAGAAAACTATTGGCTCAAACTATTTACATATTTTATTTGTTTCATTAAAATGATTTTACGTTTGTTATCGACAAAACATTAGAAGATCGTAAAATATAAATAAACATTTTTACGGCTTATTTGTATTAACAATCTCCCCCTTTTTGTTGATGACAAAACATAAAATTATTTTAAGGAAAAAACTAAAATTTATAAAAGTTCGAATTGGAGTTTTTACTCTCTTCTCCCCCTTTTTGTCGAAACAAAAAGAGCGTCAAAAAGAAACTAACACATTGTTTTAAGAAAAACATGTAAAAAGAAAAGATATAAAGAGAGCAAGTGACGGGAAAGGTTCTCATTTTAACTCTCCCTTGACGAGTTCATCCCTTTGTGAGGGCGTCAAGTAAATATAAACTAATAAGCTAACGAATTGCAATTTTGTTTGCAAATGGTTTCGCCCTTGTGACGAAAATGCTCCCCCTTGAAGATTGCAACTTTGCACTGGGGTGTCATGAAGTGTAATCCAAATAAGGATTAAGTTGCAAATGGTTTTGCAATGTATGGTTTGACACAAAGCTCCCCCTAGCTTAGGGTGTCAAGTTCTTCATGTGTATTTTGAAAATCTACAAAATAAAGGTTAGAAAACAAGAGTATAGTGCATAAATTCCTGCAAATAAGACTCAAGTTAGTAGAAAATTGTTCTTCTGTACCACGGATCCCACGGTTCCCTCATTTGTGGGATCCGTCTAGGCAATTTCCAAGGATCCGTCTGTCTGGTGACAGATTTTTAGCAATGGTGATATACCAAACAATGCTAAATATGAAAGTGAGATATGTGTACAAACAACGAACATATACTCAAAGAAATATGACAAATAAGTTATCATTCAATAAAACAAAGAGATAATCAACAAGTCTCTAAAAACTAAGAGAATGATTTAGCCATACATTTTCTACTAATATTAATAAGTTACTAAAGTCTAGAATGCAACAAGGTGCTTGAGTCTAAGTATGAGTAGACTTGTTGATTTGGTCCAATCTTTCAAGAAGATGATTAAACATGAAATGCAACTCATTTCATACTTCTTGAACAAGTCCTTGGGTGATTAGACAATTAGAACAATTATTGTCTTGATTTGGAACCGGAGGAAAATAGATGTTTTGAGGAGGCTCTATGAATGATGGTGGGGTTTCATTAAGAGAAGTACGGTGAGGTTCTACTAAGAATGAGGGTGGTGGTAATGGATATTCCTCCATGTGATCAAGTCCTTGGTGGTTCCTTGTTTCCAATGATGGACTAGTTGGTGTTTGATGAGTGTGTAAATACTCATCATTTTTGGTTAAATCTGAACTGCAAAACACTTAAAAATGCTCAGAAATGCATCAAAATACTGAAAATATCTCAAAATTGCATTTTATATGTTTCAGATGCAAAATGTTTAAAATCAGATAAAAAATGAGCTAAGTTTGCATAATTGGCAGTTTCAGTCCCCCAAGTTTCAAAAGTTGTCAGAAATAGTCCCTGAGCACTTAATTTCAAAAGAAAAATCAGTGTTGTAGGTGGTTCCTTATCTAACAAGAAATTTGGTGAGTTGGATGTTCTTGGTGGTGAATGCTATAATGAATAGAGATTTGGGTGAGGAAGGGGCTCGTTGGATGAGTGTAATCGATGCTTTAGGAATGAGGGCTTAGACTGTTTGCTAGAGCTAGCCATGTTTGGTTTTTGAACTAGATGACCCTTTTCCTAGCCCAAAAGGTTTGATGCTAATTCTTGCGGTTCTCTTCGCAATTGTTGAATGGGTTTGTTGAGGTGGAATTCTAGCATTGTTATCTCTTACGGGAGATGATTCGGTGTATGAAATCTCATGAATCATGTAACCCTTTCTTTTGGATGAGCCTTTAGTTGAAGAGTTGTTGCTAAGTGCTTTGGTCATGGTGATGGTAAGGATGTAATATAAGCTTCTAACTACTGATTTTTGAGAGCTAGGTGAGAGTGATGATTCAACCTTAGGAGTGTTTGGTTTATAAAGGATAATTTTGAATTAGGGAATTAAATTCTTGGTTAGGGGATTAAGCATGCACTTAAGATATTGATCAGCTCTAGGAAGGTATTATGGTAACTAAAAGTGGTTAGAAAACCAAAAGATGACTTAACTTTGAAGAGAGAAGCTAATTAAAGCTTTCTGCAGACACGAATCCTACGGATCCCTCTCATCAGGGATCCGTCTGGTTATAAACCAGGGATCCGTCTGTCAGACAGATTCTTGATGAAATGATTATTCTTTTTGCAATGTCTAGTACCTATGTATCTCGAGGTTTTGACTTAATTTTGATGTCATGAGAGGTGGATGTCTTAACTGCTCAACCATAATAGGTGAGGGTGCTTAATGATGGTTTTGGGTAGAAAACTGGACTTTAGATAGTCTAACTAAGTGTTTAAGAAGAGTATTATTTGATTTGAGATGGAAGAGTGGTGGTAATTAGTCCTATAAGTTAGATGAGGCCTCAAGAAAAATTTAATAAAATCTTAAAAAATAAGGAAAAATAAAAAACTAGTTTCAAGCTTATATTTTGAGTTAATGATGACTAAAATCAACTTGCTAAAATTTATGGATATATCAAACTAAGTGTTATGAGATGAGAGAAATAAAGTGTGAGCGTTGGAGAGGAAATATGGTGAGTTTTGATGAGTTTGATAAATCAAAAACACTTTGAAATAGATCCTAGGTAAGCTATGGGTGAGTGTGAAGCTTTCAAATGCTTAAGGAATATTTAGTTGGTTCTAAAGTCTTATGTTTGACTAGTGTGAGGTGATCTAGTGAGCTGTTTTTGATGTAGTGAGGTCTGTATGGCTCATCTGTGGTCACGGATCCCACGATTCCCTTTTGGCAGGGATCCGACTAGTTATATTGCTGGGATCCGCCTACTGCAGATCAGAAGGCTTACAGCAGATGTGCAGTTTTGCACTCTTAGCAAAATGCCTCTCCTATTTGTTTCTACAAAGACCAAATGCAAGAACACATCAAGTATAATGCATAGCAAATGTGGGAGAACTAAAAGTTCCTAAAAATGAGTGACGACGACTATTTGAATGTTTTCAAGAAGTCGTAAAATCTCATTCTACACGTTCCTAAGTTAAGATTGTTTTAATGCCAAGTTATGGCAAGACCAACATACTACATCCTATTCTACATAAGTATTTTTTAAGTGTTACAACCCATTGTTTGAAATCGTTTTTCACAAATTTAGGTCCTATAACCTTACCTTACTTCTCCACCACTTCCCGTCTTCACCCTTCATCCACTCTTTATCACACCATCTCTACTTCTTTTTCTTCAAGAAGTTGGCGAAGCACTTGAAGATTCCCTTGGTTTGTTGCCATTCGGGTGATGCACTAGGAACGTCCGGCAATTGATTGATGTAGTCCAAGGGGTCAAGATCAATATTTCTGAGTGGTTTGCTACTACCTTCACCTTCTCTTTGCCTCTCCCTTTCTTCCGAGGAATCCGTGGGTGGATGAGGCCTTTTGCCTTCCACCATAAACCTTGTAGTTCTACCCTCGGTCAATGACACCATAACTTTGTTGCAAAAGCTATGATCATAGGATTGCGGAGAAGGATCTAATGCAAAGATGAATTTAGCAAGACGGGTTAGGAGCATTGCGTACGGGAGCACCATTTTGTCCAGGCTTCTTACACTTTCCATTCTCTTAATCATGTAGTAAGCAAGGTTGAAGCGAGACTCGGTCACTAGGCAATAGATCATGAAACTTAGACATGCGTTGGGGTGATCCTTGTTTCCTACTAGGCACAACACATTCTCCCTTACCACATTTTCCCATTTCCTATACAATGCGTACATCTCGAAGAGCTCCATTTGGAAAGGATCCCTATAGATCACTTTCGAATTCCTAGTGACCCTCGATGGGGATGCTCTTGGCATGAACACGGTGTCCCTCACCGTGGTTGCTTCTGGGATTAACATGTGATAGATTTCATGATGATCAACCATAGTGTGTATCTCTTCCAAAGACCTCATTAGAATACATGCAAACACCTTGATATGGAACCCCTACTATTCTTGTTGGGATATGAAAGTGCTGAAGATATCAAAGTACTGAAGATATGAAAGTACTGTAAGCTGCAAAGAACTGGAAGAAGTCAAATAGTCAAAGTACTGCTAAAGACAGAGTCAAAGTACTGCAAGATAAAGTCAAAGTACTGCTAGAACAAAAGAACTGTTATATTCGTTTATGGAAAGTATTGTATTCCATGTTTAGATTACTTGTCGTACAAGGTTATCAATTGTAAACCGACTAGGATATCCTTGAGCCTATAAAAGGACTCCTAGATTGGCATTAGAGGTACGATTTCAGAAAAAGAGTTTTAGAGTTTACGAATTAGTGTTTTAGAGAAAAGTTCGATTATCTTAGAGTTGTATTAGAGTATCTGCATAATAAGCAGATTTAGAGTTTATAATAAAGTTATTCTTCTTAGCTTTGTTAAGTAAATTCCGCGTACTTGATAAAGATTGCTCAGTGTTTCTTTGTTAATAACTTAGGATTTATCCGAAGTTATTAAACCTTAACAAGCTAGTTAAGTTAGTTTGATTAAAGTATATCGATCCAACAAGTGGTATCAGAGCTTGTGTGGAAACTCTGACTAGGAAGAAACCCTACTTCAACAATATTAAAGATGTCGACTGAAGCTGTTCCACCACCCTCAATCACCTCACTCAGAATTCCAATAATCAAGAAGGGAGAATATGATCTCTGGTGCATGAAGATGAGGCAGTATATTGCCATTACAGACCATGCTCTGTGGAATGTAATTGTGAATGGGAATGAAGTTGTTCCAGAACCCGTTCATGTTCCTGGACAACCTATAGCACCAAAGGCAGTCTTACCAGCAGCAACACTAAGGAATCAAGAGAAGGCTCTAAACATTCTCTTGTCTGCCATTCCAGATGGTCATCTTCTCAAGTTTCATGATGCTAAAGATGCTAAGCAGCTCTGGGCTGCTCTCAAGACCAGATTTGGAGGGAATGAAGCTTCTAAGAAGATGCACAGAAACTTGCTGAAACAACAGTTTGAAACTTTCACAGTAGGAGAAAGAGAGAGTCTTGATGCTGCATATGATAGGTTTCAGAATCTCCTCAACATGTTGGAGTTATACAAGGCACAAGTATCAGTTGAGGATGCTAATTTGAAGTTTCTAAGGAGTTTGCCATCTTCATGGCATGTGATTGCTACTATGATCAGAGGACAACAAGGATTGGATGTTATGGACTTTGATGATCTCTATCATCAACTGAAGGTGTATGAACATGAGATGAGTGGTCAACCAAATTCCAAATCTCATAGTATTGCTTTTCTATCATCTGAAAAGAAGAGCAGTACTTTCAAAAGTACTGCTTCTCCTCAAAGTACTGTTTCTCAAAGTACTGCTGTTTACAATCCCCCATCATATGCTCAGCAGGCCCCACCATCTACCACTTTGAACTCAGATGAAGTTGTGTGCTCCTTCTTTGCACAACAAGTAAGCTTACCTGTCACTTATGAAGAGGATCTAGCACAGATTGAAGAAGATGCACTTGAAGAAATTGATATTAGGTGGCAAGTTGCTTTGATCACTACAAGGATCAAAAAGTACATGAAGAAGACAGGCAAAAGTATTGATTTCAAGCCAAAACAAGGAATAACTTTTGACAAATCTAAAATTGAATGCTTCAATTGTCAAAAGACTGGTCACTTTGCAAGGGAGTGCAGGTTTGCTAAGTATCAAGCAAACAGAACATCTGAGAAGCCTAAACTTGAGCTCAAGGAAATTCCAATAACTGAAACAAAGGCTTTGGTTGCTCAAGAGAAGTTATCAGAAGTTGACTGGAGTGAAGAGTTTGATGATGAACCGGTGACTTACTGTATGGTAGCAGTGGAAGATACAGTTGAAGACACAGTGGAAGCATTGGACTGGAGCACTGCTTTTGATGAAGAATCTGAACATGCTGCTTTGGAATCTGATGATGGCTTTGGAGGATTTGATTGGAGCAAAGAAAGTGAAGATGGTCCTGTTCTTCTTGCTATGGTGGCTACTTCACCAACCCAGTCTCCTATCTCTGAGGTATGCTCAAACTGTTATGAGTTTTATCTAAAACTGCTTAACAATTATGTGATTGAAAGAGATAATTGTATTAGGGCTAGGTCTGAGGTAACAGGATATCAAATCACTTTAGAGTCTATAGAAGCTAAAATCATAACACATTAAAATAATGAAATGGCTTGGGCTGAAAAGTATGAACAACAGGATTACCAGTTAAAACTTAGTGAATGGAAACTAAACTGTAAAATTGCTGAAATTGAGAAATTAACTAAGGAAAGAGATGATTTGTTAGCTAAGTTTGCTGCTTGGGGAGAGTCTGGCTTGTCCCATGTTGCTTATGTTGAAAAACAGAGAAGGGCTTACATTAGAACAGGCTTAGGATTTGGAATGGACTTTAGTAACGTAGATGAAAACCAACCTAGTGATCAGGATGATGGTGTTTTTGAGGACATAACCACTAGTGATGATGAGCTCATTAACTATTTGGATTCATCTAGTAATGAGGGCTCAGTAAGTGAACCACCTCCTGAATATAAGAAAGACAATGGTTATCATGCTGTTCCTCATCCCATTAGTCATCACCCCTCTAGGCCTGATGTTTCTCGTTATGGAGTAGATAGTCTAGAGTTTAGGAAGAAACTTGTTGCTCAATGTAGGTCTGAGAAACCCAAAGAAACTGTTGAAAATAATGTTCAAAATCAAGCAGTACCTTCTGCAAAACCTTTTCAAAACAGTACTGCTAAACCTTTTTGGGATAATTTTGGTCAAAACAAATTTTATCAGTCATCAAGAAGGCAAAATAATTTTGGGCATAGACATAGAAGAAATCACTTTGGTCATATGGGTCAAAAACTGTGTTTTGTGTGTTATAGTCCTACTCACTTAATCAAAGATTGTGACAAACACTCAGAATATCTAAGCAAGTTTCCAAGAAATAAGTCTAACAATCAGAGACCTAGAGAGCACAAACCAGTTTGGACTAATTCTAATAGGGTTAATCACAGAAACTTCACACCAGATCATAGATACCCACATCAGAGAAGACCTTCAGTATCTCACAGTACTTTCCAAAGTACTGCTCAGAGACAAGGTACTGAAAACCATACTTGGGATAGAAATTCTAGGAGATCTCACTATCAACCTAGAAGGTATCACAATTCATATAGGGGATCTAGATCACAGGAACCACCTGTTAAAACTGAATGGGTTAAAAGGGACAGTACTGCTGAGAGACATACAGTACGTTCAACAAAAAGTGAATCAGATGTTTTTGTGACACAAGACAATTCTAAAAATCTGGTGAAAGAGATTTATGTTGAAAAACCAAAGAGTTTTGAAAATCCACATGCTACAAAGATAATTTTGGATCATAATTTGAAAGATAGTGGGAATTACATACTCAAAGAATTTGAGTTTGTAACTCCTCAAGGGGAACACAAGTCAGTAATGGCTTGGGTTCCTAAAAGTTTCTAACTCTTTTCTTTGTGTGCAGGGCAACCCAGAAGAGGAGCTTAAAGATCATCTTATTGTGGATAGTGGTTGCTCTGGAAGTATGACAGGCGATAAAGAGATCATGTCTGATTTTCGAAATATTAGTGGAAGAAAAGTTGCATTTGGGAATGATCCCAATGGAGGAAAGATTACTGGGAAAGGAACAATTAAAGCTGGAAGAATCGATTTTGAGAATGTCAGATATGTGAAGGAGCTAAAGTTCAACTTGTTGTCAGTCTCTCAAATTTGTGATAAACAGCATCCTGTGTTATTCACTGACACAGAATTTCTCATCCTTTCTTCTGACTTCAAACCTGTTGATGATGACTTGGTAGTACTTAGAGTACCAAGGACAAATGATGTGTATAGTTTAGACATGAAGAGTCTAAATTCCTATGGAAGAGCCACATGTTTGGTGGCTAAAGCAACATCTGAAGAGGCACATCAATGGCATAGAAGATTGGGCCATGTTAATTTCAAGAACATCAACAAATTGGTCAAAGGCAATTTAGTTAGAGGTTTACCTTCAAAGACTTACAAGAATGATCAATCATGTTTGGCATGCAAGAAGGGTAAACAACACAAAGCTTCCTGCAAGAAGCTTGATGAAAGAAATATTAGAGAACCATTGGAGCTATTACATATGGATTTATTTGGACCTGTCTCTGTGGCAAGTTTAAATAAGAAGAAGTACTGTTTGGTTGTTACTGATGATTGTAGTAGATTCAGTTGGGTTTTCTTTTTGGGCTTTAAAGATGATACCTTTGATGCTATTCAGACCCTGATTATAGCACTTGAAAACCAATTAAGACTCAAGGTTAGAGGTATTAGATGCGATAATGGAACTGAATTCAAGAACAAGCTTATGGATGACTTTTGTGCTAATAAAGGCATAAAGAGGGAGTTTAGTATTGCTAGAACACCACAGCAAAATGGTGTTGCAGAGAGGAAGAATAGGACTTTGATTGAAGCAGCTAGGACAATGCTAGCAGATTCCCATCTCCCTATTCAATTTTGGGCAGAAGCTGTAAGTACTGCATGCTATGTACTTAACAGGGTTTCTGTCACCAAACCACAGATGAAGACACCCTATGAATTGCTAATGGGCAATAAACCCAACATTCTTTTTATGAAGCCTTTTGGATGCCCTCTTACTATTTTGAACACCATTGATAATCTGGGGAAGTTTGATGGCAAGTCTGAAGAAGGTTACTTATTGGGATATTGCACTAACAGTAAAGGCTTTAGAGTATACAACAGAGTTACTAAGAAGATTCAAGATTCTCTTCATGTTGAATTTTTAGAAGATCAAGACAATGAGAAAGGAAAAGGTCCTGATTGGATGTTTGATCTTGAGATTTTATCTCCTTCGATGAATTATGTTCCTGTTAGAGAAGAAAATCAACCTTTGCACACTGAAGAAGATATTCAATATGTTGTTCATGATATTCATATTAGACCTGATGCTGTTCCTAATAAAGATCCTGTAAGTCCAAAACAAAGTACTGCTGTTCCTAAGCAAAGTACTGATTCTCCAAAACAAAGTACTGTTGCACCACAATCCTCATTATCTGCAAAGGATCAATCTATTCAAGAGGAACTTAATCAGATGCTTTTTCAAGATGTGTTAGCACATTCTTACACTGATGAACAAAGGAGAGCTTATGAAGAGGCAAAGAAGAAGAACAAGACTGCAGAGTACTCTCACAGTACTTGGACAGTACTTTCAACCAAAGTACTGATGCACCTGTTGACAGTACTTTAGATGATTTGGATGATCCTACCATGCCTGGATTAGAAGAAACTGATGATGAGCTTGAAGATGAAGGTATTTTCACAGATTCCAATGAAGGTGCTGATTATACTAACTTAGATGATACATATGAAGTTCCACAGTCACCAATCTTACGAATTCATAAGAATCATCCAGCTGATCAAATTATTGGTCCTTCTACTTCTGGAGTTATGACAAGACACAAAGCTAAAGGTTTCACAAAACCTCACAATGCTTTACTTAGCTTTGTGTATAAACAAAACAGGCTAAATCATAAGGACCATCAAACCTGCTTATTTACCTGTTTCATCTCTCAAGAGGAACCCAAGAATATTGCTCAGGCTTTGACTAAAGAAAGCTGGGTTGAAGCTATGCAGGAAGAACTTCTTCAATTTAAACTTCAAGAAGTTTGGGTTTTGTGTGATCTTCCAGATGGGAAGAGAGTTATTGGAACCAGATGGGTTTTTAGAGTTAAAAGAGATGAAAGAGGCAATGTTATCAAAAACAAGGCAAGGTTAGTTGCTCAGGGTTATAGACAGGAGGAAGGGGTAGATTATGATGAGGTATTTGCTCCTGTGGCAAGGATTGAAGCAATTAGAATCTTTCTTGCTTTTGCTTCTTATATGGGTTTTCAAGTTTATCAGATGGATGTCAAGAGTGCCTTTCTTTATGGCACTATTACAGAAGAGGTATATGTGAAACAACCTCCAGGTTTTGAAGATCCTAAACATCCAAACAAAGTCTATAAGGTGGTTAAGGCTCTTTATGGTCTTCATCAGGCACCTAGAGCTTGGTATGAGAGGCTTTCTACATTTTTATTACAACATGGATACAGGAGGGGAGCTATTGACAAGACTTTGTTTATCAAGAGAGACAAGAAAGATATCATGTTAGTTCAAGTTTATGTTGATGATATCATCTTTGGGGCTACCAAACAGTCCATGGTTAAGGAGTTTGAGCAGCTGATGCAGAAGGAGTTTCAAATGAGTTCAATGGGAGAGTTAACATTCTTTTTAGGACTTCAGGTTAAGCAGTCCAAGGAAGGAATTTTCATTAGCCAAGACAAGTATGTTACAGACATACTTAAGAAGTTTAATTTTGATGATATGAAGGCTGTTACTACACCGATTAAATCTATCAATTCATTGGGTAAAGATGAAGATGGACAGCCTGTTGAAGTCAAGTTATACAGATCTATGATTGGCTCTCTTATGTATCTTACTGCATCAAGGCCTGATATCATGTTTGCAGTTTGTCTTTGTGCAAGATATCAAGTCTCACCAAAGATCTCTCACCTGAATGCAGTAAAAAGAATTTTCTGTTATTTGAAACAACAACCTAAGTTGGGGTTGTGGTATCCTAAAGAGTCACCTTTTCACTTGGAAGCTTTTTCAGATAGTGACTATGCATGTGATAATTATGATAGAAGATCCACAACTGGTGGATGCCAATATCTTGGAAGAAGGTTAGTCTCCTGGCAATGCAAAAAGCAGACAATTGCAGCAACATCATCTACTGAAGCTGAATATGTAGCTGCTGCAAGTTGTTGTGGTCAAGTTTTGTGGATGCAAAATCAACTCTTGGACTATGGATTCAATTTTAAGAATACTCCTATCAATATTGATAATGAGAGTACTATTTGTATTGTGAAGAATCCTGTGAATCATTCCAAGACAAAGCATATTCAGATTAGGCATCATTTCATTAGAGATTGCTATGAGCATAGGCTCATTAATGTGGTTAAAGTTCACACGGATGACAATGTAGCTGATTTACTCACAAAAGGTTTTGATGTGTCATGATTCAATCACTTGGTCGTGAGCATTGGAATGATTAACTACTAAGCTATGTTTAAGGGGAGGACTATAAGGTGTTAGGTATAGTCTTGTGTATTGCTTGAGGGGAGGATGCTTGTTTATACTTAGTTTATATGAAGGTATTTGGCAAAGTACTGTTTTTCCTGAAAGTACTGCTTGGAAAGTACTGCTTGGGAAAGTACTGCTTATGTGGAAAGTATTGTTTGTCGTATTAAAATACTGTTCCAACGGTAATATTGCTGGGTAATTGGTAGTAACGGTAACTTTGTTATTTAGGCTGTGATTTTTCAAATCCCACCTATAAATAACTTCTTTCCGTTTTTCCCTCTCATATTATTACTTTACATCGTTTCCATACTTATCTCCCAATCACCATCTCTTTATTATTCGATACAATCTTTATTGTGCTCATTTTTTCAACAATGGTGAATCGTTTAACTGTTTCGAAGCACAATATGGTGGCTAATTTGGACAAGACTGAGGCGAATGTGGCTTTCTATGATATAATTGATTATCTTACTGGGTCGCCTATTAGTTATGCTCTTTTAGTTGAACCGGATGTTATTGAACCATGGATTCAAGAATTTTGGGCTAATGCAAGAGATAATATGGAGGAGGATGAATATTATATTAGATCCACAGTTGCTGAGACTATTAAGATTACAGAAGCCTCTATTCGAGCAGATTTATTATTTGAAGATGAAGATGGGGCTATTCGATTTGACAAGCAACTGATTTGGGATACTTTTAGGAATCTTGGTTATGAAGGATCTTTGACAGAACAAACATTCAAGAAAGCATTATTCTGTCCTCAATGGAAGTTCTTGATTCATGTATTGCTCCATTGCATAAGTTCTAAAAGTACTTCTTGGGAGCAGTTTGGGTCAAATATAGCATCTGCAGTGGTTGGCTTAGCTACTGATAGAATGTTTAATTTTTCTCGGCTTATTTTAGATGGGATGCTATCACATATATCATCTAGGTCTAAATGGTTGATGTACCCAAGGTTTATACAGGTTTTCTTAAACAAGCAATTGGCTGATGTTCCAAAACCTGCTGCTTTGTTACCTGTCATTGTGCAACAAGCCAAAATTTATACATTCATGGCTAGGCGAAGTGATTTGTTCAGAGGTAGAGATATTCCATTAACTACTACAATGATGGAAGTTGTTCAAGCTGTACGTGATGAAGCTGGAGAGGATGAAGAAAGTGAAGGTACTGATTCTGCACAAGGTACTGCTTCACAAAGTGCTGCCTCCCAAGGTACTGCATCTGCAAGTACTGCTTCTCTTGAAGGTACTGCATCTTTCCAGGGTAATGTTTCTCCAAGCCCTGAGGTTCAAGCAGAGATTGTGAGAACACCTACTCCATCTCCTCAACGTTCTGTTCCTGTTTCAGAGGCACATTCACATCTTCAAGGTGATGATCATACTATACCTCGTGAAGGATTGACTTTGGATAATTATGCTTTGACAAGGGAGCTAGTTAGGTTGAACAAAACTGTTGAGAATCAAGCTAAAGCGCTTAAGAAGTTAAAGTGTAGGTATATCTGGTTAAGGAATTTTATTAAACCCTATATTCAAGGTTTCAACTTATGGGTTAAAGAGGAAAACAAACGTCGTAAAGCACTTCGTAAGGAATTGAAATGCAAGAAGGTTCCTAAACCATCTTCTGTCAACTTGGGGAGGAATTTAGAAAAGGATAATTTGAAAGAAGATGTTATGAAAAAGAAAGAATCTGAAGAAGATATTACAAAGAAGAAAGAATCTGTAAGTACTGCAGAAAAGATTATTTCTGAGGAACAAGAAGAAGAATTGCAAGTTCAAGGTACTGATGATCAAGGTACTGAACATCAAAGTACTGATTTTCATGATACATCTAGGCCAGAAGTAATAACACCAATAACTCCAAGGGTATTGAATTTTGAAGAAGAAGCTGGTCTTCTACAACTGTTATAGAAGAAGAGGAGGAACCTACATTCAAACCTATTCATTCTACGAGTGATGATGAATTAATTGCTACAATGTTAGATTTGTCACAACCAAGAGGAGGAGTTACTATTAGAGATGTACAAGACGAAGAACAACCAAGAAGAGATCAACCTGCAATTGATCCAAAAGACAAAGGGAAAGGTATTCTGGTTGAAACTAAGAAAAAGAAACTTACTTTGGCAGAACTTAGAGCAATTGAAGTTGCTAGGAATGAAGCTGCAGCCAGAAAAGTTCAAGAAGAGTTAAATGCTAAATATAAAGAAGAACAGGAAGCTCAAGAAGCTTAGAATAGAGAAGCAGCTCAGAAATTACATGAGGAATTGAATGCTGAAGCTACTGAACCATTAGAGTCTCCTACACATGTTAGATTTATGTCAAGAAGACCTAATTTAGCTAAAGAAAGGAATGCAATGATGGCATATTTAAAAAGCAGAGGATTTAAAGGATTGCAGAAGCTAAATTATGTGGATATGAAAAGATTATATGATGCTGAGAGAGAAGCTTATAAGAAAGATGTTGCAGGCATAAAAGACTTCAGAGAAGAAGCTTATTGGACTGAAGCTGAAAGGAAGAAGAGCTTAAAGAGAAAAAGAAAAACTGAAGTTACAGATGTTCAGTTTTCAAAGAAAGAAAAGGTTGAATTAAGATCTGAGACTAGTGATGAATTGAAGAATTATCTCAGAGTGGTAGATTTTGATTATACAAATGAAGATAATGACATGAAGATGAACAGATCAAAGATTAGTGTTTTCAAAGTTGTGAAATCCAAGAATGGAGATTACATGGTTTTTCATAAAGAAGATGAAAGCTTCAAAGTTTTCAAAAGGCTATGGGATTTGCTGCATATTATAGATAGAGTAGATCTATTCTACTTATATCATGTTGTGAAGGCTTATTTTGAAGATAATCCATTAGAAGGGATTGGTTTGGTTTTACATGGTGATCTCATAACCATGTGGGAAACTGATGAAGAGAGCACTGATGATATCTGGAAGGATCAAGAAAGCTGGGAAATAGTTTGCTGGAGATTCTTTGAAGAATCTGGAGTTCATGTTTTGGAGTTAGAAAATGGAACAATGATACACATGTTTGCAGAAAGAAGATATCCTCTTACAGTTGATCTCATGAGAAGAATGCTAGAGCATGGATTGGAAGTAGAAGAGGCTAATGAAACTGCTTGCATGGTTATCAATTTGTTTATAGACTGGACTACCATTGCTGAGAATGATCTATAACTGGTATGAATTTTATTTGAATAAATACTTTTTGATATATCAGTACTTTTACTCAAAGTACTGCTGATCAGACAGTACTTTCATCAAAGTACTGTTTGCTGAACTAAACCAGTTAAATGAATTTTAGAAGAAACCTTTTTGCTAAGTAATTGTTAGGTCACTAGTTTTACAACACAAGCTTATAAAGAAAGAGATAAGGCGATTGAACAAATACCAAACACACACACACGTATAAATGAGGAAGGGTTAGGCGTAGATGTATGTGAAAGAGTAACTTGAACAACCAACCCTCAAATGAGGGTTTACAAGATTATTTATAGGAGGGAACCTAGGGCAACACTCCTAGTTCCCATCCTTTCTTATGTGGGCTTGGGCCTCAGCTTATGGGCCTTCTACATAAGCTGGACCTTAAACAAACATAAAGGCCATAATAAAGCTACCTATTACACATGAGATATAAATACTTGAAATACTGTTTAGGAGTGATTCCAACAATCTCCCCCTCAAGTATATATGAATGTAAACGGTGAAGGCGTTGATGTAATAGTAGCTGTGACGTTTTCTGACATTCTTCTTTCTTGTGAGAGGAATTGCCCTGATTCGAACAATCTCCCCAGTGTAGAGAGATCGTTATCTTTGAGCAGTTATGCTTTGACGTCATCTTTGACTTTGTTCTTTGATCATTGTTCTTTGTGGTGAAAGTGATAGTATGTTGTTGTCTGCATCAGTCTGCCTCAGGTCTGCTTCGCTGCTCCAGTGTCTCCACGTCATTCTTCAACATGCTCACACGCTCTATGACGTTGGAATTCAATACTGATGAAGTTCTTTAAATCTTTATCATTGTAGATTCTTTGGTTTGACGAAGAATCATTCTGACGGTTGTGTTGCTTTTGAATAGAACTTCCATTAGTGTTGATGTTGGCGTGAGCATGAGAAGAATCAGCACGATCATCCCGCTCCAGAGCTTCCATAAGAAGAAAACATTTCAAACGGTTAGTAATAAGCGGTTTCCGGCACTTACAAGTTTGAACTTCGAGAGTGTTAACAGCATAGTGTGAGAACACAACTCTAATTCTTACAAAGGCCGTTCCTGAACTGGAGTCCCACAAGTGAGATAACGCGATGTACCGAAGTACATCTACAGTTCAGATGAGTCGCTGAGGTACACCGAAGCATCACCTCACGACTGTAGATCGTTTGAGACACACTCCGTGTAATCCACGGGGAGTTACCGAAGTGACCTGCTGTCAGGGCTGTTTGATGTTGACCCTGGCAGGAGTTTCCATTCAATCACTGAAGATCACAGATGTGAACCTCTCATAAATGTTCTCGACAGATTGCTAAGATCTGTGAAGGACTCGATATGAACTACTGAATCACTGAAGATCTTATTTGTTGGTCAACAAGTGATTAAATGTCAAGTGTTCCTAAGAGATCTTTTGATGAATCTCGTGGCTCTAGACTCAACAGTGCGTTTTGGTTTTCCTGAGCGGAGACTAGGGAGAGGGTCTCCTTCTTCAATACCAGCGATCTCTAAGAGAAAGCCAATAGATAATGTAGGGTTCCCTGTGAGAATGAAACAGGTTTCTGTTGAGAGAAACTTGAGTGGCTAAGAAGGTTTAGTGCATGCGTCACTGGGTCCATGACGACTTTTAATCTTCAATACCGGTGTCACAAAGTGACAACCAGTAGCATATGAATTGAACCCGGTGTCTGCCCTAAGTTGAATAATCTGGAGGGCTATTTCTTTTCACCCTTTACTTTACATTTCTTTTTGATTCTTCAACTCCTTCTTTCTCAGATTCTCATTTTCTCCTTTTTATAATCATTCCTAAGGACTTCTAACACTAACTAATGGTAGTGTCCTTGGGTAGATCCCTCCGGCTCTGGCGGATCATAGGACGGTTATTCCTAACCTTAGTCACCTTATAACTCCATGACTAACCTATGTTTGCCATTTAAACCACTGTATGTGAAAAGTATCTCTCAAAGGGTTTGTAAATGAAAGACATGTTTGAACCACAGTGAGAGATAAGTTTTTGCATAAATACTCCCCCTCCACATGTGCTTAATAGTTTTAATGGTTAAATGCACAGTGAGGAAGGAGCGCGCACTTTTTGAATTGATTCACTAAAGATAGACAATCTCCCGCGAGACACGGTTACGTTGAATAGTTAAAGAGTTGCATTGTCAGCTTTTAGGTGACAACTAACTCTAATAACTACCTTGAAGGTGTAGACAAACCTTGGAAAGTTGTCAAACCCATCAGAGTTCATGTCTATCAAGAGTTTCACGAATGGTACATTCTACTCAGACTAGTCCTTTGCGAGACACGTTTACATCACTAGCGAACTAGCTTGAAATTATTACCCGTCCAGGACAAGTCTTTTCGAGTTACAAACAGTTTAGTACCGTCAATTCGTTGGTTAAGTCTGAGGTACACAGATTCATTTGCATTTTGCACAACATATTTCTTATCACACAATTTTCTCCCCCTCAAAAATGGCATATAAAATTGTTATTTTTGAACGGTTTGAGAATAAATATGACCATTTTGAGTGTTGCGGGAAGAGTGACCACTGTGAACAATTTGTGAACAAAGTTTTAATTCAAATACTCCCCCTCAACTAGTGATATAAACGGTTGAGGTTTTAAAATCATATGGGGAAGTACTTGTCTTTTTGAGCAAAACCTTGAAAAATGAAAGGTTTGATAGGTTTTACTCAAAAATAAGAAGCTTTCGCTCCTTTTATAAGGATTGTGGCACTGAGGCGTACCACAGGGTCCTTTCTTGACACTTACGGGTTGTACACTGTTATGTGTGCACAAGCCATACACATATAAAATCATGCATCCAAAATTTTAGGAAGGAAACAATTCAAGGGGTACCAGGAAGTGCAGTGATGTTCCCAGGAGTGCGCACAGGGCGTTGAAAGCCGGTGATGTTTCTCCTGGGTCGACCACCAACATAGCTCTCCAAGCGTCTGAACTGATCCCTTCTGAACAACCGTTCATCAATCATGGTGATGATCCTTCTCACATCCCTCCTTTCCTGAGAGTTCCAGCGCTTAGGATTCCCAACTTTCAGGCGTATATCCTTCAATCTGTAGGCCAATCCATCCCTAACCATCTTCAAGGTATGATCCCCGAATTTATGGAGCTCACTACACGCCATTAAGCAGTTTCTGCGAAGTTCACTGCGGTAAACAATGCCGAAAGGTTTGCTGATGAGCGTAAGTTGTTTGAGCTGGTTGATGTCAGGAAGATCAAGCTGTGGTGGAGTGAAGTTTACACATTTCTGATATGATTCAACAGCCATCTGGATATCTTCGACACGTTCTTTGATCACAATGCGTCTATGAAGATGAGAACTGACTTGATAAATTCACGTTGAACTTCAGTCGAGAATTGTCTCATACGACCCTGTACTTTGGCAAGGTACAAGTCTTCGATGTCGTTGAGGGACAAGTTCTCAAAGTCAGCCTCTGAGAATTCATAGTCCTGTTCATCTTGTCGTTTGACTATGATATTCTTCAAGAATGTGTAGTCCCACTTAGACTTGAGATCAATGTGTTTGATGGCCACGATGTCCTTTGAGCAATACACTTCATGTTGAGACTTCTGAACCAGGCAGCTTCTGTAGTAGATTCTTCGGCGTTCAGGCCAATGATGAATCCCATACAATGCATCTTGGTCGTATGCTTGCACGTTGTCAGAAAACAAGTGATTTGCACGTTCCTCGATAGCTATGCAGTTTGAGTAAATAGCCGCTGGGAATGGAAGAGTCAATGATGTAGCGTATTTTCGTGAACCATCGCCACCATGGAGAAGAAATTCCAGGTCTTTGTTGAAGAAATATCTGAAGGGAATCCTTGGTTCATCTGGTTGGCCGATTGTTGGTAGAGGTTTGGTCCAGTCAGTGTAATATGGAGGGTTGTTCCGTTTAGTGAAGTCGATGTTTGCTTCTGGGTTGAGCCAATCCATGTTGTTAGATATGGCTCGAGCAATGTTTTCAAGGTGATATTCAACCTCGATTGCACTTTCCGAGCTGTTTTTCAAAAGAAGGAATGCGTCATTCTTGATGCGCTTCAACTCGGATTTCGTCATCTTCTTCACACGGAATCTTTCTTGCAAGATTTTTGCATGCTCCAAGGTACTACCGTCTACCAATTCTTGACCTTCTTCAGGGTAGGGAGTGTCGTTAACAAGAGTAGCAAACCAATCAAATTCTGCAGTTTTATCGTCATCAAGCCATGATACGACGTCATTCAGAGTCGTTTTCTTCTTCTGTTTTGAAGGTTTTGATGATGATTTTGGTTTCTGCACTTGTTTAGGTGAGGTGGGTTGTTGTCGGGGCTCAAGGACCTCTTCATCGTCACCACCCGTGTACTCAAAGTAGTCACCTGTTTTATGAGTCAGGGGTGGTAACTCGGAATCGTCCCGAGGTTGATCAGTAGAAGACCGAGGTGATGGAGACTTATGTTGAGAAGAAGTCCGAGGAGAAGGAGGCGGCATAAAAGTAGATTTACCAGACTGCTTCTGACGTTTAGGTGCAGAGTCCTTATCCTTATCATCGTCATCTCTTGGTCGTTTGGATTGATCGGCTGACTCCTTGCATGATGATCTGAGTTGATAGTCAAGTAGAATTTCGAAAAATTTAGCTTCATCTGAAGTAAACGTTCCAGATCTCTTTGACATTTGCATCACAAGTTTAGCAATTAACTCAGATTCAGAGAGATCAACTTCTTTTGCCATTGTATGTTTAACCAATGCTACGATGTTAGGGGTGAGTTGTCTGGAAAATACTTCTTTTGTCACACTGGGGACAGTGTCGAGAAGAAACTTGTGGGTTTGATCTCTAGCTGACTTTTCCAGTTCCTTTTGGACTTTAGGAACGATATCCTGAAGATACTTTTGAGTGTAACCTTCAATCATTTCATTCAGTTCCTCCTGACGGTGCCTTCTCATGAATTCCTGAATAGCTTTCCTATCTTTCCTCATCTTGTCATTCTCATCATGTAAGTACTGCATTTGTTCAGCATACCAATTAAGTTTTCTGTGGAGCATGTCCTTCTTTCTAACTTGTTTGACAGCTTTCACAATTCTTGCATGTGTTTGAGAAATCCAAGATTTAGGTGGTTTCTTCACGGATTTGGATGATGATCTGGTTGACTTAGTTGATGGTGGTTGTGATGAGTGAGACGAAGAATCCGATGATGAGGAGACATGAGGAGACTTCATGTCCTTAGGAGTTTCAGAGGTTTTCTCCTTTGAGTGTGTTGGACTGTCTAGAAGAAACTTTGTATAATCATCCTCGTCATCCTTAGACTTTTCTTTCTCAGTTTCCTGTTTCTCAAAATCATACACAATGGTGTCTTCAACAGGCGGTTGTTGTTGCAGAAGAGTGGTGGCACCAGATCCCTTATCGGGTTGATTAACCGCATCAGGATCTGGAGAGGAGTGGGCAGCACCACTTGATCCTCCGGGGCCACCCATTTGATCTTTAGCAAATTCAGCGGCCTTTTGAATGTGTCGGACGTTGTGAAACTTTTTCCTGTATGATTTATCCAATTGCTCTTCTTCTTCTTCTTCAGAGCTCTCATCATAAGGTACAATAGCTGGAGTCTTCCCTTTTTCTTGGACAGCTGGAGGACTTGGAGGTTTTGTCACTGAGGCAGGTGTTTCGGTTGCAGTTGCAGAGTAATGAACCTCTTCATCTGTCTCAGTATCTTCAGAGCTCTCATCCCTAAGTTGTCTTTGAGGTTCAAGTGTGGGAATAGGTTCGGCTTCCTTTACGGGAACAATCCTTATAGAAGGAGCTTTCCTTTTAGGAACCTTCCTTTGACTCACAGAACTTGTTGTGCTTCCTGCACTTCCTCTTCTGGTTCTCCTTACTAGGTGTTCCAGAAGATTTTTCGTCAAGATGACCAACTTTGCCTTGTCTAACTGCTTCCAGATATCTCTTGTACGATTCTAGCTTTCTGACATCTTCAGTTAGAAGGAAATCTGGCAATACAGCACCTTGTTTCTTTGTGGACGTTTCCTTGATTCTGACAGATAGAATAGGTTCCGTCAACATGTCGTGATTGTCAGGGTCATTGAGCCTCTTGGGAATATCAGGATGAAGTTCAAGTGCTCTCTGTATCAACAGTTTAGTATATCTGATGTAGGGAATCTTTGAGCCAAGTTTGTTGAGAAATGACATCATGTCATCCCAAATCAGAGCTTCAATAGCGATGTGTTTCATGTTGACCAATGCCCAAAATATTTGCAGTTCTATGAGCTTAGGATGCTCATAGCCGCTGTCACGACCAGAAACAGACTTGGTGATGATCATGTAGAGTGTTCTCCATGGTTGAGGAATACTCTTAAGCTCTACGTGAGAGTGCTTGGTGATTACTCCTGTAGCCTCATCATAACCGATATTGATTAAGAATTGGAGAGTTAGCTCTTCAGCAGGTGTGGCATAAAGTTTGGTTGGATTGACTTCAGGAATAAGGAGAGCAGCCCTTAAGTCTGCAGGTGTAATAGTGACTTGTTTGTGGTTCAGAGTCACTGTCACAGCAGTCCTTCCTTTGACCCTTTCCATAGTATTCCAGAACTGTTGGATGTAGATCTCAGGAATGGTTGCAGAGTGAGTAAGCATGTTCTGATACGGATGAGTTCTCAGAATATCAATAGCAATAAGACATGAAGATTCAGAGCAAGTGAGGGTGTCAAAGTCAACACGGAGGTTATTCTTTCCTATCTTCATTAGATAGCCATGAGGATAGATATCAGCAATGGAGAGAACTTCAGGTGCATCCACATTCATTTGTTCAGCCATGTCGTGATCTGAAATAACATTAGCCAAAAGAACCAACATATCGAAAGACATAATGTTAGTCAACAGAAGGTCTTATTGTCTAGTTATTGAATGAATAGTGATAATGATTGTTACGAGTCCTAAGTCACTTGTATGTTCAATAGTTCAATGATATCGTGAAATGTATCGTGAGTTAGTTAACTTTAAGTTTTAAAGTTTATTTTATCACTTATTGTTCACAACATATCAAACGATTTAAGTTTATTAGTGACATTTTTGGATTCGTGATGATATGATTAGTTTATTTACAAGTTTGTACAAGTAACAATTCATCATGAAGGTCAATCCAGGGTTAAGCGTAGTTTTGGCAAAGATACGCGTAGACAGGAATGATATATGCTTAGGCGTAAACTTACGCGTAGAATCCTAACTTACGCGTAAGAAATGTTACGCGTAGGAAAAGGAGACCTTATGCGTAGAGCTTATGCGTAGGCATATATTAACCTTACGCGTAAGGCTACTCGTAAGAGTTGACCTTAAGCGTAGGGTTTACTGTTTACGCATATCCTTCACAGGATACGCGTAGTCCATTGTAGAACCTTATGCGTAGACGCTACGCGTAAGACTAGTCTTACGCATAACAAGCTACGCGTAAGGTGATCCTTATGCGTAGATTAGTAACCACCTTGATTCTGAATATTACGTGTAGCAAAGGCCTGAAATAAATCCATCAAATCATCATCATTAACACATAGATACATTTTAACAACAGATCATGGCAATAACATATGTTACACAGTTATGCGTAGAATTGCATACGCGTAGTCTAAACCCTAAATCTACGCGTATGGATTCTAGCCATAGATTATGCACTAAACTTTTTCTGGTAGTTCAAAGATATGTTGTGAGTATGTAAGCCAAGTTGTAACACTTAATTTGTTGAGAATCAAAAATACCCAAAGTTTATAAGCTTTAAACCCTAGTTTCGAATTGATGATCAATTCGTGTTTCTGGGTGGCTATAGACTTAGGAAATCATCAATTTAACAACTCAAGAGCATAAAACAACAATCTTTTTAACCAAGACACATCACATTCAAAAATGCCCAATTTGACACATAAACCCTAATTCGCAATATTCATCAAATAGTGTTTCTGGGTTTGTTTTGGTGATAGAAAACATATCAAGGATGTTTTTAAAGCATTTTGACATTAACATTTAAGCCACAAACACCAAACACATGATCAAGTGTTCTTACGCATAAGCGAAGAACACAAGATCACTCATATCCATAGATTTGACCGTTGGATTCATTTAAAATTCAAGACCCATGTTTGAAAACACGTTAGAAACATTAATCTACTTACAGAATGATGATCAAATTCACGGATATGATGAACGAATTCTATGCGTAGGATCTTGTTAGGTTTGGTGTATTAAATGTGATGGATAAGAGTTAGGTGGAGAGTTTTATTAAAATAGACTTTACCATTTTGACAGTTTTGGTCCCTCCACCTTTTTCATTTTTCACACAAAGTCTTTTAACTTCCATTTTGGTTACCAAACGAAGATTTTTGGGAAAGATACTTGACGACACTCCCCCTCGACTTGAGAAAATAATGAAAGGTTATTAATTAAAGTCCGAGGAGTGTCTTTGAACCAGGAAATGTACCACCATTTGTAAAAGAATCAACCGAGATGTGATAACATGCAAGTACACAGATGTTTTGAAACAGTTAATGGATTATTTTCTCCCCCTCAACACTTGATCGGAAAAATACTGAATTTTGAAAGATAAAAGTGTTGACGGAAGAAATGTACTTGCCATGTTGAAAGAAATATAGATTGGGAGAATATTTTTGTTGTTTTATCTGATTTTATATTTTTGTATTTTGTTTTTGAAAAATTTATTTACAAAAGATGTTTTGGTGTTTGACAGGTTTTTAAGACTGTTTTAAGAGGTCATCCAATTCCTCTTGAGTCAAACACCTCATACCAATTCGGTGGACCAACTCATTAAACCTGGCGGGAGGCAAGGCTTTGGTGAGCAGATCTGCCAATTGGTATTCAGTACCCACAAAGTATAATTCAACGGTACCCTGTTCCACATGGTCCTTGATGAAATGATAGCGTAGATCGATGTGCTTTGATTTCGAGTGCTGAACTGAGTTGCACGAGATTGCAATGGCACTCCGATTGTCGCAGTACATCGGGATTCTGTCAAATACATAACCATAGTCTTTGAGTTGTGTTCTCATCCAAATGACTTGAGCACAACACGCGGACATGGCTACATATTCTGCTTCAGTTGATGACAGCGATGTACAATCCTGCTTCTTTGATTGCCATGACACCAGTTTATCACCGAGAAATTGTAGTGCTCCTGAAGTACTTTTCATTGAGTCTAGGCATCCTGCGTGATCAGCGTCTGAAAAAGCGATTAGTTCAAAACCAGAATCCTTCGGATACCAGATCCCCAAATTAATGGTTCCCTTGATGTATCGGAGGATTCTTTTAGCCTCAGAGAGGTGGGTTTCAGTTGGTCGCGACTGATAACGGGAGCATAGATAAACAGCAAAGACAATATCAGGTCTGCTAGCTGTTAGATACATGAGAGACCCAATAATACTTCGGTATTTGGTAGGGTCAACCAATTTCCCATGTAAATCAGCATCTAATTTCTTGGTATGAGCCATTGGTGTGGCATAAGTATCACAGGTATTCATTCCAAATTTGTTTAACAGTTCAAGGGCATATTTGGACTGACTCAGAAAAATACCACGGGGTGATTGATGAACTTGCAGTCCTAGAAAGAACGTAAGTTCACCCATCATGGACATTTCAAAATTTTTCTTCATGAGTTTTGCAAAAGCGATTGAAAACTTTTTATGTGTTGACCCAAAAATGATGTCATCCACGTAAATTTGAACAATTAAGATGTGTGCCCCGTGATATTGTATAAAAAGACTTGGGTCAACCGAGCCTTTGGTGAAATTATTGGCAATGAGGAAAGATGATAGCTTATCGTACCATGCCCGAGGGGCTTGTTTGAGACCATAAAGAGCTTTGTTCAGTTTGCAGAGATGGTTCGGGAACTCAGGATCAACGAATCCATCTGGTTGGCTGACATAGACTGTTTCTTTAAGTTGCCCATTGAGAAACGCCGTTTTGACATCCATCTGATAGACCGTCATGTTCATATGAGCCGCGAACGCGAGAAATATCCGAACAGCCTCAAGACGAGCAACCGGAGCAAAAGATTCTTCAAAGTCTATTCCTTCTTCCTGACGATAACCCTTAGCAACTAGACGTGACTTGTTTCGGATGACGTTCCCTTCAGCATCCAATTTGTTTTTCCAAATCCATTTTAGACCAATGACGTAGACTCCTGTTGGTCTTTCAACCAGTTCCCATACTTCAAGACGTTTGAATTGGTTGAGTTCTTCTTGCATGGATTCAATCCAGTTGTCTTTTGTCATTGCGTCTTTAATGTTTTTAGGTTCAGATTGGCAGACAGTGAGTGCATAAATGCAGTGTTCACCATCTGAGTGAAGACGTTGTCTCGTAACGACTGGTTGATTCGGGTTGCCAATAATATTAGCCAGAGGATGGTCTTTAGTCCATCTATGTGTAGAGGGTTGATGTTGGAATACATTGTGCAGATTCTGAGGATTCAAATGGTTTGTTGAAGATTCCGCAACATCTGGTGCAGCAGTCTCATTAGCAAACGGGTTGAAGAACGCATTTGGATCAAAATCTGCAGGTGGGGGTACTTCATTCAGAATATCATCAGCTGGTTCATCATTGTTGGAAGCGGTGTGTTCAACTGTTGTGTTGGAGTCAATTGGTGTAGGTGCATCTTCAACAGTAGTTGTTGTAGCAGGTGTATCAGGTATAGGAATATTATCAGGTTGTGCAGCGGAGACAGCGGATACACCAGGAGCACGTTCATCAATATCATCACAGAACAGAGGAGCAAATAACCTTTCCATTTGTTGACGAGTTAGCTGAGGGCTTTCTTCAGCTGATGATGGGGGTTGAGGGAAGTTTAAACGGTTGTGACCGGGTTCTAAGCTATTATACTCAGAAGCCATTTCCGTGAGTTCATCGAAATGAGCATGAATCGTTTCCATTACCTCCTTAGTTCGACGATTCCAGATTCGGAAACCTTTAGAATTGTCACAGTATCCAATAAAGACTCCAATATCAGCTTTGGCTTTTAGCTTTCCAAAATCATCACGATCATTATTTGGATAGCAAAGGGATCCAAATACATGAAAGTGTTTGAGGTTCGGTTTATAGTTGTGGACAAGCTCAAAAGGTGTTTTGTTGTGGCGTTTTGTGATCATGGAACGGTTTTGAGTATAGCATGCAGTAGATACAGCTTCTGCCCATAAGTAATCTGGAAGTTTAGCATTGATTAACATTGTTCTTGCAGCTTCCACTAACGTTCGGTTTCGTCTTTCAACAACTCCGTTTTGTTCAGGTGTCCGTGCAATAGATGTTTGATGCTGAATTCCCACTTTCTCATAAAATTCACGAAGGGTTTTGTTAACAAATTCAGTTCCTTTGTCTGTTCTTATGATTCTGACGGTGTTGCGGAGCTGAACCTGTATCTTTGTGAGAAAGGTGATGATCATTTGTGGAGCTTGGTCTTTGCTACGAAGAAAGTAGACCCAAGTCCATCGTGAGTAGTCATCAACAATTACTAAGATGTAGCGTTTGCCATTGATCGTTTGCACGCGCATCGGGCCACACAAATCCATGTGAAGAAGATGAAGCACATGCTGAGAGCTGTGTTCCACCTTTGAAGGAAAATGAGCATGAGTGCTTTTCCCTTGTTCACAGGCTGAGCAAAGGTGATCTTTTGAATACCGAAATCGTGGGAGTCCTTCAACTAGTTTGTGTCGAGCAAGGTTGGTGATGGTTTGAAAGTTTAGGTGTGAGAGACGACGGTGCCATAGCCAGGATTTTGTAGATGTTGCCTTTGAAAGTAAGCAAATGGGAGAGGAAGCAACCATGTCTTGCATAGAGATAGTGTAGAGACTAGAATTACGCGAGCCAGACATAAGATCGTTTCCTTGTAGATCACGAATGAAACAAGTTTTCTCCCTGAAAGCAACCTCCAAATCTCCATCACAAAATTGACCTACTGAAAACAGATTGTGACTGAGGCCTTCCACATAGTAAACCCTGCTGATTTCGATGTTCCCATTAACATAATCTCCGTAGCCCATGATGGCTGCGAAGTGATCGTTCCCGAATCTGACAGTGCCAATGAACTTTGCAATAAAGTTTGATAACAGTTTAAGATTGCCTGTCATGTGTCGGGAACATCCGCTATCAACAATCCAGAGAATGATCTGTATCACCTGCATTACACACAGACGACACAGATGGAATAGAAGTAGATGTGGAACCCGAAATGTTGGAGGGTTCCGAAGCAGGTACGTTAGACATACACACATTGACAAGTTTAGGCATCCATTTAAATCCAAGTGTGTTATATATCCATTTCTGCCATCTATAACTACTCTTTGCTTTAGTCTTAGTGAAAACACTAGGTGGTACTGTATTCTTAGGAGGTGTAGCGGGAGCTACTGTGATAGCAATGGTTGCCTTAGAATCTAAAGAAGGTGGTTTACCAAGCACAGACTTAGAATGATTAGTGGGCCTAGAGGTATTCCGATTCTTAGGATTCCGTAATCTAGAGATTATAGCTTTAGCAACACATTTGTCATGACAATCAGAATTCATACTCTTTTGACAAATATCACAAGGTGTATCAGACTGAATATCAAAGGTACTTAACGGTTTAGCATTCGTTACATCACTATTTCTATTACATTTGCCAGACGCAACATCTATAGTGGAAGTAACATGAGTTTTATTCAGATTCCTAGGGTGTTCTTCTACTTTAGCATTCCTTATTGATCTTTTCTTAGGTCGCAACTTCCTATTCTTCGATTGAGTGCTCCTAGGCTGTGAAGTGCGGACGTTTGGAAAAGATGCAACTATTCCTGTTTCAGTAGAGGGAAACACATTAGCAACTTGTGATTTGGCAGTGGGAATTCTAGGTTCACGATTACTAAGTGTGACTGGTGCTAATCTCTTAATCACAGTAGGCGGAAGTTGTTCATACTTTCCTAACATTTCCCGTAACTTAGAGATGGTGTGAATCAGATCTTGATTTTCAGAACGAATATTACCAGCAAAATTCATGACTTCTCTAGTGTGAGCAAGATAGTGATCAAGTTCGTTTGATGCTTCATCACGAGTCTTTTTGAGTAAATCAAATATGACACCATATTCCTGTTTAACTTTTAAAAGTTCTTGTTCATATTTTGAGATTTGACTTTTCAAAGACACGTTTTGATCATCCAGTTGCTCAATTTTAGGATCAGAAGATTTTTCACTCAGCTGAGCGATTTTCTTTTGAAAACTAAGTTGATGGTTGTGAATATCTTTTTCACACCATTGAAGACGACGTTTTGCATTGTAAATTTCCGTGTGTAATCGTTTATTTTCAGCTTTTAAAGACTCGATCTGAAGCACATTATCGGTGTTCTCAACAGTTTCAACAATATCAGCAGAGATATGATCAGATGCATATGGCAACGAATATAATAGCACAACATTATGGATATCAGCACAGATAACATCTTCCAAGAGTCGATCAACATCTTTTCTCAACAGTTTCTTTTTGCGTTTTGTGTTAGTGATAGATGTTTCTGTTTTCTCGAAAACGTTTTTCATTACCCCAAGTTCCTTATGAAAATCCTTTTCCCAGGCAATTGCACAACTTTTCAAGTTTTTAACATTAGGTAAAAGATTTTTCTGAAAGATGTCTCTTTGTTCTCGCGCCAGAGGCGATTGAAAATGTTCAACTTTGATTTCAGAGCGATATTCTATCTCATGTTGTAAAATTTTGAGGTCAGCCATGAAAATGTCAAAATATCGAAGGATTTTTCGATTTTCAGGTTTTGAGTTTACTTCACTAATGGAAGGTAAAGGACCATAAGTTTGTGCAAATTCTGTTTTGGGATTAACATGAGAAGACTCAGGTGTTTTGATGATAACCCTTGGTGTGTTAGAAGAATCCGTTGGTGTGACGAAAGTGACCGAGTTTTTATAATTAAAAGGTTTGTTGTAAACAACATTTTTTAATTTTGATCGACTCTCGTCTTCTGCATCTAATTCCTCTTGACGATGATATTCAACAACACTCATGACAGTATTATCAATTTTGTATTCTGCACTGGAAACTTCAGGAGTTGGTTTGAATGTTTTTAGTGAAAGCTTTGGTTTGTAATCAGCTAGATTTTTTCCATATCCATTTGGATTTGGTTTTAAGGTAAACTTTTCAATAGCTGTTACTGATTCACCATGTTTGTAAACAACAGTTTTAAACTCTTTAAGTTTGTTTTGCAAACCGAGAATTTCTGCAAGAAGGTCATCTACCCGATTCGTTGAATGCTTTTTGTATGCGGAGAACTGTTTTTGACAATTTAACAACTCAGCCTTAGATTTTTGATTTTCCAAGGTGAGAGCGTTAATTTGCTTTTTATGTTCATGTTTCAGTTGTTCTAATTCGGACAACAAAGCATTCTTCGAGGTGGCTAGATCACGCATCTGTCTCTCTAAATATTTTTCGTTTTGATGAGATTTTGCAAAAGCGGCTTCAAAACCTTTTTCACGGTTTTCTTGAGTTTTGAAAAAATTGAGTTGCATTTGTAAACATTCAAAATCCTTGGTTAGCAGTGCATTTTTACTTTTTAAGGATTGATTTAATGCATAACATTCCTCCATTTTGATTTTTTGGTCTTGAATTAACCGAGCAAAATCCAGATGAGGCAACAGATCATCTTGTTCAACGTGAGTCTCATCATGATCATTCTTTAGATCCTCAAGTACGACCACGGAGTCAATTTGATTATCAAAGGAGACCATAAGGTCATCTTGATCGTCAAATGTAACTACAGGATTAACTTGAAAATCATCAGAAGAAGATGTAGAAGACTCATTTTGAACAGTCTGATCCGTGCCAAATTCAGATATTGGCGGAGATATGAGTTCAGATATGATGATGGTTTGTTCGGGTACCTGAGACAAGCCATCAGTGTCATACACTGGGCCTGTATCACTCATGTGCAGCTCATGCATATTAGCCATCAACATAACAGCTGCATTCGCCTGCAAGTCCTCCATATCATCATCTGAGTCTGCATCTGCCATAAAGCTCTGTTCTTTGTCTGTGAGAGATCCACCAGCTTCATCCTTGAGAGCCAAAAGTAAGGCCTCTTTGAAATAAGCACTGCCCCTAGTCCTTGGCTTTGGGCATGCATTAGCCAGGTGTCCCTTCTCATTGCAGTTGTAGCATCTAAGACCATTTAACCGATTCTGAGCATTTCCCTGTTCCACCACTTGAGCTCTGTTGTTATTCCTTCCCACAGCATTAAACCCTTGACTACCGCCCATCTGACGACCATAATCACGATTCTGAACTTCAACACGTCCATTGTTCACAACAGCTTGAGTCCGTGTGTTAGATGAGGAACGAATACGATTGTTGGATTTGTTGGTGTAACGGCCAAAAGCATTAGCAATCATCACAAATCCTTGTTGCAATGCTTCGAACGGATCGATTTCCTCAGTAGCTTCACTGACATATGCTTGAGCATTGTTGCTGTATGGAACCAATTGATTTTGTTGAGGTTGAGGTTGTTGCTGTGAAGGTGTGTTGGAAGCAGTTGGTTGAGTTGCTGGTTGAGAGGGATAATTCTGTTGAGCATACAAGGCAAGTTGTTGATTGTCCGGTTGTGACTGTTTAGCAATTTGAGCACGGAAAATCCTTTCCCGATCAACTTCCTTTTCATGAGGCTTCAAGTAATCGTACAACAATCCATAAGTAGAATGATGCATATTCTTCGCTTGTCGGAGAAAAATGACATACTTCTCCCATTCTGGACCAAGACTACTCAGGAACTTAGTATTCACTGCAATTCTTGGCATGATGATGTTGTGTTTATCCAAATCATTGATGATATCTGAAAAACGATGATGATAGGACTCTAGTGTCTCTCCAGGTTCAATCATGAAGTATTCATAAGCCAAGTAAATTTTGGATTCCAAATCCTCCTGATTAAGTACAGATCCTTCCATAAGAAGACGAATATGATCCCACATTTTTTGTGCAGTCTTTTGAGCATCAACACTACGAAGAATTGGGTTTGGTAATCCTAAGAGGATGTATTCCATTGCAAGTTCATCAGCTTCATAGTGTAGAAGTTCTGTAGGATTTAAATCTGCAACAGTAGCAATGTTGGTTTGTTCGTCTCTTGGTGGAACAGCAGTTGGATCTCCGGGTACAATGACGGTAGGCATCTCAAATGGACCTTCCAAGATAACCTTCTTTAAGAACTTTCCATGTGGCTTCTTTAGATCACAAAACCTAAAGAACCTTATCACCCATTGATCGTAGTTTCCTGGAGTGAGCATTGGAGGTCTATCAAGTGATCCAGCTTCATGAATTGATTGTTGGCTACTTAAAGCTTCACACATCTTAGCAAACCAAGTGGGTTCCTTCATAGTGGTCCGTGATGGATGTTGATTGAAATCGGTTGTGTAGGGTTGAACTTGAAGGCTTGGTTGTGGTTGAACCATTTGTGGTTGTGGAATTGCACCAAGTTGTGGAGTATGTTGCTGATTAAATTGTTGTTGATAAATGGCTTGTTGTTGATTCCATTGTTGATGTTGTGGAGTTAATTGTTGTTGTTGTTGATGATTATAAGTGTGAGGGAAATAGTTAGAGTATGGTGGTTGAGACATGATGATAAACTTGTGTGGTAAGATTGGATCTTTGTAGTCGAATGAACCTTTGTTGATGAAGTGTCCTTAGGCGTAGGAAAGACAAGAACCAAGTAGCACTTATGCGTAAAAACACCAAAAGTTACGCGTAACAAAGAGGAGTTACGCGTAGGTTTTAGCTTACGCGTAAGTAGGATAAAAGCACTAAAGTTAGGCGTAGACAAAAGTTAGGCGTAGAAAGTTAGGCGTAGGATTACCTTATGCGTAGACCGAAGTTTACGCGTAAAGTGAATCTTATGCGTAGAATTTCTACGCGTAAGCTTATGCTTATGCGTAATTTTAGGGTTTTTGCCCAAATGATCTTTTACACTTCACAGTGCAAAAGATATCCAAAGTCGACGTATTTTCAGACTTATCCAAGTAAGAAAACACGGAATAAACCAGAAAATTGAAGATCAAACCAAGGAAAGTCTTACGCGTAATATTAGGGTTTTGATACGCGTAGGATTGCTCGTAACTTTGATTCTGCCCAAATGTGTTTCTAAACCAGTTTTTTGTTATGGAATAGCTTCAATAGTACCAAAAGAACACAAAAGTGTGAATTTTGATGTACCAAAACTGCTAAACGGGTTACGCGTAGAACGACACCCACGAACAAAAACAAGCTTAAAAACGTAAATCCACGCGTAAAGTTTGAAACTTTTTGCCAAAAACAAGTATTTTAACACCTCAAAACATTGAAAGTACAAGAATCTTGGATTAAAAAGTGTAAAAAACGAGTTTTTAAGATAACCAAAGATAGCGTTATCTCTACGCGTAAGATCCAAAACCAAAACTTCAAAAACAAACGAGTACACCCAACTATTTGGCGATTGATACCACTGTTAGGTCACTAGTTTTACAACACAAGCTTATAAAGAAAGAGATAAGGCGATTGAACAAATACCAAACACACACACACGTATAAATGAGGAAGGGTTAGGCGTAGATGTATGTGAAAGAGTAACTTGAACAACCAACCCTCAAATGAGGGTTTACAAGATTATTTATAGGAGGGAACCTAGGGCAACACTCCTAGTTCCCATCCTTTCTTATGTGGGCTTGGGCCTCAGCTTATGGGCCTTCTACATAAGCTGGACCTTAAACAAACATAAAGGCCATAATAAAGCTACCTATTACACATGAGATATAAATACTTGAAATACTGTTTAGGAGTGATTCCAACAGTAATAAATATTTTGAAATAAAGGTTGAATAAATGGTTTTTGTGATGATAACATCAATAGGTTATCAATCCACCATGGTTACAAAAGGATTGGCTAATCCATGAGCAAACGGCTCTGGTAAAGATATATCAAATCCGTTTTTAGTTGACAACTTGCTAATAAGTTGGATGGTCATCAACTCACCATATAAGTAATGTGAAGAGTTGGCTAGCCCATAAGAAAATGGCTTGTGGTAAAGGCAGTGGAAAAACCATTATTGGTAATTAGTTCACCATTAGATAGAAGAACTAACTAGTCCAGAAGGGTACAGCTTTTGGTAAAGACAAAACAAATCTGTTGATAGCTGGTGGTTTGCTAAAAATCATATGGTTATCAATGTACCATGGTCTTACACACCAAAACATTTGGCTAATCCAGAGATAATGGCTTTGGTAAAGAGTTCTAAATCCATTAAATTTTCAATGATTCACTTAGATGTGATGAGGATAGTATGCAACTTAAACTGAATTAATGTACAAATTGTCATATGTTGCTGTGTTGCTGAAAAGATAGAGATTGTTGGATGCTGCTGTGAAGAGAACAATTCTAAGAGATACTTTGACAAGCATAGATATTACAGAGATACAATTTAGAGACTAAGAAACAATCCATTTTTAAAGATGAAGCTGTTAAAGATATATTCACAAAAGAACTTGAAGTCAAGCAAGTAGAATTCAAGTTAGGGGAGGATTGTTGGGATATGAAAGTGCTGAAGATATCAAAGTACTGAAGATATGAAAGTACTGTAAGCTGCAAAGAACTGGAAGAAGTCAAATAGTCAAAGTACTGCAAGATAAAGTCAAAGTACTGCTAGAACAAAAGAACTGTTATATTCGTTTATGGAAAGTATTGTATTCCATGTTTAGATTACTTGTCGTATAAGGTTATCAATTGTAAACCGACTAGGATATCCTTGAGCCTATAAAAGGACTCCTAGATTGGCATTAGAGGTACGATTTCAGAAAAAGAGTTTTAGAGTTTACGAATTAGTGTTTTAGAGAAAAGTTCGATTATCTTAGAGTTGTATTAGAGTATCTGCATAATAAGCAGATTTAGAGTTTATAATAAAGTTATTCTTCTTAGCTTTGTTAAGTAAATTCCGCGTACTTGATAAATATTGCTCAGTGTTTCTTTGTTAATAACTTAGGATTTATCCGAAGTTATTAGTCCTTAACAAGCTAGTTAAGTTAGTTTGATTAAAGTATATCGATCCAACAATTCTTCCAAACTCCACAAGCGAAAGGGTGTACTCATGCTCATTTATGATGAAGATAATCGAGATGGACCCATCATCATTTCTAACTATCCTCATTATCTTGTAGAACTCGAGTACGAAAACCGGGCAAATTTGTTCGTTTATGTCCAATAAACAATCAAAGCCAATGGTCCCAAAAACTTTTCTTATGTCGGTGTTAGCAAGAAATGATAGTTCTACTACTCGACCTTCGTGAAATAGTCTTTTTTCAAGCATTTTAAAGGCTTTCCTATCTTCAGGACTAAGTCCATCTTTTCTATGATACATTGGTATGTAATGAGCGGTATCTTGATAGTCTTGTTGTCGATTGCTTGGCATGATTGTTCCTAAACAACACAACCACAATGTGGTGTTAATTGTGAATAGTAACCTAAAGGGTTTGATCACAATTTTGCTCAAATCATTTTTATTGAATTCAAGAAATGAGTTTAATTTGTATTAACAAAGTTAATTCTTTGATTTGGATTATCTTAGAAAACAATGTGATAACAAATTATCATAAACCCATTTGAACCCAACTTCTAAAAATGAAGAAATTGTAATCCTAGAAATCAAGGAATTAAATTAACAATGTAGTGAAGATTATACTTACACAAGTGATTGTTATGCTTGAGAGAAATGATCAAATTGCTCCTTTGAACAGTAATTGTGTTTTGGTTCGTGAGTCTTTGAAGGGAAAATGATTGTGGAACATCCACAGTGATCATTACTAACTTATGTTGTCTTCTGTTGCACGGATCCCACGGATCCCTCTCATTTGGGATCCGGCTAGTTCAAGCTCAAGGATCCGGCTTGACAGCAAAAATTAGTTTAAGCATTCCTTGATTACTTTGGTTTGAGAGTTCTAAAACACCTAGAGTTTGATGTTTAAGCTCTATAACTTGTGATTTGAGGTTTTGACGGTTTAATACTAATTCTATTTGACGTGGATCCCTTTTTAGGAACTAGTCACAATTCTTGGGAGGTTTATCAAAGATTATGATAAAATCCCATTTTATCATAATATAAGAAGTTTCACATGGAAATTCATTGACATAAATGAAGTGTCAATAATTCCTTTGTGATGAATAATGATTGAGGCTATCGAATAACCAATATATCATTATTACAAGTTTAGTAGTGTAGTCTATACGAATCAATCGAAGAATACTATTCTTGATGATGGCTTTAATATAGATAACTACTTAAGTAATTACTAATAGAGATTAATTATGCAACTAAGATTTTAACAATAATAAAAACAAATGTAAATTATTAATGATCATACCTTTGCTAAATATTCTTCTTAAGGAAAGAAGTATTTAGAGGAAATGCTTTGTGATCTTCTTGGAATCTCCAGATCCATGTGTGAGAAGAACAATGCTAAACATTCTTTTCACAAAAAGAAATATTTAGATAGTTTCTTCATGATCTTCTTGGTATGCCCAAATCCAAGTATGGAGAATACTTAATAAGGAAAGTGTTAGAGCATTCTATCATTGTCCAACAATAAACACTATAATGATTTTAAAAACATGACTTGAAAAATCCTTCTTTGTAGTTTTCAAGCATACACGGATCGTATCAAGTTTTTAAAGTACAACATACTCTAAGAAACTTGGTAACGAAGCTCTGATGCCAATTGTGGAAAACTAGAAGGGGGGTTGAAAAGTTTTACCAATTTAAAAACTCCCTTTTAAAATATTTAGATCGACTTATGTCAATCTACTTAGATGTGTATGTTGGACGTTGATAGTAAGATAAATAAAAGTGTAATGAAAGATAAAGAGTAAGAAGAACATAACCGCGACACGAGTATTTATAGTGGTTCGGCTACAAGAACACCTTCCTTGCCCTACTCCACTCTCCGAGTCACCTACTCGAGAGTTCGTAATCACTACACGACACCAACTCCTTATGCCGGAGAAGCCTTCACAACGTCGCCTACTCTTTTTCCGGTACTAGGCTAACCACCGGGTTCTTTCACACCAAGGTGAACCACACCTACCACAACGTCACCTACCCTTTATCCAGTACAAGGCTAAGTACCGAGTTCCATTACAATGGAGGAACTACTACCTAACACTACACAACACCTAATCCCAAAGGATACCAACTCCTTATTACAACTCCATCAACAATATCAACATCCTTGAATATAAACAATCACTATATGTATAACGATGCACCTCATCGATTATACGACCTAGGCATTCTTTACTAATGCCACTTGATTTGATTCCTAGGCATCCTTCACTAATGCCTTTGACACAACGCTTGGCACCTTTTACTAATGCCTTCGTCTTGACACCTTTAGCATTCTTCACTAATGCTTTTGACACGGACGTTAAGCACCTTTCACTAATGCTTTCGTCTTGACTCTTTCGGCATCCTTCACTAATGCCTTCAACATAACACATCTACGGAGGAAGAAAGAACTATCAACAAGAGAACCTCAGTAGTCTTGATGATGACGAAGCATGGCAACTCATGGACTTGAGCTTGCTCGACTTCAAGAAGTGGTGATCTCGCCTTTAAGAGGAACCTAGAGAATCACACGAAAACAAAAGACAAACTACATAGAAAGATCCCTTAGGATCAGTGGTTAGAGAGTTACAATACTTGGGGAAAGTATGTGTAAGAGTGGCAAGCCAAAAGGAAGAAATGACTCACTATTTATAGAGGAGAAATGCTTACTGTTCCCCGGATCCCACGGATCCCTCCCACAAGGGATCCGTCTAGTGTAAAACTAGGGATCCGTGGGACGCTCCTCTTTGCCCATGGGTATTTTGGTTATGGGTCATAGGTTATGGGTTATGGGTTGATCCATGGGTATTATATTAGATACAACGTACCTAATGGGTGCAATGCACCTAGTCAAATGGGTATGGGTCAATACCATGGGTTATGGATGTGATCCATGGGTTATAGTTTTTACCCATTATAATACATACTAGTTATGTATATATTTACCCAATATGTAAACACTAGTTGTTGTACATATGTATTACTAAATCATAAAATTACTTATACTTGTTTTAGTGTTTATGTGAAAACGTTAAGTGTGTTAGAAAACTATTGGCTCAAACTATTTACGTATTTTATTTGTTTCGTTAAAATGATTTTACGTTTGTTATAGACAAAACATTAGAAGATTGTAAAATATAAATAAACATTTTTACGGCTTATTTGTATTAACAGTCACCATGCTCATCAAGTTTCACCTTGAAGATCCACTTGAGATCGATAATCATAGCAAAATATGGAGGAGGTACTAATTCCCATACATCAAGACGATCGAACTCATGGATTTCATCTTGCATAGCACTAAACCAGCTATCCTCAGACATTGCTGATTTGACATCTTTTGGTTCGATCTTTGATAGTACAGAGTTGAAGAAGCACCATAAGGCATCAGTGGCAAGTTGCTTTCTAGTAGATACCGGACGAGAAGGATTCCCATTGATGTTATCCAATGGATGATCATGTGTCCATTTTTTGAGTTTTTCATATGGTTGTTGATAAGGTACTAAAGTAGCAGATTTAGGATCCCTTGGTGAAGATGCTTCAGAAGTGGTTTCAGGGGCAAATATAGTCTCAAATGGAGCATCTTCAGGAGTGGCAAAGGGATTATCTTCAAAAGAGTTATCAACTGCAATTCCTTGGTGTATTGAAGATGATTGAAGATTCGATGATGATGGTGAATAGTCAGCAGGTGGAGCATCTTGTGATATGGAAATAGAGACCGTTGGACCATTTGGATTGGATGGAGCCGGATCAGTTACAGCTAGTGGTACATGAGTATCATCAGTTGTATGCTCAAAGTAATCATCATACATCGGATCAAATAGCTTCTTCAAATCTTCTTCAGTGGGAGGTACATAAGGAGTTGCAGGAGTGGAATTTTGTACAAGACCTAAACTAATGGGTTCAGGTGTCAAAAGTTGAGCTGCGGGTCCAGAACTGGAGCCATGAGCCATTTGCTCAGTCAGCTCATCGAACGTAACATTAATAGTTTACATAATATCTCGGGTTCTTTTGTTGTAGATTCGGTAACCATTCTTATCAGGTGCATAACCAACTAAAAATCCAAGATCAGCCTTAGCTTTCAACTTTCCCAATCTTGACCATCATTGGTTGGATAGCACAAGGCTCCAAATACACGAAGAAACGAGAGATCCGGTTTTTTGTTGTGTACTAATTCATATGGATTTTTTCCATGAAGAGTATTTATTAGGGAACGGTTTTGAGTATAACAAGCAGTGGCAATGGCTTCCGCCCAGAGAAACATTGGAGCCTTTGAGAATATAAGCATAGTTCTAGCAGCTTCTACAAGAGTATGATTACGCCTTTCAACTACATTGTTCTGCTGAGGAGTGCGTTAAACACTTTTCTGATGAGTAGTTCCAATGCTTTCATAAAATTGAATAAGCTGTTTGTTCACAAATTCAGTTCCATTATATGTTCTGATGATTCTAACAGTTTTATTAAGCCTAACCTGCAATTGTTTGATAAGCTTAATGATAACCTCGGGAGTTTCATCCTTAGATCTCAAAATTTACCCAAGTAAACCGAGAGTAGTCATCAACAACAACTAGCACATACTTCTTTCCATTAATACTTTAAACTCTCATGGGTCCGCATAGATCCATGTGAAGGGTATGAAGAACTTCCATAATGGTATTGGCAGGTTTGGGTTTGTGGGCATACTTTTTTGTTTTACCCAATTGGCATACAGAACAAAGATGATCATTTTTCATATTTTGACCGGGGTAAGCCTCTTACAAGATCCTTTCTAGAAAGATCATTGATGGTACCAAAGTTCAAGTGATTGAGTCGACGGTGCCATAACCATGACTTGTTCTTAGATGCCTTAGACAGCAAGCAAATAGAAGAAGACTTTATCATATCTTCGATAGAGATGGTGTACAAGTTTGTGCCATGAGATCCTTTTAGAAGCTCACACCATCTAATTCTCTAACGAATCATTTGTGTTTTCTGAAGGCTACTTCGAGATCAGAATTACAAAATTGACCAACAGAGAACAGATTGTGCCCAATTCCTTCTACATAATATACCAGGGAGATAACACTATCACCGAAAACATAATCTCCATAACCCATAATTGCCCCAAAGTGATCATTCCCAAATCTAATTGTCCCGATGAACTTATTCACGAAGTTCTTGAGCCGTGAGCGATCCCCGTTCATATGTTTTGAGCAGCCTGAATCCAAATACCAAAGGACGATTTATACGACCTGCATTTAAAAACAGACAAGAGTGGATAACTGGAAACATTGGATCCCCATGAGAATATGGGCTCCGATTGGTTAGTACAAGCAATCTGTAGACCAACAGCATTTCTAGACATCATGACATTATTAGTGGGAGATATACTAGTAGAGGCAGTGGACCTAGCCGAAGTGTGCTAAATTCCTAAAGGTATGATTCTACCAGTGAGCTTCCATTTCTTATTAGCCACAGATCTAGACAATGAGGGACAAAGTTTACTAATTTTGAGCTTGCGGCCTGTGGGCTTCCATTGAAAACCCATACTAATAAACCTTTTCCCTGTAGGTTTCCAAGATTGCTTAATCTGTTTAGCATTATCCATTAGGGATTTAACATAGTGCCTGAAATAAGACACAACACATTCATCATGATTACCAGAAATTAAACATTCATTGCATGTTTTGCAAGCAGTAGCAGAATTCGAATTAATTATAGTACGCTTATAGCTAATACTAGAATCAACACAATTCATTTTATTCAACTCAAACTTATTATTCCTATGGTGGTCTTCTACTCTCTTCTCTTGATCACTTTTAGCTCGTGAGGTCCTATCTTGCTTGGTATTGCCTGAAGGCTTTGACCCGCTAACCTTAGTGTCACTGCTTACTCTTGTAGAAGGAAAGACGGGAATATTAGTTGGTTTTACTACTTTTTGCATTTCTGGCCTAGAAATGTTGGGCTCTGAGACTTTAAGAGGCACATCAAAGGTAACATGCTTAACTTTAGGAATTGAAGTGGGTGCAACTATTCTATCTCGCCTAGTTCCAGTTTTAGGACATGTGGCAATGACATATTCTAAGAGTTCTTAAGATCGTTTGGCATTCATGCAGGCATAGGCAACAACACTATCAAGTGGTTTTTCTATTCTATCATCTTCGACGATCTCTCGGAGACTCTCTAAACTATCCTTAAGGTACTAGGCTTGATATGCAAGTTCATTATTCCTAAGAGGAGGAGGAATATACAACACATCAATAGCATAATTATTACAATCAGAAACATTTGGAACAGAATATTTGCATGTGGGAATCTGCACTTTCCGTTTTACCATACGCTTCAGATTCTCAATTTCGTTAAGCAAAGAAGTTATCTTTTCAATGTGTTTATCATGATTAACCTTGACTGAATCACTTAAATTTTTGTTTTGCAATTTAACCTTTGAGATTTCAGCTTGAAAACATTCATTTTCCTTTTGTAATTTATTGATGATGTTTAGAAGTTGGAAATTCTGAGAATCTAAATGCGGAGGTATCTGAGTGCCAACCAATTCACTTCTATTTCCCTTCAATTGGGAAATTTGAGCTTTTAACTTTCGGATCGTGTTACAATGAGCTTGAATCCGTTTATCTTGTGTGTTTATTTCAAAATATGCATCAAACTCAGGAGTAATCGAAGATGTCTTGGCATTTGAGGTTTTGATTCTTTCTTCAAGATGCTGATATTTTAATTGTAAATCAAGATATTCAACTTCTAATTTAGAGAAATGCCTGACCATGTTATCATGATCATCCTTTTCAATTTTGTCATGCAATTTTGAATTCTCGGTCTCAAGCTCATTGACGCGATCTTGGGAAACTTTAAATGCTATTGATAAATCATGAAATTGAGAAGCAGTTATGGCATAATTAGTGACAGTATAAAACACATCCTGGGCAATGCATCTGGAAATCAAATTCTCATTAAGGATGTGAATATTATTTCTCTCAATCTCATTGCTTTTAAGCTCATATGAATTTATTCTAACCTCGTTTTCCATTTCATTAAACATCAATTTCATTTCTTTAACTTCAGTATCTAAGGCCTTTCGAATACCCTCGAACTGTTCTTTTGATTGTTTAAAGAATGGAATGACCTCAGTAAGATAACACTCTTTTGTTTGCTCAAAACCCCTTTCCCCTTCAGTGATACCTGTTGGTGTGATTCTCTTCTTACATGTTTTATCGAAATCAGCAAATAGTTGGTAAACTATGTATATGCTAATTAAGGTTTTTCTTTGAGTGGGAAGAGTTCTAGGCACTAAATGCATTTGTGTATTGGGAGTATACACTGTAGCTGCTGGCAATTTCCTAAGGGGATGATTCTTTTCAACAAGTTCTTCTGCCTTTCTCTTATCCATATCCAACTTCCAAAAGACTTGTTCAGGGGTTAATTTAGTCTGAGGTTTAAACGTGCCTGAGAAGTTTTCCTTAGTATAATCATGAGATTTGACATTTATTTTATGACTCACACAAAAAGGTTCCTTCAATTTATTATCCATATTCTCTCTAGAGGCATTTTCTAACTCTATGTCCTTTTCAGTGTTCTCTACGCAAGTTGGCTTTTGTTTGGGCTTAAGAATCTCACTACCATCATAAATCACATCATGAGCCCTTTTGGCTTTCTTAAGGAACACATGATTTGGGTCTTCTACAAGGCATATATTGTATTTATCAATTAATAGTCTGTGCTTTGAAATCATGTGAGCAGTTTGTATGGTGTTGCCTTGTACGTACAACTTACTTTTAAGCTTGTTCTTTAAAGTCTTAAGGTTGGAAAAATCATTTAGGAGTTTTGATTCCTTTTTTTTGAACTCCTGTTTAATCGTTTTTACATTTTCTTGAAGTTCTTGTTTTTGCTTAACAGTTTTATCAACTTTCTCTTGTAAGGAATTTAACTCTTGTGTTAACGTTTCTTCCCTTAAATTACTTTTAGTGATCAATGTACGCATTTGGCTATCCATTTCCTGCTCACGGGTGGTCAGCTCAAATTTAGCACGTTGTTCATAGATGACAACTTGATCCTCATATATTAGTGGTCATGGAATCATCAGGAACATATTCAGTGTACTCATCAAACACATATTCATCATTAATGACAGAAGATGCACCACTTGGTACAACAAGACTTTCATCGTGTTTCACATATTGCTCATATGGGACAACATTGCTATTACCCATATTTTCAATATCTGGCTCAACGATTTCTGTTGGTTGTACTTCGTTGGGAATCTTTTGCTCATCAACCATATCATATAGTTTTAGTACCTCTGATATGATAGAAGCATTGGAGGGACTGGCTTGTTGAGGTGATGAAACCATTGGAGAGACATTAGCCATGAAAATAGTCTGTGCCATTGGTTCATCATCAACGTCAGAGTCAAAAGCATCACAGTCAGCAACCTGGAAGACATTGGGATTGTTCAGTGCCAAATCATATACTGGTTGCTCATCCATATCAGCATCATATGTTTTGGCATTCCCATCAGCAAGAAAAAAACAACTCCTCCTCATCCAACACTGCTCCATTGTCTTGAGCCTGTATCACCAGCATCTTATCCCTGAAGTACTTAGCATTTTATGAACGTTTAGGTTGAGTGTAGTTCCTAACAATATGTCCCTCTCCTCCACAATTGTAACACTTAATTGGTTTGCCTTGACCCTGAATACAATCCTTCCTCTATTTTGAGCACCCACATAACCAGCTCCAGCACCCATATAACCAGCTCCAACCCCAACATTCCCTTGTGCAACATTCTGTGGATTCAAATTTTGCCTTCCTTGCACATTTTGAACCACAACCCTTCCATCTTCCACTGTAGCTTGATTATGTAGATTAGATGAGGTCCTAAGTTGGTTGTTGGTTTAGGGAAGTGAGTTTCTGGACTGTTGAACCAATAGAGCAACTTGGTTTGCAAGGTTTTCAATCAACATGTCTGTTGGGGTAAATCATGAGTCTTGTATGGTAATCTGATTCTGATTCTGAGAGGATGGTATGACTTGTGATGCTCGAGTTTTTAACCTCACATTTGAAACAAATGCAACTGAGTCATTTGAAGGGTTTGCTGCTGCTGTATTAGAGTGGAATTTCTCCAAGATGAAACGCTCAAATGTAGCATGCTTCTCATGTTGAAGTAAGTAGGCATACAACTGCTCATAGTTAGTGTTCCTCAATCATTTGTTCAACTTCACTGCAGTAACGAATCTGTGCCATTCAGGGTTCATGTTGTTACGAACTTGGAATTGAGTTGGATGTTTGGCATAGTCATATTGATATTTCTCATATCTTTCATAAGTTTGTGAAACCTCACATGATACTCTGTAATGCTTTCCCCTGGGTTCATCTTGAAGTTCTCAAAGTCATCATAATGTCGTGACTCTCGATCTTCCTTAGTCAGTTCTGAGCCAGAGAGAAGCATCTTGACATTGTGCCAAACTGCTTTGGCCTGAGTGTTATGATTAATCAGCTTGTAGATGTCCTTGGGCAGACCTTGAAGTATGATGTTTGTAGCTCTAATGTTAGAATCATATCTATTCTTCTCCTTATCATTGAGATCATCATAAGTCCTTGGTCTATCCATACCCAAAGTGACAGTTCCATCAGCACCAGCATCAAGTTGATCTCTGGTTATTCTCATTTGGAATGGTCCTTCATCAATTGACTAAAGAATGTTAAGACCATTCTCTTTTCCCAAGCAATACAACCTGATTCTCTATACCCAATAGTCATAATCAGTTCAATCCAGCATAGAAGGGCGGGTATCAGACCCAGCAGCTTGAACGTCATCTGAAACCGTAGACATGATTACGAAGTACACGGGATTTTACTACTCTTTGATTTAACCAAGAAATAGACTCTTTCGCGGGATTTTACAAAATCAAGAGGAAACCGTAGAACTCAAATCACAAGTGTCAAATCTCAAGAGATAAAACGCAACAACCAAGTCAAATCGCAGAGAAATCAAAACGCAAGAACACAAGTCGCAGATTATCCAAATCGCTGCTATCAAGTCGCAGTTTACACAAAACGCACCCTCGTCAAAACACAACTTATCAAAACGCAGAGGCACAAGTCGCAGTATTTGGCAAAACGCAACCACAAATCACAGAGGCAAAATACAGGAGACAAATCGCAGGAATTGACAAAACGCAGAGATCAAAACGCAAAATCAAAACGCATGTCGTTTCAATAGTATAAGCACTACTTGTCCTTTTGTCCTTTCCTATCAAAACGCAGCCAAATATTAATATATTAATCAAATCGCACCCTGATTACGTCAAATAGCAGCAGAACTAAATCAAACCGCAAGCCAAAGTAAGACAAATCGCATCCAGAAACAGAACAAGTCGCAGCGAGTAACTATCAAAAAACACCACAACCAAGATGAATCAATCCTTCCAAACCCAAAACTAAACTAATATGATGATCCTAAACACAAAAGTACAACCAAAATCCAAACTTTACCACTAAATAAGATCAAAAGAGTGAAAAAGTCTCTAAACTCATTCAAACCAAAACTTATGAATAACCAATCAAGAATCCAAGAACACACAAAGTAGATGATCAAACTATGGCTCTTGATACCAATTGTAACATATTAGTTATCATAAACACACAAACACACTATGATGATTCGAACCTAAATGAGTTTTTAGAGAGAGAAAGATGGAGAGAATGGAAACTTCTAGTGAGAGAAAGTAATGTAATATTATGAAGCTCCAACCTTCTACCTTGGGAGGTAGAATGTATTTATAGTACTTTATAGTAAACGCCACCTACGGGCTGTGGATCGTGTATACAATGGGTAAAGACCCGTCCGTCCTCCACAGTGTTACTTAACTAACTACTTATAATAACTAAACGACTAACACTACGAGCTTTCTAATGCTTACACATACTTGAGGTGACCGAGTCTTTTACTTACGGATTTACTAAATCCTAACACGTATAAAAAACCCAAAGATTTATATATACAATTTACCAAAATAAATGTAACAAAAATATATTTCAAAATACCGTGTAAGAGGATCTAAAAATACTTGATGAAAAATTATTGTTGTGCCTACTAATTATGCCTACAAATGCGCCTAATGATTTGATTGGTTGATTTAAAAAAATGATTGGTGAGAATTTGAAGAGAGAAAGTACTTAATTCAACTGTACAAGTGATTTATGCATTAGTCATGTATTTAAGCATGTGTTGTAAGTCTAAATAGCATTAGAGCGATCGATATAGTAACTTGGTAACCCAAGTTAACCCTTAACGACGCAGCGTTAAGGGGCGTTATCCACACAGTCTTGAGTGTTATACGTGCGTTAACGAGGCAACGTCATTGCCTTAACGTTGCGTTAAGGTTGGATGAGTAAAAAAAATCCACAAACACCCCCCCAAACGGCTATTATAGTCGTTGGGTTTTAAAAAAAATCATTTTACCCCCCTATTTCAAACGGCTAGTATGTTTAAAAAAGAAAAAAAAAAATCAAAACCATTTTTTTACAACTATAAATACCCAAATAACACACCATTTTTTTTCGCACTTCCACTACTCAATCCACTTAATCTTTTACTTCCATTTGCTAAAACAAATGTCAGGAGGCAACAACAACGATGATTCATTCATAAATCTTCTCGGTGGGTGCAACTATTCTAACGCGAGTTCATCATCACCCAACATCTCTTTTCCTAACCCACTAGGCTTGTCGAGCCAAGATCTTTACCAACAACATCAACGATTTCTGTTTTGGGAACAAAGTAAACAAAACACACTGAACACCAATTTCCAAAATCTACAATTCTCACAACATTCATAACATTCACAAACTGAAACACATGAGGTTCCCGAAACACCCACGTCTCCTCCAAAGCCCAAAAGTCGTGGTAAACGAAAGTCCAAAAAAGCCAAAGAACCCAAACCAATCGATGGGGATGAAGAAAATCTCAACTACGTCCCTAGACGTTGGCAACCAAAAAAGGAAGAATTACTTGCCAAGTGTTATGTAGCCGCTACGGAGGATCCGCTTGTCGGGCGTGCACAAGGATGTGATACGTTTTGGCATCGGGTCAAAAATGAGTTCAATAGACTCAACTTTCAACGACGCAACAAGGATATGATAACAAGCAAGTGAAAAACGTTGAACCGTGATTGTTCAAAGTTCAACGAGTATTACAAACGTGCGCAGCGCGAACAGAGAAATGGGGAAAGTGAGATGGATGTCCTCAAACGGGCGAAACAAATGTATCGTGACGAGCACAAATCCGCGCCGTTTGCTCTCGAGGAGGCTTGGGAGGTTTTGTGTAGTCATAAGAAATGGGACACGCCGGATCCGGTTGATTTAACCAGCGATGTCCCAAGCCAAACAAACGAGGCTTTGTTTGTCCATGATGAACAACCACGCCCCATGGGAAAAAACATGCTTCCAAGAAAGCCAGTTCCGAGAGCACGACAAGTACTGGGGGAGCGAGCACCGGAGGAATGAGCTCGTCAAGCCAATTCCCTGAAACTATGACAACCGAGTATCGTATCAAACGGGAAACCGCCCAAGCGGTGTATCGGGCGGCCCAAGTAAAAGATGAAATGATAACAAGGTTGGAAGAGATGAAATTTTTTATGATTGACACTGAAGGCAAAGATCCAAACTTCGTTGCTTGGATCAATGAAGAAAAAGACCGAATCATCAAAAAATATAACTTGCAACCTTGTCACTAGATTGTATTTTTGTCATTTCCCTTTTTTTTTTTTTTTTTTTTTTTTTTTTTTTTTTTAACCTTTTTTTGAATTTCGTGTTATAATATGTTTACGAATTAATGATATGTTTTTTTAATAAATGAAGTGTTTGTTTTAGTTTAGGGGTTAAATTTGAAAATATTTGAGTTAAGATTTAACTTTGGTAAGTTATATTAAGGGGGTTTTTTTTTTGTTAAGTTAAAGTGAAATGTTAAAGCTGATGTGGCGTTGACGTGACAAATGTAGGGGATAAACAGTAATAACGAACACAATCGGATATGCTTAAATCTCTGAAAGGCGTGTGAACACTTCCAGAGATTTAAGCATATCCGATTGTGTTCGTTATTACTGTTTATCCCCTACAAAGATCGAATCAATTCGGTGGTTCTATCAAATTATTCAATCGGATACAATTCAGAGAATGAGAATTTTCTGTATGTGTTTGTGTGAGATTTTATGAACCGAAATTATTATAACTGACCAAATAAACCGTATATAACTATAATACGGGATAACTGCCAAAGGCAGTTTTAGGGTTTCCAACTTGTCAAATTTTGTCCCTCAATTTCCGAAAAATTAATTTTCTGAGGAATTTTTGCCAAAGGCAGCTCGACCCCAGCCAGGGGCGCTGCCCCTTGGACCCTGCCAGGGGCTGCCGCCCCTTGGACCCTGCTACTAGGGGCGCTGCCCCCGGACCCCCGTCCCTTAGGGGCTTCGCCCCTAAGATCATAATAAATTCAAGTAGGTGTGCACTCCGCACCTCCAAACCTAAATGATGTATTATTATGATGAAATTGGTCAAAACAAGTTAATCCAATTACACTAAAATATCCAACAACGTTAACATACCTTACGCTCTTACTGATAGTTGATACTAAACTAAGAGCAGAGGGTATGCATTGAATATAACACGCCAAATGCTCATTTGTAAACTAATAACATGCGGTACCTAGGAACATGCCATTCACAAACCATTCATGTTTGAGTTGTTTCAGTGGCTCACGTTATTGGTTTAATGTTGTGTTTTCATTTTTATATTTTTAGTGTATTGTGAATGAGAGGGTATTTATAGTGGGGACCCAGTAACATGTTAGTGATTTGTTACGAGAAAGTGTATTTTAGTTATTGATGTATTATTGGAAAGTGTATTTTAGTTATTGATGTATTATTGAAAAGTGTATGATATAACGCTGAAGTGGCATACCAATAACGTGTTAACGGTTCCTTCCATACTCTTAGATAAATAATCTCACTTTTTTTTTTGAGCAAATAAATAATCTCACTTAGAATCCAGATTAGAACAAAACTTGTCCACACACGAGTGACGTGTCATTTCTAAAGTTGTACTATTTGATAACAACAAAATCAATTCAAAACGATACGCAAATTAACCTTCACTATATAAACAAACAAAACTATTGCAAATTCTGAATTAACATTAACTATTTTAAATCCCAAAAATTTATTTTCTTTAATCAACACAACAATGGTTGGTGGTAATTCAAAATCTGACATCTCATTCGCCGGTACTTTTGCTAGTAGCGCTTTTGCTGCATGTTTCGCTGAGGTAATTATTCCATCAATTTAATCTTTGATTGCTTTTATGTTTGATTGCTTTTATGGTGTTCAGAATTACGTTTAAGTTTTTGTTTTCCGATGCTAATAGATTGAATTTATAGTTGATCAATGTTGCTAATTTTGGTCGATGGTTTGATTTTTGTGTGTTTTTTTGTGCTAATAGATTGAATTTTTAGTTGATCAATGTTGCTAGTCGATGATTTGATTTTTGTGTCTTTTTTTGGGCTAAGAGATTGAAGTTTTAGGGGTGTTTGTTTCGGCTTATGGCTTATTTGGTTTCAGCTTATGTTTCATAAGCTCACTTTTTGTGGCTTATTTTGAAACTTTTCGTCTTATGTGAGCTTTTTATGACATAATAAACTTATATAAGCCGAAGTGAGCTTATCAAACATAAGCCCAAAACCAAATAAGCCATAAGCCGAAACAAACACCCCCTTAGTTGATCAATGTTGCTACTTTATGGTCGATGGTTTGATTTTTGTGTGTTTTTTTGTGCTAATAGATTGAATTTTTAGTGGATCAATGTTGCTAATTTATGGTTGATGGTTTGATTTTTGTGTGTTTTTTGGTGCTAATAGATTGAATTTTTACCGGACATGGATGTAAAGGATTAGGTTTAAGCTACTACATACATTGGTAAAAAAAAACCTTTAAACTGATTTTCATTATATTCTAGGGGTTAAAAAAAATATGGGGTTATACTAAGCATAAGGGTATGTTTAAATATTTCTCTAGGTTTTGGATTTGGGAAATCCTATTTGTTGAAATCGTTAGGGCATGAGGATGATCCTTAGCCGTATTTTTTAGATGAAGTTTAACTAATTTCAGAAATTTCAAAATGAGGGGTGAATGATTCATTGATGTCTTTTTGTCATCACTCATCATCTCTTGAGTAATCATATATTTCGGTTATTATGCTGGGTTTTTTCTTAAATGGGGTGGGGACTTGCACCTTGGCAAAGGCATCGGGAAGTGAGGAGGGTCTATGCCTCTATAGTGTACTTGATAGCACCACTGTGGTAATTTTAAAGGATTGATTGTTGTAAATGATTACGAAGGCCAATCCTAATTTTGTTATTTATTTCTATTATTGTTAGAAAACTATGTTACCGGCTCCACCATTAACACAAATCATGGTCTATAAACAAACAAAAATAACATTGAAAGTGTACCGCCTTGGCATCTGATTTGTGGTTTTTAAAATCATTGTAATAATAATGCTTAGTGCCTTGATAATGGAAATCGTGTGTGGTCTTGCTTGTTCCAAGAAGTTATGTTTGGTTCAGCAACATTGTTCTTTGAACAGAAGGAAAATAAACTAAGATTCATTGTTTGGTTTCAATAGTGCGAGGCTTAAAATAGTAATGAGCATATGGTTTGTACGGTGAAATTCTTGTAGTAATTCCTATAAAATATTTTTTGTTTTACAGATTTGCACAATTCCACTGGACACTGCAAAAGTGAGGCTTCAGCTGCAAAAGAAAGGAATTGCAGGAGATGGAATGGTTTTACCAAAGTACCGAGGAATGCTGGGAACTGTAGGAACCATTGCAAAAGAAGAAGGTCTTGCTTCTCTGTGGAAAGGCATTGTACCAGGATTACATCGTCAATGCTTGTATGGAGGTTTAAGAATAGGGCTCTATGAACCGGTAGGTTTTAAAAATCATTGCAGGTCAAAAGGGGATGGGTTGACTTACCAACTTTTATATTGCGGATTTGCCTCTTTTGCGTTTTGGAAAGAGCTAATAAATCGTATTTGTTGACAAAAACTAACATTATAATTTTGATCTGACATATTAGATATTTCATTAGGACGGATATATTTTTAGTTGTCAATATGGGCAGGTTGTGTGAGTCGGCTTAGTTCATGTTCAATCCTATGCATTTCTTAATAAGTTCTTAAATTTAAATGTAGCCAAATTGATTGACTTATACAATACTAAGTTCAAATACATCCATTTTTATTCTATTACAGGTTTAATGATTTCCTAGAGAATAAGACTGATTTCTGTTTTTTGTTCTTAACAGATTAAGAATTTCTATGTGGGCGATAACTTCGTTGGAGATGTTCCTTTAACCACTAAAATACTTGCTGGGCTCACAACTGGTAAGACTATGTGATGAATATCTGAAAAAATTAGCCTGTACAACTAATTTTCTTTATCAAGGCAATGGCGATTATTATGTATTGATGATTGCTTATTACCTGCTGGTATATATGTAGGCGCTCTCGCAATTACAGTAGCAAATCCTACTGATCTTGTGAAGGTCCGACTGCAAGCTGAAGGAAAACTACCAGCAGGCGTGCCAAGGCGTTACTCTGGGGCTTTAAATGCTTATTCAACAATTGTGAGACAGGTGGATGCTTCCAAACCATGTCATGCTTTTCTGTCCATTTATATTTTTTTTGCTTTTTTCTAAATAATGGGCCAATTTCAACCCAATGATGTGAATGGGGATTAGTAGGTAATACTATATCACTAACGGGTAAATTTTCAAAAAATTAACGTTTATCTATAAAGAAAACAGGGGTATAACAGTTTAAGTCGACCCAAGCATACTTTTTCTAAAATATACACACATGCACACACTCTTGCCGGAGGTTTTTCTGGAAGCGGTCCCTTTACCCTCCGGCAGGGGTGTGGCTCTCTACATCATACCTCCCCCGTACCCCGCTCTGGCGGGATTGTGTTTTTTTTTTTGGGGGGGGGGGGGGTAAAAAGGGACGATACCCGGCAAATGTATAAAACAACTAAAATTTACAAAATAAACTTCATATGGACAACCCCATAGAAGTTAACGTACCATGACAATCCCAAAACATGCTTCGGGAACATCACAAGAAATAATAAAGCTCTACGCCCCATAAGACCAGTTCTCCATGACATTACCCAAACCCTCCTTATGCTTCAATTTATTCATACAATCATAACCCAAACACCCCTGTAGCAGCAAAACACATAAAAAACCAGCAAAAAACAGCAATATTACCAGCCAAACTATGCATCAAATTAACACCATTAGCCCAACACATCTCACACCAATTACAAACACAATAATTAACCCCAAAATAACACCTCAGAATCATTCTCCAGAGCTCCCACACCATTAAATTCACCAGATTACTAAAGGTGCAGTAATACCAAACACTACCTTCATCAACCTTATTACTCCAAGAAGAAAGAAAAAAGACCAGCCATCCCTCACCATCTTCCACATCAATCCAACCCATAACAACAACACTATAACCATCTTTATGACTCAACCGAAATTTCTCATACATGAAACTAAGCTTTCTAGCTGCCATAGATCTTGTTTACATGAAATTCATACTGATAACTAAAGGTCTTATACTCTTATGCACCAGCATCCAACCATTGACAGCAAAAAACCACCCTGAATCATTACTATTCACAACAATACCATACATCAAACTAACACCATCATTTCTCCTTGGATTGTGTATGTTGCTGTTGTAAATAGCTTTATAATTAAAAAGGGATAATTATTTATACTCATTTTCTAATCATGTGTTATTTATTATTATTTTATGATTATTATTATACCTCGATCAGACGGGATTGGGTGTTGATTATGATTATGACATTAGAAGAAAGGACAAGCAAGTTGTTGGTTTGTTAGACTGACACCTGTTTACACACGTTATTAAATTTGCCCGAACCCAGATTTGCTACCCATATTTCAAAACACTAGAGTTGGAACATTGGGTTGCTTGGACTGGATAAAGGGCTGAAACAGGTCCGGGCCGGGATTAGTAGTTTGAGTATTAGTTGAAATGGGCGGTGTCGGGTGCGATTGACCATTTAAACACCTTTTTGGTCCGTTAACTTTTTGTTTTATAAAATAGTTACTATGTTAAACACATGAGAAAAAACACTTTGCTATTATATTACTAATAAATTTGAATTTTTGAATGAAGCGATCTAGGAGAATAAATTTATACTTTGAATGACTTTTGAGTTTTGACCTGTTTGACTTGTTTGCTTTTACTAAACATTGCATCTGTAAATGAGTTGCAGTTGGCTCCTTTACTAAACATTGTATCTGTATCTCAGGAAGGAGTTAGGGCTCTATGGACTGGCATTGGGCCCAACGTTGCGCGTAATGCTATAATAAATGCTGCTGAGTTAGCTAGTTATGATCAAGTGAAGCAGGTTGCTCTTTCACATCCATTCATGTAATCAGAACTATTTTGTTTGTTGTGTCAAGTCTAACTCTACTGACGACACTCAATATTACAACACAGACAATTCTGAAGATCCCTGGGTTCACAGATAATGTTCTCACCCATCTACTATCTGGTTTAGGAGCTGGATTTTTTGCAGTTTGCATCGGGTCCCCTGTTGATGTGGTACTTAATACACAACCATATTTTATTATCTGTTTTATGCTCATCCTATTATTACATATAAGTTTTTGAAATCTCAACCGAGTTACATATAAATGGGTAGATTTGGGTTGTATTATAACTAAAACGGTCAAACAAATATTTCAGCTAAACGGCAATGGGTCGAATGGGTTGAAAATCACCGATAGTCAATCTTTTAACGGATATAGCTTTCTAAATCAACATATTCAAAAATTTTGATTGGTATCATATGAATAATATTTCAGTAACTAAAATTTTACTGCATTAGTTATTTAAAAATGTTTTGATGGACAAAAGTGTTTTATGGGTCAACCCAACCTGAACAGTTTCTAAATGTACTAAAATGACCCTTTTAAAAGTGAAGCTCTTTACCTGTTACCAGAAGCGCTAGTACTAGTCCATCCTAGCACCAGCATGATATATGGCAAACCATACTTCATATAATGCTGTCACTTTACTTGTTCTTGTGTTACTGTATGATGACCAGTGTCACTGTAGAGTGGAGAGGTGGGACGTGGGAATCAAAGAGTTTAAGGAAAGCAAAGCTCTTTCCAAATTTCATAAAAACCTATTGCACTCAATGACACAGAAAATATTGACGTGTTTCACATAATCCTTTGAAAGGACTTTAGATCATATGGCAATCAAATAAGAAGGCAATTTCATAGCAAAATGATTAAAAAAAAAGTCGAATTGCAAATCAGTCCTTTTTAGAGGTCAATACCATATTATTTCAAATGAAATACCTATCATATCAACTCTGATTGATGAGGCGAGAAATGTATATTCTAGTAGGGATGTGAAAAAGGCTGTCAATTTACTTATGTCCGGTATCACTCTTTATATGGACAGAGGAAGAAATGAAGAAGAACCAAATTGACTTGTGGTTGGAAGGCTACTTAGATACTCTAACTGATAGATCTGCTTTATGTTTATCGAGTTTGATGCAAATTACACTCGGGGTTTTATTGCAGGTCAAATCAAGAATGATGGGAGATTCAAGTTACAAAAACACCATTGACTGTTTTGTGAAGACATTGAAAAACGATGTAAGTTATCTATCTTCTTGAGTGTGCAAGGTTTATCATTTTACTAGCTTTATTTAAAGGTGGGGAAATAGGTGAGGGGGCAACATTTTTTGCTTAAAACGGGTAATTTTGGGCACGGGTCGGGTTTGCTCGGCAATATAATTTTTTTTGCTTACCTAGGATCGTTTTTGTCTTTCCAAAGATCTTAAGATCCTACTATTGTGTCATTTTCTTAATATTCGTTGTAAAATTATGCAAACCGACGTATTATTATATATCATATATCATGAAATTGTATGTCAAAATTATGATTATAAATTTTCTAATACAATTAGCCTCTTGTTTGTCATATTCTACAAAACATAATACACAAATTTATAGTTTTTTAGCTTGTGATGCGATAAAAGTAAGATTGGATTGAAAGAGATCTTAAGATCCCATGGAGAAGATCGGGATCCTATTAAGATGCTATCTCGCAAAGATCATTAGGATTGGGATCTTAACAACCATGGTATCAGAATATCAGATAATATATTGTGACAAGACTATTCTAGGAGGATTTAGTTGGTTGCATGCACTAGCTATACACTTTCTAGAAGATTCGTTCCGTTTGGGACAATAAAATGCCATAATTATTTTACCTGTTGACCAATTAGAGATTAAAAAAAAAAAAAAAAAAAAAAGGAAAAAAAAATTACTGAATTGACCACCTATAATTAATTTCACTGGTACACGTTTGTTAGGTTTAATAGTCTTTAGCATGTCTGTTGGTCATAATAAATATATCTCTTGTTTATTCAATGTCCATGAATAAATCCTTAGTTCTCTTAAAATCTCGTATTATCAGGGACCTCTGGCATTCTACAAAGGCTTTATTCCTAATTTTGGACGGTTAGGCTCCTGGAACGTGATCATGTTTCTAACCCTTGAACAGGTATTTTTTTACCTAATTTTGATGTGCTTGCTAAAAAGGATGATAATATGCAAATTCTAGTGTTTGGGAGCCTACTTTTACTACGATTATCTTATTATTTGGGGTCCACATAATCAGTTTAAATGTTGTTAAAATCTATAAGAAAAGTGATTATCATAGGGTAGAGTAGAATTAGTCATACCTTGTTTACTCTTTTTCTATCTCTACTACTTAAACTTAAATGCTTAAATGTTGATTGCCTATAATACCTCTTAAATTTAAATGCTTAAATGGCAAGTTTACTATTTTACTTTCCATTTCAAAACAAGTTTAAGTCACGCGGTTACTCTATGAATACCAATCTCTACTACTTTTAAAATGTCAACTTTTTAAATGGCAAGTTTTTTATATTGGCCAAAATCTGTGTTTATCAATTTAAAAGAAAAAAACACACGGTTGCTTTATCTATACTACATATAAAAAGTGAATAATTTTCCTTAAAACTTAAAAAAAACTCGAAAGTGAGCAATGTGTTATATTTAAAATACCCTTTTATTATTACTTTCTCACAAGAAAAATAGTTTGACTTGTTTTTGAATATGTTGCCTTATAACTATTATTAAAAAGTTGGGAATATGTCACTTAATAGTAATTAAGTTTCATTAGTGTTCCAATTTGATATCTCAAACTTTATATCAATTAGAAAAACCATCAAAGTTTCATAAGTCCCCACATACACACCCATATTTACATATTTCCCCAAACAATGCTTTAACAGGCTTGTACATCATGCATAAAAAACTTGTGTTTGGGAAAATATGTAAATATGAGTGTGTACGTGGGGATATATGAAATCCCCCTTTTTAAAATTAGTGTACTTAAAGTATCCATATATGCATTAACATGTTGTACACTAATAATAAACACCCACCCCACTGAATTTCACTACTACCAACCAACTTTATGTACAACCCGTTAATGCACGACTGAACATAAATAATAACCAAGTTTGAGAAGTGTTCCGTTTAGGTCACTCTAACATAAAAATTACACAAGAATGGAACAGTTTTGAAACTTTGATGGTTTTTATGGTTGATATAAAGTTTGAGGTATCAAATTGGAACAGATCTCAAACTTGGTTACTATTTGATGATTTTCAACTATATTTTTTTATCATTTCAACTATATGTATAACACATCATTTGTAGAAAAAACTGGAAATCTTTTTGTAGAAGACAATAAATGTTTCAACTAATTGTTGTCATGTTTCATTTTATAAACGTTACCCGAAACACATAACCAAAATATGCCAACTATAATTATTTGCCGCTATAAAGTCCCGTCGCTATGCACGGGGTACTCAACTAGTATTATCTAATTAGTTTTTGTTTTAGACAATTAGAATTTGCTAAATGCTAAACGCCATCATAAGTGATTATTGTAAGTTTGTAACTTCAATTTGCAAAAGTACAAATAAAACTATATCATGCTGTATGTTTTCTATTATACATGATTATCCAAGTACATATACAATATCTGCTTCTGAAAAGTACGTCCCAATCAAGTAGCTTGATACCACCTTCAACAAAGGTGATTATCTAATGGTAGAGCACAATTACAATTCTACCTTTATTGCCCATAATTTTATCAATTTAATCAGTAGCTGATTAGAATCTGCTAAACACTCACCACAATCAAAACTGAATATCAGAACTTCAGCTCAGCATAAAGCATATCAAAGTCTATCTGTTGCGAAATGTTTTATTACAGTTCTACAAGGCACTTCCTATCTATGAAAAATTATAATGTGTTTTATTGGGAACTAATTTTACCTACACTCATTTTTTGGACAGGCTAAGAAGTTTGTTAAAAGCATAGAGTCTCCTTAAATATAGTGCGTGATAGCAAATTGAGCTGTTAGAAGAGACCTTTTGTTAGAAGAGACCTCTGACTGACCATTCGAATAACTTCCTATTGGTAAGTGGCCAACGGTTTCATGTTTTGGTTCTTCTAATAACGTTTTTGCGGGAAATCTAATAGGATATATTCTGAGGAAGATGTTTCCAAAATAAATGAGTAGAATTGTTCATTAGACGTTTAACGGCATAATCTTATGATGAATTTGCTAGCATGTTATGTCATAAAATTATCAGCTGGGTGTTGTTGATGGAATTACATCAACTTATGTGTTGTTTTAAAAAGTTCTAAGTTTTAGTGATTGTCGTGAGTATGTATGCTAATTCACTTGAGTTCCAGTCAAGTTGACAGTGTGTATTTATTTCAAATTGCGGAGTGATGACTCCTGAGTGTTGCACGCTGAAATCAAGTAGGATGCAACCTTTGAAATATAGGATACGAGTAGAATTAGATAAGCTGAACATATGTTTGTGATTTTGTATAGGACAACATATGCCAAAGTCCTGACCCAAATCCTTTTTTAAGGGTTTTACTCTTCTAAACATAGCAGAATGGACCCTTTGACATGGGTATTTATCAAATCAGACACTCTTTATTGTTCGGAAAAAAATGGAGTTTTTTAGCGATGGATCTGCCAAAGATAAATGTTATTTTTTTCTTTCTGAAAAAAGGTTTTCCAACAGAATTTATCAGGAACATCATAAAAGCTTATAGGTGATGGATCTATAGAAAAAAATTTCCTAAGGCGTTTAACAGAAAACAGCATTTGCGCAAAAAATTGCTTTTGCACATTATAAGCAGGTTAGCTTTTTCAAGGTCACATTAAACAAAAAATGCATTTGCGCAAAAATATGCATTTGCACGTAAGTTTCAACACAAATAAGGGGTGTTTCGGTAAGCTTAATAATTGGGCTTATGCATTATCAACTACAAACGTTTAAGTACATCGGAATGTGGATGTGTTCCACATTATTCTCGACTAAGCAGTAAGCACTAGCCTAAGCTTTATAAATGCACCACTACTTGTAAAAGACAAGCCCGATACACGAGTTCAATGAAACTAGGAAAAACAAAACCAAGACTAATTAGCCGAGTCACGACCAAAATAGCCGAGACGCTGCTTCATCAAACATGTAACATAATGTAGCCAAGTTTAGGTCCGAAGCGCGGCTTGCAACGCGGGATATAGAACCTAAAACAAAACCCAACGAGATTGTCCCCGAGACTCGGTGCAAAACGCAGGAGCCAACTAACATAGAGAACTTCACTTTCAACCATTTCCAATATCATAAAACACAAAATGTTTTGGCATCTTCCAAGCTTCTAGCAATCGAGTTACTTGAGTAGTATTTTTGAAACGAAATGTAAGTAACTTAAGACGAACAGTGGTAGCAATAACATCACGGACTTGATTAGTAGGCCTTGAATCTTTTTCCAAATAGCCGATTATTTCTCTCCTACCAAATAAATTAAGATGTAGGAGCAAGTTAAAAACATGCAATGACACTTTTAAACATCTTGATACCAGCCAATCGTTTCACCATTGACAACACCTGTAAAGAATACAAACATTCAAAGAAAAGGGTGAGCATGAGAATCCGGTTGTAGTTTACAAACGAGCATCTTAGCTGGTTGTTTAAGTTGGTGGAATCACCAACATCCCATAGATCTTGTATCTTCAATTTCTTTCTCAACATCAACCAAAGATGAAAAGCATGTCTCATGATACAATGAGGAAACGATACTATATGTGACCATGCAACTTCCTCATGTCTTTATCTAATGGTATCCCAAACAAGGCTAACCTGAAAATCTTTATGATTTCCATTTCTATCATGCCACACCAGTTTATCTTCCCGGTTTTCATTAAAAATAGGAACTTGTATAGAAATAAGAAGGGTAAAAGCCATAAAATAACAACGTACTTTCTCAAATTTACCGAGTTGAAACACATACTTTTTTATCAACATATATACCCACGTACTTTCGAATTTTGTTCCGACTTCACCCATATGACCGATTTATATTAATATAATATTATATTAAATAATATTATTTTATTACAATATGGGTAAAGTCGGAACAACATTTGAAAGTACATGGGTGTATATGTTGATAAAAAAGTATGTGTTTCAACTCGGTAAATTTGAGAAAGTACGTTGTTATTTTATGGCTTTTACCCAAATAAGAACTGGAAAAAGATCATACCAAACATCATGCCATCTCAAAATACCCTCACTAACTAAATCAGCAAGCTTGTAGTTATTGGTAAAACCAACCTGGGTTATGTCACTGATGACGTATAGTCCGCATTCGGGTCATGAACCCGACCAATGACTGCTACTAGCGAGCCCAGTACGACTGGGCTAACCCGATAACGGTTTGGGCTCACGAAAGCCCAACCCAAAGTTATTTATAGCTTATGATATCGGATATCTCTTATCTTGGGAGATAGGTGTTTAATAACCGATTTAGGCGGGATACGCCGAAGTTTGGGGAACACGAAAGCAATAAGGGTTTCGTGTGTATATAAAGGGCATCCCAGCCCTCATTAAAGGTACAATCTCAAACCCTAACTCTCCATTAAACCCTAAAACCGATTACTTACTCTCACGTCGGAGGATAATCGTGGGAGACAATCCCACGATAATCCTAACGGTGTTTTCTGTTTACTTAGTGCGCAGGTCTCAAGCATTAAGATCCAATTGATACGGGAACCGGAGTCCAAACAAGGAACGCCCAACTTTTGTATCAACAAGTGGCGCCATCCGTGGGACCAATCACTAAGATCTAAGAACTAGAATGACTAAGCAAGGAAACCTAAACCAGCGATCGCATAGCGACCTACAAGGGAAGAAGCAGCAAAGCGGATCAACCTCCAAGCAGGTCGCTGGGACAACCAGTGCGACCAAAAATCAAGGGTCAGATCTGGTCTTCCCAATAGTAGAACCACGCACGGGGACAACCCATGCCACTACAACAACCACCAGCACTCTTCTTACCACTCCCCTCCAAACGATGCCAGAAACGGACCTCACAAAAACGCCAGGTGCGCCTATCCGAAATAGAGGTCCAGAGGTGGAAACAGACACTCTCGCGCTAGAAGGAGTCGCGCCTGAACTAGCACCAAGTGACTTTGTATCTCAAAACTACGAAACCTTGGCTGCCCTCATGCAAGAGGAGGCAAAAAAGAGATCGAGCCAGAGCTTGAAAGCCCGACTCAACTTTGACGCAGAGTATGAGACTTCCCCATCGCGTCATCTGAGGGTTAGGCGCGGGAAGGATAGCCACCGGCCCCCGGTGTTTACCAGGATTGGGAGAAGAGTGGAGAACGATGGAGCAGCTGAACTACAGCATCTGGAAGAGCACGAAGAAGATGGACGGCGTACCAACGTCCACGCTAGGCTTGGTAGCCGCAAGGTCCATGACAGACTGGGACGACGGCACTCCCCGAGTGAAAGCTCTTCAAACTCAGATTCTGAAGACAGTCGGCGCAAGCGCCAAAAGAGGGGAAGCTCATCCTCTGGTGACTCCTCGGACGGTCAGCGCAAGCGCCGACAAAGAGGAAGCTCGTTCTCTGTTGATTCCTCGGACAACGAGGACAGCGAAACTGGACACTGGAAGTCCAGGAGAAGATATCGCGACCAGGAAGAGGAAGATATATCTCTTCCCTGGCACCGCCAAAAGGTGGATGCATTCACTCGGCGCATCAGCAATTTCTCAGAAAATAAGAGAAGGCGCATGCCCACTAATGTGAAAACCTACGATGGAACAGGTGATCCGGACGATCACCTAAAATTTTTCGAATCGGCTGCCACCATCGAAAATTGGCCACAACCTGTGTGGTGCCACATGTTCAATTCCACATTAGTGGGAAATGCGCGAAACTGGTTCAGTAAGCTTCCACGCAGAAGCATTGATGGCTTTGAAGAGTTGCGAAAGGCGTTTCGCCTGAATTTCACTCAAAGGAAGAAGTGCGCCAAAAACCCTGTCGAACTTGCCAGGGTAAAACAGCGCCAGGGGGAATCTACAAGCGCCTATGTGGAGCGCTTCAAAGATGAGTGCATACATGTTAAGGCATGTCCTGAAGTACTGAAAATCTCAGGGTTCATGAACGGGATCAATAACCCAGAACTCATCAAAAGGCTGAACGACAAGATTCCCCAAACCTTTGATGAACATATGAAACGCACAAGGTCCTTTATCTAAGGAGAAGCTGCCGCGGCAGACAGCAAGAAGGGCTACTCAAACTATAGATCACAAGAACAACCTCGGAGACAATCCATTGACCAGAGTAGCAACCGCAACAAGAACTATCGCGGCCAGGGGAGCGGACGAGATAATGACAGATATACCCCGCTAACTAAGACTCCGAAGGAGATATTCGCGACGGAAGGCACGAACTTCCCGAGGCCCCCGCCAATGCGCACCCCAGAAGATCGGCGCATAGGGAGCGGATACTGCGACTATCATGGACAGAAGGGCAACACCACCAACGAATGTGTCCAATTGCGCCAACTAATTGATAAACTAGTAAAAGAAGCCAGATTGGACAATTTGGTTAAAAACATCAAGGAAGGGAAAGATAAGCAAAAGACGGGAAACAAGTGTAACATATTGGATTTCACAAACACATAAACAAACACAATATGGGCGTATACTTTAGATGATTTAGAGAGAGAAAGTGGGATATTCTAGAAAGAGAAACTCTTGGAAGGTTAGATTCCACAAAGAACATCCAACCCTCTACCTTGCAAGGTAGAGGGTATTTATAGGTTACAAACTAAACGACCTCCTGACGGCCTGTGGATCAGGTATACAGTGGGTAAAGACCCGTCCTTCCTCCACGGTGTTGCACAAGACTAATATAGAGCTAATAACTAACTAACAATTAACATAATAAACTATATGTCTACGAGCTAACTTAAGCTAGATTATACTTGGGGTGACCGATGCTTCACAATAGAATTTCCAATTCCTAACAATCTCCCCCTAAGGGAGGTCACCCCATGAATTACATTGTGAATCCTAGCATTCTAATAAATCTTCAGTCTTGAGCTCGTAGACTTCTCTTCATCAGAGTATTCAAACTATGTGCTTCTGTGGTGATTTCATCATTGTTTAACTACAATGTATATTTCGTGGAGGTTATTGAACTGATCCACCTTGATGACCTTTGAGCATAACTAGAGATCATCACCCAAATCAAATTCTCAGCATCACCCATTGTTGTGTTGCCAACATATGATGTTGTGACATTAGGACCGACATGCTCACATTCTGGATCATGATTACTTCTTATCAGAGTAGCGGAAGCTTTTCGTTGATTCATGATATTGGCAGCAGCGTAGCAGAAGCATGGAGTGATAATATCAGAGTCATTGATGCACTAATCATGATTTCTTTGGAAATGAATGTGATGTGTGAGCATGCGGCTATGGATTGACCGCTCCATTCTGATCAGCTGCAAGCGTAGGGTGTTCCTGCATAAAACAGTTAGAAATAAAGCGCACAAGAGTGTCTTTGATCACTTTTGTTGAATTGAGGTACACGGCCAACGGTTCCCCGTTGATCAGTACAAGTACTACCTGTGATCAGGTATAATTCCGATGAATTTCCTTGACAGGGTTTCGCAGCTGCTCTAGCTGTTCTCAAACCGGAACGTCTCAAAGAAGACAACACGGAGTGAGTGAACCAGCGAAATGAGATTCACTGATTGATAAAAAGAGATTTGAAAAGCAATCATGTATCGCTCAATACAAATTGTTTTTGCAATACAACGAAGGTTTTAGTGAAAATCATTTATCAATCATAAACACCTTTTTCTTTTGAAATATTTGTACACAGTCGATGTGCTAAAGAGAAGAGTTTTGAGCACAACGACCGGTTTTTCAAAGGTATCCGTCAATCCATAACCTGAACCAGGATTGATTCAAAAGATTGAATCGCCCCATTGTTTCTGCTCAGTTGTCACATGGTTGATCTATTGAATAGATCTCACATGCCACCCACCAGGAGCTTGTTTGATGTTGGCTCCATAAGGCTTTCCATCTTCATTGTGAGTATGTTGGCATACTACTCAGATGTTCTGGCAATACCACAAGGATAATGCGTAGGACTCATAAGATATAATCTCTCTTTCCACATTGTGTGAAACAGAGAGTCTTCATTCAAAGTGTCCTAAAGAGATTTATAGATGATCTCGAGGCTCTAGACTCAATTGTGCATATTTGGTTCCTAAGCCGGAGACTAGGGAGAGGGTCTCCTTCTTCAATATCAACAAACTCTAAGAGAAAGTCGATAGATAATGTCGGTTCCCCGTGAGAATGAAACAAGTCCTTTTAAGAGAAACTTGAGTGGCTTGGGAAGTTGTAGTGCAGTGCGTCACTGGGTCCATGACGTCTTGTCTTCAATACCGATGTTACCTTGGTAACCATCAGTAGCATATGAATTGAACCCGGTTTCTACCCTAAGGTTGAATAAATGGAGGGCTATTTCTTTTCACCCTTTTTCACATTCAATTCTTTTTCATTCTTCAACCTTTTCAGTGCTTACCGAGACTTCATAACTAGAACATTGTTGGGTTTATTCCAGTACTAGCTCAGTCTCAGTCCGCACTCTTCCCATTTCTCATTTTTCTCCTTTTTTCATCATACATAAGGACTCTACACTTATCTAGTGGATTGTCCCTGGGTAGATCCCTCCGGTTCTGGCGGATAGTGGGAACGAATACCTAACCTAACCATCCTTATATCACCATGCATAAAGTAAATTGGTCGGTCTTTTGGTATTGTTAATTCCTTCTTTGAAACCAATCGAAAAATCATTTGGAAAAACAATCAAGGTACTTGTGATACGAGATCAAAGCATTTTGTACCTTAATAGTTTTGATCATTTAGAAATGCTCCCCCTCAACATGTGCATATGATTTTGAAATTGTTCAGCACATGGAGGCAAGAGATCTTTGAAATAGTTTCTTGATCACAATTTCCGTAAGAAAAGCCATTTGATTTTTTTGATAAATTCTCCCCCTCAATATGTGCGTAGAATATTTGAAATCATTTTGACACATAGAGGAAAGAGACCTTTGAAGTACTACCACGATTACCACACATTTAGAAGCCATTTAACACACAATCAAGGTACCTTATATAAAAGCATGGAAAACTTTGTACCTTGAAGGTTTGATTTTGATTTGAAATGCTCCCCCTTAATATATGCTTCGAGATTCGAAAATAGTTTAGCACATATTTAGAGAGCAGTATGCACTTTGAGACAAAAATGGTCATTTTTATCAACTTTCATATTTATATCACATTTTCTCCCCCGATCAAAAATTTCAAATCCTTTGAGATTTTGGATCTCAAGTGATTTAAATATGTATGAGACAAAACATTTGTTGGAGAAAAATGTGTCCAATTTTATATGATCAGAAGTGGACAACACTGAAGTTCCCTTTTTAGACACAAAGGGAAACCACAGTACATAACCTAACACTATTACAAGCATTATAGTTGTTCATAGTTTGTACACCACATTTTTCACATAAATAATACAAAACAGAAACTACTTCCGGAAGATGTCTTCATTCAGTTCTTTGAAGTAGTTTGTAATGACCTTCACGAAGTCTACCACCAACAAAACTTTCAAGGCTGCGGAAGATCATTCGAGTCTTAAGTCTTCGCCTGATTGCAGCAATGAAATCTTCACACCTCTTTAAGTCCTCATCAGACCAGAATTTTGTTTTGTTCCACGGCTTCATATCAACTCTGATTTCTTTCACTCTGGAGTTCAATTCTTCTTCGACCATCTTGAGAGTGCCATCACTGAATTTGTAAAGCTCGCACAATCTCATCTGCATGCGAGTCTCGTATCTGTCATGGAAGAGAATTGCTCTGGGGGTGTCAAGCACTCTATAGTCATGACGAAATTCATGTCCTGATGTATCCCATTGTGGTCTTGTTAAGTTGACCCGAGTCTGGTAGCTCTCCATTCCAAGCTGAAAGTCCTCAACCCGTTTTCGGATGACTAAGCCTCTGATCCAAAGATTGACGGCGGCAGAGAGAGCTTTCTTTTCACGAGCAGGTAGGTGTTCAAGGTGTCCTTGAAGGTTCAGAAGATAGAGATCTTCAAAGTCACTTGGCAGCAGATGTTTAAAGTCGTTTTCTTCAATAACATGATCCTTCTTATCCGCTCTTCGAAGAACAATCTTCTTAAGGTAATCATAGCCATAGATTTGGAAGATCTCTACACTGACAACACTTAAAATTCGCACCTTGGATCGAACTGCACTGCGACTCTTATTGGCACTATGTCTATCAATGTAGAATTTCTTCTTCTTGAACCACCAGTGAGAAATACCATATGAAGCGGCAATGTCATACTTTTGTTCTTTGTCAGCCCAGAATTGATCAGGAACCATCTGTTCAAGTCCCTGATCAGAGTAGGTTGCAGCTTTCATCTTAGAGATTGATAGAGCTGGTCTTCTTTCAGTAGAATGAGCACACAGATAATCCATGTCATGATTGAAGAAGAACTCAGACTGAATAGTTATTTGACCAGGTTCGCCACCGAGAGGAAGAGGCTTGTTCACATTGAACCGACTGATCTGCTCACTGACTTGATCATTCAACATCTTATGGCATTCTTCCATCTGGTATTGGAGCTGGTTGGCATCTGAGTGAAAAACCTTGACAATTTCAAAAGCTTGACCTTCAAGATCCTTTGGAGTGAGGGACGATATTCCCTTCTGTTCACAAATCCATTTAATGAAACTGCCCATATCTCTAGTGACATGAAGGAGAGAGTCTTCATCTGGGGTTTCATAGTTAGTAGAAATTGTGGAGGCCCAGTTGTTGTCGGGGATTATCATGTCAGTCTCTGGGATGGACCATGAGGGTTCTGGAGTGTGAGGTCTCTCTTCTGTGAGTCAACTTGTGATGGTGCCTTTTGAATGTGCAATTCTAGATGGGTTAGAGCGCTCTCCTGACACGTATGTATCAAACCATTCATCTTCAGACGGCTTGGGAATATGCTTGGTGGATGCATCATCTTCATCGGATTCCGACTCTGCCATGACATACGACTCTTCATGAACCATTTGATCTTCAGGAATTGAAGAGATTGTGGGTGTGAACCTTGAATCAACCGTTGTCCAAGCTGCAGATTTCTTCTGAGTTCCCTTTTCTCCGAAAGGACTAGATTGATTGGAAGGTTTTGGTGGTGATGATGGTGGTTGTGGTGAAGGTGTAGTATTTGTGACTGAAGATCCACTAGTACCAGAAGCTGCAGCTCCTCCAGTTGGAGGTGGTGGCTTGGGACCTCCAGACTTATCAGTAGTTTTCTCTGGAACAGTCTTTCTTTTCTTCTTATTATCCCTTTCTCGTACATCTTCCACAAATTGCTGATAATTGTCAAGTCTCATTGATTCCTCGAGTGCTTCGTATAGTTTCTTATGTGTATCGTTCAAATGCTCTCATGCATCGTACATTCTTTCAGAGAGAGCTGATCTCATATCAGAGATTGGCAAGTCTTTAAATCATTGAAGTAACGGAGCCTTCATTGCCCATTCAACTGCATCTTTGATATCATCTTCTACTGCCTTTGTAATAACCTCATTGATTTTAAAATTCTCCAGCTTTTTGACACGACTATCAAGATTATTGACGGCGATGGGAAAATGCTTCTCAATGGCTGCAATACGTGTCATGGCCTCTTTGAGCAATTGTTCAGTTGTTTTGTCTGGAGAAGGTGAAGCAGGAGGTGGTGAGGCAGGAGGAGTGACAGTATCAGAGACTGTAATCACTGGTTCAAGTGATTGAACATTAGTAGGATCAGGTGGTGGAAGTGCGGTTGATTGAGCAGGTTTGGGTGGTGGAAGTGCGGTTTTAAGAGTAGGAGCAGACATTGGCGGGATTGTAGAAGTGTCTTGCTGTATGTTGACGGTGAACATGGACTCTACTTCATCTTTCTCCTTACCTTGCTTCAGAGTCTCAGTGTCTGTGGGTTTGTCATTTATGAACTGATCACCAAAGGAGATGTCTGTATCAAGATTCTTCAAAGAGGGTAGAGAGTCATTAGACAGATTTGGTTCTTCCAAGTGCCTGTGACTCATCAGATCTTGACTCAAGGTTCTCCTGTGAGACATGTTGCAACTCTTCCTCAACATTTTGCTCAGACTGGGTATCACTTGATGCAGGAGTTTCTTCTTGTGCTTCAGATACCTCCTTTTCCAGTCCAGAATGTTCTTGAGCTGAAGATGATTCAACTATTCTTTTCTTTAGCTCAAACTGAGTGGTAGTTCTTGATGGTGAAGATGAGAAGGTCAGAAGCATGTGAGCAGCTTGTTCTACACCAACAATCCCTTTCCCTTTGTCTTGTGTGATTGGTGTTGTTTGGCGAGGTACTTGTTCAGGTTCTCTTAGCACTACTCCTCCAATTGGTGCTCTCACATTCTGACTTTCTAGGCTTTGCTTGATTCCTAGTTGCAGAGCAGCATCATCTTCATCAATCAAACTAGTATTACCCCTCGAAACCTCAGTTTCCTCAACATTTCCCTTTACCACTTCCTTCTTCTTTCTTTTCTGCTTCTGGGTTGTGGTGTCAGTAGGTTGTGACCTTTCATGTCTCTTTTTAGGAAGAGCAGCATATGAAGTCTTTGAAGTCTTTGAGCCTGAAACAGACTTAGTTGATTTGGATTGTGGTGGAGTGGGAGAGACATCATCATTAACACCAGATCTGGAAGCCCTTTTCTTGTATAGTTTGAAGTAATCCGTCTTCTTAATATTGTCAGTGAGAAGACTATCAGGAATTGCCAGACCATAGATCTCCTTATCCATACCTTTAGCAACATATTTAAGGTTACCCAGAACAAATTCATCCTTAGCATTATGTAGGGCTGATTCACTCCTAGGGTTGAAGTTGTGAGTCTGTTGCAAGTATTGGATGACAAGCTTCGAGAATCTGATGCTAGGAATCACAAGTTTGTTTACTTTCTTTCGTCCCTGAGCTTTATTCTGAAAGTTTGTTCTGTCGGAGATAAATGTGTTTATTGACAATGAGAATTCTTCCCAGATACGTTCAGATACATTCACATTCACCCCATTGACGATACCCCATAGGATTTGCAAGATGGGAATCCTTACTTTATCAAACCCTGATGTTTTGCCTGATAAGCATAGGTTGAGAACTGTAGTCATTGCTCTCCAGGGTTGATACATGTGTCCTGTGATGATGTCAGAAGCCCTTAATATGCCAACTTGATAACCCAACCCAATCAGAAAGACTATTAGCTCTTCTGCACGAGGTGGAGGTTCAGTTCGTATGGTGGGGTCACAGGGTGTGATTCCAAGGGCCTTACTGAGAACGTCCGAGTTGAACACAAATTCCTTATCATCCAGCTTGCAGGTTTGAGTTGTGATTTTGTCCCATTCAATGGTGTTCCAGAATTGTTGTATGTAAATGGTGGGAATTGTGCATTGCTTAGTTAGGGCACTGAAGAAGTTTGTGTTTTTGAGGATATCAATTGACACTTTGAGAATAGGATTTTGTTGCAACTTTTGCATGTCCACATAGCAGTTACTTTTCCCAATCTCTACCCATTTATCTTTAGGAAAGATTTCGTTGTCAGTAAGCACTTTGGGTGGAGCAGAGACAGACAAGTTCTCAGAAGAGGTTGTGTTTGCCATTTGAAGATCTAAAGATACACACATACAACAACAATGTTTTGAAAGCATGTTAGTTAAGATATGGTCAGTTAAGCAACGTTGAATGCACCCTTATGTTGTAAACACAATAACTTAGTAGATTAGACAGAGACCCCATAAGCATATTGAAAGAGATTGAGTGGAATTAGAGAGCACCTGTTGTTTTAGAATCAAATTATTTAAACGCACAGTTGCTATTAACTAATTTCATGAGACAAGATACTGTTATGTGGATGCTATAGCAGGTCATTTGAGACAAGTTGTCATACTAAGTTACTACAAGAGAAACCAGGTACAAATTTGCTCAAACAAAGATGTAATAGCAAGTTGCTAAGAGTATGTTGTAAGAGCAAGTCGCTACAGGAAAACCTGAATCAAGTCGCTAATCATGAAATTACAACAGCAAGTCGCCTTGAATTAATTCAACATACCAAGTCGCCACTTGAACAATTAGCCAGCAAGTCGCTAAACTTATTAAAAAATAAGTCGCTATCAAAAATGATAGGACCAAGTCGCTATAAGATAAACAGCTCGCAGACTTGTAAGTACAAGTCGCTACCAAGTTTAATATGGATAAGCCGCTACGAGTTACATAGGTAAGTCGCTAAATAGGAATAGTCAAACCAACACGCCACCAAGAATATTGGTAAGTCGCTACCAAGAACTCACAAGCTAACTCGCTACGAAGAACACATCTAAGTCGCTACCAAGAACATTGTCATATATACGCAACACAACACAGTTCAAACAAAATCCTAACACGCACAAATCGTTACATAATCCAAATGCAATCCACGACAAACACAAACAAGTACACCGGACCCTATCTCAACATATTCAACAACAAATACAATATTATGTGAATCCATTAACACAACACAAAACACCTCCAATAATTCCTAAAGTTCCTAAACATACATCATATGTCTGTTAAGAAATCCCATTAACACGAATCCAATCACAAACCTAATTGAGGGGATCAAACGATGAAGTTCGATTGCTTGGTGGGATCTGTTAAGGAAAAAGAGTTAGGAGATGCATATATTCTTCATAATTAGAGACAAGAAACAGGTCATGATAGCTTACCACACACAAATCACTACGATGATACGAACAAACGAGCGAGAAAGAAAGAAGATAATGTTTTAAGGTTTTTTTTTTTTTTTTTTTTTGAGAGTAAAAAGTGGCAAGTCTCTACGGTAAAGGGAGGGGTTTATTATTTTCAAAATTACCAAGTTGTCACTTTTAGTCCCTGTAGTATATGTTTAGCAACTCGCTATCAAAGAATTTTAACAAGTTCGCTAAGACTTCTCCAAAGCAAGTCTCTAACCTTATCACATTATGTATTATAGACACTTTCATTCCATGAACTTATCAGATTGCAATCTAACAGATAGCATAATAGGATAACATAATAAGATAAGCAAACTAACACAATGGACATCATGAAACAAATAAGCAATCAAGGACACCACAAAGGCAAGGACAAGACAAAGACAAAGACATGCATCTAAGCACAAAACATAACCAAAACAGGTGCAGATATAAACGAGGTAACTTGAAAACTTCTCCCCCTCAATCAATGTCACCAAAGAACATTGATTGAATTTAACCCACCCGTTTAGAAAACAAGAATATATCATTTGTTCGAACTTCATCTATGATCCCGTGTCATTATTGAATGGCATTTCTAAGACCGTAGATGTTATCGATGACAAGAGATATATCTTTTATTTGATAGTGGGAAATGATATGAAAAAAATGACTTGTAAAGATATGAAAAATGATATGAAAATATCTAGAATAATTTTTTTTTTTTTTTTTTTTTTTTTTTTTTTTTTTTTTTTTTTTTTTTTTAATGATTTGTACATAGATATATAAGAGCGAGTCCTGATCCAATTCGAATAGGAGTCAAAGCACAAGGTACGTCAGTTCTGGCAAGCAACCATTCCAGAGTGAGCAATATTCATCTCTGATGGAAACCAAGTCATGAAGTTCCTGATCGAATTGAGCATTGTACCTGAAAAAGACTGAGAATACATTGCACTGGAAGCACATGTAGAATTGCAAATGGATGAGTTAGTGACATGAGTAATCTCACTATTGGATGTTTCATAGTTTGATCTGGGCGTATCATTAGTAGAGATCCTTTTAGGTTCACTATTCTTGAAGAGTTTTCCTATGGGCATCCACTTAAGGCAAGATCTAGGTATGTAAGTCAGTTTGGATCCTGTAAACTTAAATAGTCTGCCAGTGGGAATCCATTTGAAACAGCTGCTAGTAGATTTGGGTGTAGGCACTTTCCTCTTTTGAATATTTGTCCTTTTGTAATCCTTGGGTTTCTTAGGGGATTGATCTGCCATTTGATGCTTCTTATGAGAAGTAGATGAACTCCTAGTATCCCTGATCTTAGTACTATGAACATTAACCTGAGGTTTGTTATTCATCATATCGGAACGAAGTAGTGAAGTGACTGGTTTTGACAAAACAGTATTCGCATCAACTTGGGAGGCAAGCCTAGATTTCGATGGTTTAAATCTTTTAGTTTTAAAAGCATTCAGCTGCCTCACTACGGTATGTTTTGAGTTGTTCTGAACAGTTGACTTTCCCAAGGTTGATGGTTTTGCAAACTTAGTGTTCACCTTATTTCCAATAGATTTCCTAAGCTCATTTTTTAAGGCAACAATATTGAAGCTCTTATCCAGAATTTGGGCTTTGAGGGCATCAATGTCAGCCAAAAAAGAATTTGTTTGATCTATCAACTTGGAATTGTTCTCTAATAAGTTCTTTCTTAAGGACTCATTTTCTCTTAATAAGTTGGATATACATAAAGCCAATTCATCATTCCTAGATTTAAGCTCACTACTCACCTCATGGTTAGGATTGCTCATCCTAAGATTGCATTTCTTATGCAGATCTGAGAGTTGACATTTCAGATTGCATATGGTTGAATCTTTGTCCTGAATCTGGGTTTTTAAGTGTTTAGTTTCAAAAAATTCTCGAAATTCTGGGAATTCCGGATTAATGCAAGATTTTGTAGCACGAAAACTTTCTTCCTTTTGTTGTATTGAAATTTCCAGGGAAATACAATGTTTTTCAAGAATTGCGTATTTGTTTGAAAGTTCATCATAAACCCCTTTTGTTACCATGTCATTTGTTTTAAAGATTTTAGATTCAGACTCAACCACGACACATTTATCGATATCATTTTCAAAGAAAGGGTCAGTTAAGGGTACCTCAATGCATGACACGTGTTCATTTGTTGGTATGGCATCTGTATTCACCTCATGCACAACAGAACTTACTGACATGTAAGCAGTTTCAAGCTTTTCAGACTCGGAGCCTTTGTGTTCAGTACAGCCAATTACATCATTCATTTTGTGTTCAGTACAGCCAATTACATCATTCATTTTGGTTTCAGAGGTTCCGCAGTCAACATCAGCATCATCCGTTCTTTCAACTGATCCATTACCCACACTATCACAACTTTCCTTTAATTTTCCATGACACTCATTCAACTTATTCAAACAATCATTCCTTTGAGCAGCATCCTTAATGTACACTTCCACATTATTCATGAGTTGAATATATGTGTTGATGAACTCATGAATTTCCATTCCAGTGTGTTTCTTGAATGAAATTCCAGTCATGTGTTGATCAAAGTCAGCAGAATATTCCCCTTTGATAAACGGCTGAAATTGGTTGTAGATGACTTGAAGTACAGCATTAGAATCATCAATTAATACCTTCTCATTGGTAATTTGAAGCTTCAGTTGTTGTAGGTTCAGTAACACAACCTTTTTGAACGTAGGTAAGTCTTGGCGGAAGAGAGCACCGCATGTTCGACCCATATGAGTGGATAACAGTTGTGTGAGGTGCTGATGAAGTAATTGAAACGGCTCAATGTTACATTCCGAATGCTTTGCATCATGGGTCATTGACATGTGTGATTTGTTGAAGTTTGAGTCGGAAGGTGAAGAGTTTAGATCATAATTAGTAGAATCAATCAAGGTAGAATATTCAGAAATGCAACCAGTTTCATTGTTCTGTGAGGTATCATAAAGTTCAAGCACTTTGGAGATAAAAGGGTCAGTGATGTAAGACATTGTAGGTGGACGAGTATCTGCTGCATGAACTTCCTCAGCTACAGTAGAGATGATTGTAGGCATGTTGGTAGATATGTTGACAGATAACACGGGATTTTATAACTCTATGATTAAACCGGGGAAATAGATTCTTTCACGGAATTTTACTAAATCAAGAAAAAACCGTGTTACACACAGAAGTTAACCAAATCGCTATAAATCCTTGAACCAAGTCGCTAAGCACTAAGTTGCTAAGTAATGACAAAACAAGTTGCTAAGTTTCCAAATCGCTATGAATTTTGGCAGCAAGTCGCTATGCACCAAGTCGCTAAGATGTCAAGTCGCTAAATAGCAACTCGCTAAGGACCAAATCGCTACCACCAAGTCGCTAAGAAACTTAAAAAACAAGTCGCTATCAAAATTGAAAGCAAGTCGCTACGTTACCAAGTCTCTACCCGTAGTGGAGAATCCACTAAGTGTACTGTTTGTCGGCTTGTCTCAAAAGGCAAGTCGCTACGACCAAGTCGCTACCAAAACACACTACAACTCGCTACCTTTTACTGAAGCAAGTCGCTACCAAGAAATTCATTCCGAGAGCCAAGTCGCTACCAAGAAAAACTTTAAAAACACACTTTTCAATCCAAAACAAGCTCAACCACAGTGATTCAAGCTTACCAAATCAAAACCCAAGCACATACAATGATCCTAAACACAAAAGTACACCCAAAATTCGAACTTTAACACAAGAAGTGAACCAAATGATGCAAAAACCACTAAACTTTTTCAAACTCAAAAACCATCTAAAAACCACTAGAAATCCAAAGATGTGTAAGAGATGATCTAACCATGGCTCTTGATACCATTTGTAACATATTGGATTTCACAAGCACATAAACAAACACAATATGGGCGTATGCTTTAGATGATTTAGAGAGAGAAAGTGGGATATTCTAGAAAGAGAAACTCTTGGAAGGTTAGATTCCACAAAGAACATCCAACCCTCTACCTTGCAAGGTAGAGGGTATTTATAGGTTACAAACTAAACGACCTCCTGACGGCCTGTGGATCAGGTATACAGTGGGTAAAGACCCATCCTTCCTCCACGGTGTTGCACAAGACTAATATAGAGCTAATAACTAACTAACAATTAACATAATAAACTATATGTCTACGAGCTAACTTAAGCTAGATTATACTTGGGGTGACCGATGCTTCACAATAGAATTTCGAATTCCTAACAACTAGAAAGAAGTACCCAAAGATAAGGCTGATACCATCTACATGATACATTCATGGCAGCGAATGACTAGGCAGAAGATCAGCCAAAAGTTTTCCCGTGGAAGCGAAATCTCTTTCCCCACCTTGGCTGCGGACAACGCAGTGGTAGAACCGCTCACCATTGAAATCAACGCAGGGGGTCACGATATCCACCGCATGTATGTTGATGTAGGAGCATCCACATATATAATGTATGAACAATGTTTCAAACGACTGCGACCTGAGATACGAAGTCAGTTAAGCCCGGTCAGGACGTCGTTGACTGGTTTTACAGGAGAAAAGATATGGCCCATGGGGCAAATACGCCTACTAGTCAGTATTGGCAATAAGGAACACTCCACGACAGCCTGGATGACTTTTATGGTGTTCAAATCCCTTTCGCCATACAATGGCATAATTGGAAGACCAGGGATTTCAGCCATACGCGCAGTACCGTCTACAGCACATGGGATGCTCAAATTCCCGGTGGAAGGAGGCATTGTTACTCTCTATAATACCACTGTATCCCCTGGAGAATGTAACACAATTACATGTGAGACGGCACACATTCCAGAACAGCGCGCAACGAAAGTGCCAAACCTGAGGTTGCAATTCATCCTGAATACCCAGAGCAAGAAGTATCGATCGGGGGATCGCTATCTGATAATGGCAGGGCATCTGTGTGCACACTCTTGCAAAAGAACCTGGATATCTTTGCGTGGGAACCAAGACACATGACCGGTGTACCACACTCGATTACAGAACACAAGTTGAGAATCCGACAAGGATACTCCCCAGTACGACAGAAGAAGCGCGGCCAGGCTCCAGAGCACGCACAAGCAATTCTGGCAGAAGTACATAAACTTGTGGAAGCAGGTATCATGAGAGAGGTCTACTACCATGACTGGCTTTCTAACCCAGTGATGGTCAAGAAGAGCGATGGTAGTTGGAGGATGTGCGTAGACTTCACAGATCTCAACAAGGCATGTCCACAATACTGCTACCCGCTACCGGAGATAGACTGGAAGGTAGAATCTTTGTGTGGATACCCACTTAAGTGCTTCCTAGACGCATATAAAGGATACCACCAAATCCAGATGGCTAAGGAAGATGAGGAAAAAACGGCCTTCCATACAAGCCAAGGCGTTTATTGTTATACCAAGATGCCCTTTGGCTTAAAGAACGCAGGTGCCACCTACCAGCGGTTGGTAGATCACGCATTTGAAGGACAGGTGGGCCGCAAACTAGAGGTTTATGTCGATGACCTTGTAATAAAAATCCATACGGAAGATGAATTGGTGCGCGACATTGAGGAAACATTTAAGACACTAAAAAGGATCAACATGAAGCTAAATCCTAAGAAATGCACTTTTGGCGCTACAGAAGGCATGTTCCTCGGATATCTGATAGAGCCCGATGGCATCAAACCGTGTCCAGAAAAAACGAAGGTTGTTATCCAACTTCCTTCACAAAGCACGTTGAAAGAAGTTCAATCACTAAACGAAAAACTGGCCGGTTTGAATAGATTCTTGTCCAAATCAGCGGACAAGTCACTCCCTCTCTTCAAAGCACTCAAGAAGTGCACAAAAAAGGGAGACTTTCGCTGGACTACGGAAGCAGAAGAAGCTTTCATACAACTTAAACAGCACTTAGCAGCACTCCCCACGCTAGTTGCGCCTCGCCCAGGGGAAGAATTAATCATGTATTTGTCTGCGACCCATGGGGCAGTCAACGCGGTGCTACTAACAGACAGGAATTCCGTGCAAACACCGGTGTACTTTGTAAGCAAAGCACTCAAGAAAACGGAGATTAACTACAGCGCAATGGAAAAGTTGGTCCTAGCACTAGTATTCGCCGCCAAAAGGCTACGCAGGTACTTCCAGGCGCACCCAATAGCGGTGATTACAGACCAACCTATCAAGCAAATCATCTCCAAACCTGACACATCGGGACGTCTACAGAAGTGGAGTGTGTTGCTAGGTGAGCATAACATTTCCTACAGACCACGTACTGCGGTTAAGGGGCAGATACTAGCTGACTTCATCATCGAAAAACTGGACACTGATGACGCACCTTCACAAAGCAAGGTGGAATTACAAGAACCATGGATCTTGTTCACGGACGGATCTTCATGCATAGACGGGTCAGGTGCAGGCCTTATCCTTACAAGTCCAGAAGGAATGGAATTCACATACGCACTGCGTTTTGAATCCACAGCCACGAACAACGAGGCCGAGTATGAAGCTCTGATTGCTGGATTACGCATTGCAGCTCGAATGGGCATACGCAACCTAGAAGCAAATGTGGATTCCCGCCTAGTAGCCAACCATGTGTTGGGCGAGTATGTGGCTAAAGAGGAGAACATGATTCAATATCTTGACAAAACCAAGTCCCTAATCCAGGGCTTTGACAGGTTCACCATCAAACAAGTTCCTAGAGGGGAAAACAGAAAGGCGGATGCTCTGAGCAAGATTGCATCCACAAGCTTTGCGCACCTGTCAAAACAAGTATTGGTGGAAACTCTGAAGAGCAAGTCCATCTCGGAGATGGAGATATCCACAGTGATAGAGGAGCAAGTTTCTACATGGATGACCCCAACCATCGAGTTTATAAGCAAGGGCGTATTGCCCTAAGAGCAGAAGGATGCCCGACGATTACGGCGCACATCACAGAGGTTTGAACTTCGGGACGGTGTACTATATCGGCGTTCATTTCTACAACCATGGCTTCGATGTGTAGGACCCCTTCAAGCAGATTACGTACTTCGAGAGATCCACGCTGGTTCATGTTGTATGCACTCAGGACCACGGTCCGTTGTGGCGCGCGCTTTACGGTCAGGATACTACTGGCCTACGATGCACCGTGACGCGCGGGACTTAATCAGAAAGTGTGGCGACTGCCAAGTTCACAGACCCATTCCACGCCAACCACAACAGGAGCTAACACCTATTACGTCGCCATGGCCATTTTATAAATGGGGTATCGACATTGCAGGTCCCTTCCCTGTTGCAGCAGGAGGATTGAAATTCCTCATAGTAGCTGACAATCACAGGAAATCAGGTAAAACGGTTTGTTTGGGAAAATATTGTGTGCCGTTTCGGATTACCTGGGGAAGTCATCTCAGACAACGGAAAACAATTCTGTGACAACCCTTTCAAGGAATGGTGCGAAAAGCTTAATATTACACAGCACTTCGCGTCGGTTAAACACCCACAAACCAATGGCTTAGTCGAGCGTGCAAATCGAAGTATGGGTGAAGGGATTAAGGCACGCTTAGACAAGCACAAAGGGAGGTGGGTGGAGGAATTATCGCATATTTTGTGGGCGCACCGCACTTCAATCAAAATTAGCACAGGAGACACTCCCTTTTCTCTTGTCTATGGGACAGAAGCCGTCATACCAGCCGAAATTGGGATGCCAACTATTCGCACTGCTGAAGTTAATGTTTCAACCAATGACGATGAACGGCGTATTGACTTGGACCTGTTGGAAGAAAGGCGCGAGCGCGCAGCCGTATGTGAGGCAAGAGCTAAGTCAAAAATGAAGGGATACTACGATGCTAAATTTCGAAGCATCTCATTCAGACCAGGCGACTTTGTATATCGCGCCAATGATGCGAGCCACGCAGAAGATACAGGAAAGCTTGGACCGAAGTGGAAAGGACCTTATGAGGTCACTGAAGCATTAGGAAAAGGCGCGTACAAGCTGCGAGACAGGGATGGTCGTGAGTTACCATGCACATGGAACATCTGCAACCTCAAACGGTGTTATCTCTAGAAACGTCTACAGATTTTATCTTTTTTACTTAGGCAAATATCTTTCTTCTTATTATAAACACTTGCAAGTATTAATAAAACATCACGGTTTCTAGCTAACTCCGTGACACATTTCAATTAGTCGTATTATTTATGTCTTAACATTGTTATCTTTTGCCTACATGGCGTGCATGCACTTACTAAACCCACGATGGTCAAAAAAGGATGAGTAAACCTACTAAATAACTCGTTGAGTAAGAGGGTTGCAAACCCATCAACATTGGATCACGCATCCTTGTTAAACACCTTATTTTTAAGACGTTGGAATATGTTGAATGCGCATTCTACGACGGATGCGCAACAATGCATACTGTGCGCGTTTAACAAAACCAGGAATCAAGACCCTTGGCTCCTTACTATGATATTTACAGTACGCTGCATATCACACCATACACAATTATGTTAAAAATACTTAGACATTATATTTTAAGTATGATAGGTCATACATGATTATGAACGCCACATATTATTCGCGCTTATATAACAGTTTGATTCTTAGACAACAAGTACGTTTTTTATTCAAAGACGAATAAACTAAGTACAAACATTATAAGTGGCAACCACATTCAACAAAAGGAATATTTCATTAAGGACCATGAGTTCTTACAAAATGATATGTACAACAAGAGCTACAATCTATATGCTACTACAACGCTTAAGACGAGAGCTTTCCACATGGCTTGCGGCGTCCCCAGCCTCCTTCTGCCTCTTCAACAAATCAGAGTCCTAGCGCGATACCGTTGCCACACTCACAGGTACCCCGTCGGATCTAGGAAGGTGCGTTGCGCCAACACCACAAAGAATGGCCTTTCCCTTCACGCCCTTCTTCTTGGCAAGCCTCATAGCATGGGCCTCTAAGGATTCCTTCAAAGGAATTTCCTTCTCCAGTACGAACCAGTTCAAGAGGTCGCGGGGGCGAGAAAAAATGGGCACCTGCAGCTGTGACTCATCAGGCTTTAGGAAAAAGTCCGGCTGTGCCTCTGCCCCATCAGCACGGTGGCGAACCAAAGTTAACCCCTCCATAATCACACTTATAGGGTAATCTTGATCGCGCTCCATCTGAGCAATATGAGGAAGCTCCAATATTTTCATTTTGTCCATAGCAGCAACGAGCTCCTCATAGGCATGATTATTGTACCCGGGCACCTGAGCGACAGCCACTTTCAGAAGGTCAGCCTCGTGAAGCTCCTCTATAGCCTCAGCCTTGCCACGCGCAAGCGCACACTGCACAACCGCCCCAAATTTGTCTACTACCTCTCGAGACTCCAAAGTACTGAGGGCAGCAAGGCGTAAACCATGGCTGATAAGCCATCCGCGCTCAGCAACCGTTGAAACCAACTGAGGGTATAACACCTCATCATATTCGATGCTGAGTTTGCGCAACTTCATCTCCTGCTCCTTCAGCATCCCATCAACAGCCTCACGAAACTTTCCCAACCGGGAGAAGTGCTCATCTTTACCTTTCTCCAAGTGATTCAAAGCCCAAACGCAAGAAGTCTTATACTCTTCCAACGCGGAACGCTCCTGACTAACTTGGGTCAGCAATGCTATCTTTTCCCCAGCAAGTTTTTGGGAATAAGAGCACGCTGACTCTGCTTCCGCCTGAGAACTGGCCAAGAGCGCCTTCAGCTGAGTAATCTCTTCATCCTTTTGCGAGCTCTGGCTGCTCTCCCCAGCATACCTTGTCTTTAGCTGCGCCACCAATGCAGCCTGGTGCGCTGCAACAGAAACGAGCTCCTCAACTAGTTGGTCCATGGGCACGCCCCCAGATGCCAACGACTCGGTGCCTTGGTCCTTTGAACCCTGAGGGTCAGCATGCGCGGGACTTTTCTTAGGCGGTGACTCCCCAGATTGCTCAGAAGTTAACCCAACAGCTTCAATACTGCACGCAAATAGTCGTAAATTAATAACGTGGCCAAAAAGTAAGATAAGCAAATTGGCGATAATACTTACTTGGGTGGAGCAGTCTCCTTTGAGCGAGAGGATGCAACATCGCTTGATGATGACTCCACGTCAAGAATGACAGGACGCTTTTTCCTGGAGGAGCTTGCGCCATCATCGCCAAACGCCCTCTTGTGCTTTAGTCCTTGGCCTGCCTCCTCTTCTTCCATGCTCTCCGCCACATCTATATGTGACGGCTCCACTAAAGGGGAAGGTACCCTGGGGCTGGGCACGCTTTGTAGAGGGGTCACCTCCAGCACAACGGGTGCATTACTCCTAGCTTCCTCCAAGTTAATCTCCATGGTACGCCCTGCGGTAGCATCCAGAATGGGGACTTACCCCTCTCTCAATGGGCGCACCCTTATCGTTGCCTGGCGCGGCTTCGCCAAGTTCACAACACGGAATAGATCCATCTCTGCGCAGCAAGAAACAAACAACAAACAAGTTATATAAAGTACAAAGGTGAAAAGAAAGGCTCACATTAATAAAGCTAAGGAGTACGAAGGACGAGCACCCACCCTGGCCATCCGCGTCTAAGAATGTTGGCACCTCATCAGGTCTACCAAAATAGTTGCGACTGATGCCCACATGCACCAAAAATTCCTCAGGGTAGGAATTGATGGGAATACGGTTGGTGTTTATCGTATCCGCATCCTCAGCGATGTATGTTCCAGGGAGGGGGCTCTCATCCTTTGGCAGCGAACTTTGGGTATAGAAAGCCAAGTGCCAGGGGAACAACGCTTTATCTACCCAGAAATAATTTTCCCTCCAATTCCTAAGCGCGTCCAGTTTATCAGTGTAACATTGCAGCCTCCCTGCGCGCTTAGCAAACGACACCCACCCGTTTGACCACGTTGTGTGGTAAAACGCGCTGAAGAGGTAGATGGCGGGGTTAATTGCCAATAAGCGGCAATTAACCTCGAAGTTTGTTATTTTTTCCGCACCTATACAGTGCAGCTGGGATATGTGCAGACGATAGTAGTTTAATACGTCGCACAAGAATAAGGATATGGGTACACGTTGATTCGTAAATTCGAAAAAACGTGTGTATACCCCTACCTTCCCTTCGGGGAAATCCGCTATTGACGCCTGCACAGCCGGAACTACCGGATGCAGCGCGAGTATGATATAATAATCCGAGGTGAACTCACGAAGTTCATCCTCGGTCATGTCGGAGGCAAAGTCAGTTAAAACACGGACCATGATATACTTTCTTAAATGCGCACGCGCGGACCTTTGGAATATTAAGGGTTTCTGGGTTGCAGTTTGAGTTTTTCAACAATGGTGGAAATGTTTTCTTTTACTGTGATAAACACAGTAAATGGGAGGCGATGGTTTATATAGATTTTTACATCCACGCGATGATCGACACGTGGACCCCACTATCTCTAAATGTGTGGATAGGATCTGTTGACATGACACATTTTCAGTTACTTTCCCATGATTTCCGAGGTGTGCATTTGAGGTATTTTGACTAGATTCACCGTGTATTCTTTAAGGCGGGATACCTTTTTAGCTTCTCTGTTACACTTCGAAGAATTTATGGGCTACAACTATTAGTCTAGCATCCGCAGGTTGTCCCTGCGCATACTAGACTGGGGGGACATGATGACGTATAGTCCGCATTCGGGTCATGAACCCGACCAATGACTGCTACTAGCGAGCCTAGTACGACTGGGCTAACCCGATAACGGTTTGGGCTCACGAAGGCCCAACCCAAAGTTATTTATAGCTTATGATATCAGATATCTCTTATCTTGGGAGATAGGTGTTTAATAACCGATTTAGGCGGGATACGCCAAAGTTTGGGGAACACGAAACCAATAAGGGTTTCGTGTGTATATAAAGGGCATCCCAGCCCTCATTAAAGGTACGATCTCTAACCCTAACTCTCCATTAAACCCTAAAACCGATTACTTACTCTCACGCCAGAGGATAATCGTGGGAGACAATCCCACGATAAGCCTAACGGTGTTTTCTGTTTACTTAGTGCGCAGGTCTCAAGCATTAAGATCCAATTGATACGGGAACCGGAGTCCAAACAAGGAACGCCCAACTTTTGTATCAACAGTCACGAACAATTATGTACCTTCTAAGAGGAATTCGGTCACACCACGTATCAAACCAAACAAATGTAAACCACTTAAGGTAGCTTAGTGACAAAAGGGATTGTGACTATCACTCTAACATGGGTAAGGTCTCAACTTTAATTCATACTAGGTGAAAAAAACCCTAAAATGGCCACGCCAACCTCTTGAAAAGGGCAGGCTTTACCCGGCTTGAGTTTGTGTGACGGTGGGTTCAGTCAAAAGGTTAGAAAACATGTTTAACCAACCAAAAAAACAAATGTAGACTTACCATTCCCAATTTGTTACCATATAAACGAACGAATTACATCACGCATCTTAATTAGCTTTCTCCATCCCAACTCTTTCCCGTGTGAGGGGGAACATCCCAAAAACTTCTCCCATTGAGTTTATACGAATGTACGTAAAGGACCCATAGAGATTCCCTAATCGTTAGAATGCTCGAAATAAGTGATGCCATACCAGTGGTATTAAACGTTTGTAAATGTCTAACACCTAGACCACCTTTAGATTTTGGAACACAAAGCGATTCTCAAGAAACTTTAACTGCTCAATATTACAAATAATACGAACAAGGGGAATAATATCGATGCCCAATAGATATGTATAGAAGATAGGACCGCCATGACAAGTTAGAGACATCCCACAAAAGATAAACACTTATTCTTCCAATCACTTATACGATTCTCCACACTCTCCTCGAGCACTTTGTAATCCCTATAAAACAATTTAGAAGCAATGAGAGTGTGGAGAGTGTGGAGGCAAAACATGAGGCAAAACATTGCATGCTTTTTGCTAAAATTGGAACAAGCCCAGACACATCTATGAACTCATTTAAGGCGTCAATAAGTACGTTTATGGAACTAGCATCACCACATGAGGCAAAACATTGCAAAAGTAGGCATGCTTTTTACTAAAATTGGAACAAGCCCAGACACATCTATGAACTCATTTAAGGCGTCAATAAGTACGTTTATGGAACTAGCATCACCACATGCAAGCAAGAAAAGATCATATGTAAACAAAGTTTAATGATCTTTTGTTTCTCATAACGGTTATGATAACGAAATACTCTTACCTCTTGGACATTATGCTCCAAAATAAGAGTTAGAACTTCCATAACCAAAGAAAAAAAGATAAGGGGACATAAGGTCCCCTTGTCTTAACCCTCGTCTACCCATAAAATAGTTGTGTAGAACCTCATTTATGTTAAGGGAGAATGAGACACTCATAACACACACCATAATCCAGTTAAACATAATCGGATGGGATCCAAACCCAACAAGAGTACTCTTTATAAACTTCTAGTCAACCGTATCATATGCCTTTTGAATATCAACTTTATAGGCACGTCGATGGGGACCACATTGTGCATAAGTTCTTGTATTAACAAGATTTTATCATAAATTCGTCTACCAGGCACAAAGGCTGATTGACTAATACTTGCAACATCTCCCAATCCTTCATTAATACGATTAGTGATAAGCTTACAAATACATTTATAAATAACATTGCAATAGGAAATCGGACAATAGTCATTAATACGAGAGAGAGTAGTAACCTTTGGTATAAGGGAAATGATGGTATGGTTAACCTCTTGTAGTTATTTACCATTACTAAAGAAGTCATGAACATTAGAGCACATATCATCTCCTACAATGTCCCAAGCATGCTTAAAGAAAGAGGAGGTGAACCCATCAGGTTCCAAGGCTTTTTTTTATCCCCTATAGAAAACATAACAGCTTTGATCGCATCGTTAGTGATTCTATGAACCGTAAATGGCGCTTTATTCTTATCCAGACGTCTAGAAAACAACCCCTCGGTTGGAAGGTGAATGGTACTTCTTTCTACACCAAGGAAACTCTTATAATGCCTCGCAAAGAAATTAGGAACACCACTACCTTCAAACTCAACACCATGAAGATCTTTCACCATCTCTATTCGACCCATTTGATTCCTACTTTTAACTGTTATGAAAGAAGTCAGAATTAGAGTCACATGCTTTTTACCACTCCACTTTAGCTTTTTTATTTATGGGCACGTTCCTCATCTAACACCGCGTCCTTAAAAGCATTAAGATAAGCAACCTCTGCCTCCTTCAAAGTGATATTAGACAGATCACGGATCAATAGCTAGCTGCACTTCATCTAACTCCTTCCTTAAATTAATGACACGATTATGAAGGTTTCCATGCTCATACAACAATTTACGAAAAGGAGTCTTCAATGAATTAAACTTTTTAACCACTTTAAACATATTACAACCATAGTCACATGGATCGGGGATCGTGCCGGTACGGGGTCGAGGATCGGGATCGCGGTTGGCTAAGTACCTATAATCCGGTTCGAGAGGGGGTAGGTTCATCTAGGAACGCTCCGGTACGATGAACCCAATTATCAATATATTCCTAAGGGTTATAAATAATCCTAATATTTACTTATAAAACTTTTATAAAAGTATAAAAATAGTAAATTGCATATTAATGTTTCTCGGAGTTTTTAATTCTGCCATAAATCATAGTCAAATATTAACAAAAAAAAATCACATCACGGTTTGAAAGGTCATGATTCGGATCGTTGAGTTTCCTGATCCCGACTGAATCGTACCCGATTTGGGAACACACGAACTGGATCGCAATGCGTGGCCTTTCCAGTGAATTATGTGACTATGATTACGACCCACCATATCTTTAGACCAAGCATTCATGAACACGTCCTTTAAATTATCTTTAATGACCAGAAATTTAGAGAATTTAAAAGGCTTTGGTTTTGATGTAGTTACCATTGGAATCTTCAAAACACATGGAGAGTAGTCCGAAATTCGGTAGGGTTGAAATACTGCATAAGAACCTGGGAATTCATCATTAAAGTTCACATTACCAATGACCCTTGTTAATACAAATAAGCCGTGAAAACGTTTATTTATATTTTACGATCTTCTAATGTTTTGTCGATAACAAACGTAAAATCATTTTAACGAAACAAATAGAATACGTAAATGGTTTGGACTAATAGTTTTCTAACACACTTACGCTTTCACATAAAACACTAAAACAAGTATAAGTGATTTTATGACTTAGATACATATGTACAACAACTAGTGTTTACATACTGGGTTAAACATATACTTAAACTAAGTATACCAAAATGGGTAAAAACAAGTATATACTAAATAAGTAAAAACTAGCAAATGGTTTTGACCCATAACCCATGGTTTTATTTATACCACTTAACCAAGTTCATTGTATCCTTAAGATACATTGTATCTAGAAAGAAAACCATGGATCAACCCATAACCCATGACCTATGACCCATAACCAAAAATACCCATGGGCAAAGAGGAGCGTTCCACGGATCCCTGGCTTTGTGCTAGCCAGATCCCAAGTGGAAGGGTTCCGTGGGATCCGGGGAAACAGTAGGATTTTTCTCTATAAATAGTGAGCCATTTCTTCATTATTTCTCACCCCTTTCCAATACACTTTCTCCTCTGAGTTAAATCTCACGAACCTTAGATCCAAGAGATCTATGTTTGTAGTTTTGTTTTTGTGTGATCTTTTAGGTTCCTCTTAAAGGCAAGATCACCACCATTGAAGTTGAGCAAGCTCAAATCCATGAGTTGCCATGCTTCCTCATCATCAAGGCTATTGAAGTCCTCTTGTTGATGATCTCTTTCTTTCTTCAAAGAAGTGTAGTGTTAAAGACATTAGTGAAAGATGTCTCAAATGTCAAGACGAAGATATTAGTGAAGGGTATCTATTGTCTATAGGATAAGCACTTGTGGTAGGTGCTTAGAAGTCAAGACAAGAAGCATTAGTGAAAGGTGCTTAGAAGTCAAGACTTGACGCATTAGTGAAAGGTGCTTCGAAGTAAAGACACAAGACATTAGTGAAAGGTGTCTTGTAGATCTAGTCAAAGGCATTAGTGAAAGGTGCCTTAGATGTACATTCGATATGGTGTGTTTTTGATTTACTAGATAGACTAGCATTAGATCCAAGGATATTGATGTCCTTGATGATGTTGTAAAGGAGTAGATCTCCTTTGGGATTAGTCGTTGGTGTAGTGTGGTAGTAGTTCCTCCATTGCAATGGAACTAGGTGCTTAGCCTAGTACCTAATAAAGGGTAGGCGACGTTGTGAAGGTGTAGTTCACCTAAGGTGTGAAAGAACTCGGTGGTTAGCCTAGCACCGTATAAAGGGTAGGCGACGTTGTGTAGGTGTGGTTCGCCTTGGTGTGAAAGAACTCGGTATTTAGCTTAGGACCGGAAAAAGTTTAAGCGACGTTGTGAAGGCTTCTCCGCCATAAGGAGATTGGTGTAGTGTTTACAAACTCTCGAGTAGGTGACTCGGGGAGTGGAGTAGGGCAAGGAAGGTGTCCTTGTAGCCGAACCACTATAAATACTCGCGTTGTGGTTTTGTGCTTCTTACTCTTATCGTTTTCATTACATATCTTTATATGCTTGTTTATCAACATCCAACACACACAACCAAATAGATTGACATAAGTCGATCTGAATAGTTTAAAAGGAAGTTTTAATTGGTAAAACTATTCAACCTCCCCCTTATAGTTTTCCACAATTGGCATCAGAGCTTCGTTACCAAGTTTCTTGAAGTATATTGTACTTTAAAAACTTGATACGATCCATAGTTAATTGAAAACTACAAAGAAGGTTTTTCATAAAAACAAACACCATGTTTTTCAAAAACTATATGTTTGGATGTTGAGTTGATAACAACATTTTTATATATATATCTTTTCATTTAATTGCACTAATCTTCTTTGTGAGTCAAAGCTCATACCCACCAAGCTTTAGGAGACGCTTGGTAACAAGAATACCTTCCTTAAGAAGGTATCTTAAACGCTAAGGAGCGGGAATCATCTAAATGACATTTGTCATTTGTAAAGACATTCCTAAGTGCACTCGAGGTATGACTTTCCATTTATATCTGAATGATATTAGTTTAGTAAATAAGTGTTATATGTTAGGTATCTATTTGAGTAGATTTTTGTGTTTACACATGATCTACATGAAGCTTCGTTAGGAAGCCTTTTTCTCTCATACGTGTTATATTTCTCGTCTATAGTCATAGTATATATAGCTTATGTTTTATTTCTTTTAATCCTATAATAAAACAAAAACACGAATTTCAAAAATTCTTCCTTCCCTATTTATAATCCCACTCGACGCCCACTTTATTCAATCCTCACTTTTTCAAATTTTCCAATTTCAAAAATTCCCTCTCATTTAAAAAAACTTCATCTTCCTCCTCGTTCCATCTCATCCGAAACCAAGAAGATCCGTCATCAACATGGTTTACATCGCACTCGTGCTCATCGCCCTAACACTCATCGCACTTGTGTTCCCTATGATGAAGTTCACATACGGAGACATTTACTTTGTGTTGTTAATCTATATTGGGATCATATACCCAATCCTTTGTATCATCCTTAGTATTGAAATGCAATATTATTAATCTAGTTTATCTAGGTTACTATTATGTGTTTATCATTCCTTTTGATTTATACGTTTTATATTTTTGTGATACATTAGAGGTCATGTATGCATGCTAAAAGAAAATGTAGGTTAAAACATATCTCGTGGTATAAAAACTGTAAAACCTTTTATCAAATCTGTTTCTGTTACTACTGATCCACGGATCCAGGAAGATATACTATCTGGATCCCTTTTGTAAAGGAACCGTGGGATCCGTATTACTGGAAAACAGTTTTCATGCAAGATTAAAAACCACTATCTTTCTAAAAGTAATAATCCACTAGAATTTCAAAACCATGAGTTAGCTAAATGCTAAAAACCATTGTTAATAAAAATCTAATAAAAACGTTAGATTATTATAGGTTGACCATAAACATCACCTCTTATTAACCCATCACTTCTATAGGTTCAACTATGACGCATGAATACGAGTTTGATTTTTCACTCACTAACGTCTACACCCCGAACATCTCCCTTGAACCCAACACACCTGGCAATCATGTCCGTGGGTTCAATAATCTCGAAAACCGTCACTTCCATGAAGGACGTATTGTAGACACCTCTCTACAATTCGAAGAAGGTATCAATACCTCCTTCCGAGCCATAGGACTAGAATGTCTTCTTGAAATCAACGAGAAGATATGTCCAAGGTTCATAATGGAATTCTTCCGTCAAGTCGAACTCGTTCGTAACGAGGATCGCTCTCTATCTCTTTGGTTTTACATCAAAAACCAAAAGTTCACTCTAACCCTTGGGCATTTTGCTCACATTCTCTGGATTCCAAATCATGGACAAAGTGCCTTCACCGAAAATTGGTCTCTTGATTCTCTCTTCAACTTTCGTGAAGAAAATAGTCCATATTGTTCACACATACCCTCTCTGGAAGATTTAAATCGCATAATATGCAAACCTCGACCATATTACTCCAATCCAAACATTATCCATACACGGGATATCCGAGAAGAGTACAAGCCTCTTGCTCTCATTCTACATGAAAATTTTTAGAGTCTTAGGGGAAATCGAGATATTCTTCCCGCTTGTTGTGCTCACATGTTGTACTGTTTGCTAACACAACAACCATACAATCTCGCCTACTTCTTCGCAAGGCGAATTGCAAATCTTCAAGGCTCCAAGGATAAACTCATCCCTTATGGAATGTTCTTGACAGGCCTCTATCACAATGTTATGCACTTCCATCCTCAATTTCAAAGTCCGTTGTACGTACTTGTGAACAAGATGATGGAACCGCTAAACATATCTCTTGTAAAACCTGAAAATCTAAGACACGTAAAAAGACTAAAATACCCTTGGAATCGAAATTTATAAAATACGTACAAGACATTTATAATCATTTAACGAAATTAAAAACTTAACTAATATGTGTACATGATCGACATTGTACGACGAAAAGTTAAACGTCTCGCTAAATAGTTGGGCCATTCATTTGGGCCTTGTTGTCGTTAATGGTGAACCAAGTTGGGCCGTTTGTTGTGTTCGTTTGGATCAAGAGGCCGAAGCCCACACCCCCCTAAAGCCCTAACCGAATTTTTTACTACCACTATATATGCAACACTTTAACCTCAAATTGAAACCCTAGTTTTGCCTCTTTTGTTTTTCTTGTTCTATTCGGCCGAAGCCTAATTCCCCCTTGGTGTCGAGAGTTTGTTTCCAACGAGCTAAGGTATAACAACGTTCTATTCGTCTCACTTTGATACGCCTAATGTTATTATATATTGTATCGTGTTTTTTTTTGAATCGAATCTTGTGTTTTTGGTCGAGCCGTATGAAAACAAAAGCAACAAATATGAATCGGATCTAATATAATTAGAGAGCATGTAATGTAATATGTATTGTATGAATTTGTATTAATTATGTCGAGCCACTATAAAACCGAACCACATATATAGATGTTATCATGCCTAATAAATTCGAAACCCTAATTGGAATGGAACCCTAAGTGTAATTAATGGTCTAAACATGTGATTATAATGGTTTTAATAAACCCTAAAACTGGACAGCATCATATGTCGAATTTGTGTGTGTTATAGATCCAATTTTATAAGTGCAATAATCTGGGTTTTTGTTGGAAAAGTTTATTTTATGTCTTAGTAAAGTTTTCCAAGTGGTTTGGTCGGATTTGGAGTTGTCTAAGTCGTATTTTTGAATTTTACAAAATCAAGTGTCAAAGCTGAGAAAACGGGTCTGAAATTTAGTTGTATTGTTTGATTTTTCATTTTCAAACCATAAGGAATTGAGAGCTCTCCTTTTACAGGAGTGATATTTATGACATAAATGAATTTCTGGGAGTTCTGGGGATTTTTCCAAGGTGTCTAAACAGGTTCAATAAGCGTAAACTTTTAAGGTGTATTTTCTGATCACTTTCTGGATAGGTCTGGACTTGTGATTTTCCATAGGCCATTTAGCATGGAAATAGAACCCACCAATTTTTGTAGAGTCTCTTAACTCATATAGGAAACCCTGGGATTTTGCTTGATTTCATTTGAGCTAAGTAAGTATTTTTTTAAAAATCGCTAAAGTCCGGTCCGAATATGAGTTTAAGAAACTGAAAGATAAAATATGATATCAATAGGTAAAACACTTACAAATGCATAAGAAGCTTATAAAATGAGAATATACTTATAACTCTAAGAATGTTAATGCGATGAATCCGTTATAACTTAAATAAGCTAATGAGTATTAAATAAATCATAATCCGTGTAGATTCGTTGAAGGAGACGCGACGTTATATCTTCGTGGTTCACTCGTTCGTTTGCTTTTCTCTCATTTGCTTTAAGGTACAGATATTCTGACCTTTTCAGTAAAGGTTCCTTATGACGTTCTTTTCGTTAGCTTTCTTATTTTACTTATTAGGGTTTCCGATGCCATTGCTATGAACCCTTTTCTGATTGTTTGATCTGTTGCTTATCTGAACCTCTGTTTATTTGAACCATGCAATATCTGATTTGAACTTTATGTTAGGAAGACTTTGATATGTACATTTGTTGAACCTTGTTATATTTGATTATGAACTTCTTCTTAGGGGCACTAAAAGTTGAATTTCTGATTATGGAAGTATAATATGTAATTATGATAATAAACTTCTGACCTCTGAATATTAGAATATGACCCTTATGATATGAATTATCTGACATGTTATCTGTGATCTTTGTGTTTGATTATGACCTGTGTCATATCTGCAATTTTGTTTGACCTAAGTTAGTTTGACACCCGAGCCAAATTATTAACTAGTCATGGGGGTTCCATGTCCGTGTCAGTGATGCACCTCTGACATGACTCTAGGCCAGTAGAGTGAAGTTCTGCCACGTCCCTTATCTGTTATCTATTATGAGCTCAAGTTATATTATATTACCAATACTTATTTGTGGGGCGTATGGATGCATCCTAGATCTGATCTGTTATCCGAGATGATTTGTCTAGTGAATGATGTCGTGTGCAATACGCGTCTTCACAACTTCTGGGAGCTAGCTACTCCAAATTATTTTCTAAGATTATTTCTGTATATGTATGATGTTTCTGATATGATATGTCTGGGCTCGTGGTAGTTAACTAAATCTTTATCTGTTATTTCTATGTTAAGTATTCTGAGTATGTTTCGGTATGTTCAAGTGTTTATGATTATGTGCTGGGCTTATTATATGTTATTATATGAGTTTATGCTTTTGCATGTTTATGTGACTACCGTCTGTTATGCTAGGTTATGATTAACATGTTTAAATATGATTCACATGCTGTCATCTGATGTTATGTTAGTTTATCGTTATGTGAATTCGTTTATTTGTAAGATGAATGTGCTAGTGTGGAAATAAGCATCCTGAAGGTTGATAAGTATAATTGTTCCGTTAATCTGGTAAACTGTGCCTATACGTTAGGGTATCTAGTTGGTTATGATCTGATCTGCTATGTTAAAACTCTGCTGATGTTAAGATTTGATCTGAAAACTGGTTTAGCTTATGATATCTGTTCTGATAATTGCTAATGGCTATGTTATGTCTTTGTCTATTGAGTTATAGTTTGTCTACTGTGTTTTCTGTCTGTATGTGTGACCTGCCATGTTAAAATTCTGCTTATACTAAAGTTTGATCTGGGGAAATGGTTTAATTTATAATGTCTGGCCTGTTAACTTACTATCTGCTATGTTATGCCTCTAGTTCATTTAATTATAGTTTTTGTAAGGTGTTCTCATTGGTATGTGTGACTACTATGTGTTGACTGTTGTTTTCCGCTGCTACGACACTGGTTAAGTTTATTAAATGTAGATTAATTGATTTGTATGAATGCCATGATTATTTTCTAGGAATTGTTTTCGTTAGTCTTTAGACTTTTCGTTTGGTTTATATGTAATCTATTGTCTTGATATGTTAAGTGTCTGGTTATTCTGAAGTGTTTGCATTTGTGTCGTTAATGTGCTATGAGGTGTTTAAACTGTTATGTGTTTCTTTTGGATTTCTGTATATTTGTGCTTCCACAGAATCCTAACTGATTCAGTAATCTCATTTCGTTGCGATTTCGTTATTTGTATATTTGTTTTGTTTAGCTTTCGTTTTGTTATATCTGTTCACTGGGCTTTGTAAGCTCAGCCGCATTTTTTTTTCCTGCGGCAGGTTTTTAGGTATTTCAAGGTGAGCTTATGGGATAGCTGATCTGGGTTTGAGAGTAGAGCTGAGAGCAAGATTTGACCATAGAGATTTTAGATTTGTTTTGAAGTTTAGCTATTTATGTTTTCTTTTTGAATATTTTGTAAGGGCTTCCGCTATTGTATAGTACTTAAGGTTCTGATATGAAACTGTATTTGTGATATCTTTACCCTTGTCGGGTTGGGGTGTTACATCTCTCATGAAGACTTTCTTCATTCTTGATTCCACCAATACCCATCAATCACATAATGATCCTCCTAGCGAAGACACTCAAGGAACCTAGAATAGTCAAATAGGATCAATTCTACTCTACTCATTATTTATCAATGTAATCCTATTTCTTTCATGAAATAAAACATCTTACATTTGATATCTTAGGTTTAGAACTCCTTTAAACAAAACTTGGAATATAATGCTTTGTCAAGATCATTGCATACCTTTAGTAAAGGTTTTGTCTAGCAGACAGACGGATCCCAAATGTTGTACTAAATGGATCCCTACATCTAGGGAACCGTGGGATCCGGCAAAACAGAAAATGCAATTGCAAGCATTGTATGACAAACACATCCTTAGAACACCTCACACTAAGCTACACATAGTGTCTTAAGTTAGATTAAGACTTTATCAAGATAGGTTGATCTTTCCTACTCATTCCAACTCACATAGAACACACTCTAAGATATTCATAGATCTATCACTTTGTTTTAATCCATCACTCTTCCGCTCTCAAAACTCACACTTCATATTTTTACCCTTCACATCTAAGTTAAAAATCTTTTATAACAAAATTGATCATAAATCAATCTCACCTCAAAATTGATCTAAGTTGATCAAATCCTAGTTTTCCCATCTCAAAACCATTAGGATATTTTCCAAAACACAATCCTAAGTCACAACCTCATCTCTAGGATCATTTAGCTTCAATTGACACTCTCTTCTTTAGTGTCATCCTTGCTCATTCATTGGTACTCATGAAAGTTCCAAATCCTTCTACAAAAGACAATCATTAGCTACATCACTCACCACCTTCAAGTACTTAAGCACCCCTTCATTTAAGACACTTAGGAAGACTGAAACACTCAAGATGTTATAGGTTTTATATTTTAGAAACATCATTTCCACTCTTTCATAGCTACTGATAGCCGGATCCCTAGGATTAGCCTAGATGGATCCCTCTGAGAAAGGAACCGTGGGATCCGGATGACAGTATAGATCAAATCTTGCTAAAACAATCATTTCAACTTATCTTCCTAACTCAAACACTTCATCTCATCTTAAATGAGTTCCTAGATCAGTCCAACCTCTGAAGTTGACTCTTGTGCATGTCAATCATCACACTCCAATGAATCCTAGTGGCTTAAAGCTTAAATGCACTCGCCAAATTTCTTAGTTTATAAACCACTTTGTTAGGACCTCCATAGTCATCACTCTCACTCTAACTTTCAGCTCTTGAAATCATTTCATCATGAGAAAAACCCCAAGTAGTAACTTATCCACCAAAGAACCACCCATGAAAAAGGCTCGTGTTATACACGAAATCTCCTCAACCGAATCATCTCCCGTCAAACCAACAAATGAGAGAATCCTTCATCATCCAATCAAACCAATTCCTAAAAGGATAGTACCCACAAAACTACCTATGCTTAACACCACCATACCTCCTAGGCCAAACAATATCATCTCCACTAAACCATCACCATTGGTTCCTAGAAATATTTCATTTACTTCACCACTATCATCACCACACCTCTACAATTTAGAGGACTTGCCTCCTAGGCCGTCTCATCCGCTTCCGCCAACAACATTCTCCTCATTAGGAGGAATAATGGTTCAAAATCAAGGTGTTGAGTCAACACTTGCTCCGGCTTCCTTTTCGCCGTCTCCATCATATAATCCTATATGGATTATGAGAAATCATCAAAGTCAACCACCCGACCATATGGAAGTTGACACTTCCTTACCACCACCATCATTCTTGGTCGAGGCATTCTCAAATGCACCTCCACCAATCCCTCCATCGTTTGAAGCTCCGCAAGCCGCTTCACTTGATCCTTCGCATCAAGCCATTTTATTTCCTCCACCACCACTACCTAGCCATGACAAAGATTGCTATCATTGTCAACATGTTGAAAGTTTGATACATGAAGTACGAGAAGACCAACGTTTCATGTTCTATCATCTCCTAGAACGTTTCGACGAGATCAAACCTAAACAAAACTTGAGCTAGAAGATTTTAGTGGTGTCCTAGCATCAAGCGTTGGATAGTCTAGAAATTCCTAGTCATGTATTGTCTATTTTCTTACTTTTAGAGTCATGTATATCATAACTCTTGTTTTATTAAATAGAATTACATGTTACTTGTTATTTTTCTGAGAATATGTATTCATATCTCATTTATGTGATAACATTACTTGTTATATCACCTTTGCTGATTTTAGTCATCAGCCAGACGGATCCCTCAGTATTGCCTAGACGGATCCCTACTAGGAGGGAACCGTGGGATCCGTGAAGTCAGAAAGTTTTTTTTTTAACTTAAATCACATTTGCAGGAAATTGTGAATTATACTTGTTTTCTAACCCTTGTTTTGCAGTTATTCAATTAACACATAAAGAATTTGACATCCTAAAGCTAGGGGGAGCTTGGTGTCAAAACAATACGTTGCAAAATTACTTGCAACCTTTGATTTAAATTTCATAACTTCCCGTTGCAAATATTGCAATCATCTAGGGGGAGCACACCCGTCACATAGACGTAATCTTTTGCATAAGTTAGTTGCAAATGAACTAGATTAGAATTAGTTTCTTGACGCCCTTACTTAGGGATGGACTCGTCAAGGGGGAGTAACGACGAGATCCTTTCTCGTTACTTGCTCTCTATTTTTTTCTTTCCTTTCACATGTTTTTCTTAAAAACGATGTGTTGCTTTCTTTCAAACACTTTTTGTTTCGACAAAAAGAGGGAGAAGAAAGTAAAAACTACAAATTCAAACTTTTAAGAATTTTAGATTTTTACTTAAAATAATTTTATGTTTTGTCATCAACAAAAAGGGGGAGATTGTTAATACAAATAAGCCGTGAAAACGTTTATTTATATTTTACGATATTCTAATGTTTTGTCGATAACAAACGTAAAATCATTTTAACGAAACAAATAGAATACGTAAATGGTTTGGACTAATAGCTTTCTAACACACTTACGCTTTCACATAAAACACTAAAACAAGTATAAGTGATTTTATGACTTAGATACATATGTACAACAACTAGTGTTTACATATTGGGTTAAACATATACTTAAACTAAGTATACCAAAATGGGTAAAAACAAGTATATACTAAAATGGGTAAAAACAAGTATATACTAAATAAGTAAAAACTAGCAAATGGTTTTGACCCATAACCCATGGTTTTATTTATACCACTTAACCAAGTTCATTGTATCCTTAAGATACATTGTATCTAGAAAGAAAACCATGGATCAACCCATAACCCATGACCCATAACCAAAAATACCCATGGGCAAAGAGGAGCGTTCCACGGATCCCTGGCTTTGTGCTAGCCGGATCCCAAGTGGAAGGGATCCGTGGGATCCGGGGAAACAGTAGGATTTTTCTCTATAAATAGTGAGCCATTTCTTCATTATTTCTCACCCCTTTCCAATACACTTTCTCCTCTGAGTTAAATCTCACTAACCTTAGATCCAAGAGATCTATGTTTGTAGTTTTGTTTTTGTGTGATCTTTTAGGTTCCTCTTAAAGGCAAGATCACCACCGCTGAAGTCGAGCAAGCTCAAGTCCATGAGTTGCCATGCTTCCTCATCATCAAGGCTATTGAAGTCCTCTTGTTGATGATCTCTTTCTTTCTTCAAAGAAGTGTAGTGTTGAAGACATTAGTGAAAGATGTCTCAAATGTCAAGACGAAGATATTAGTGAAGGGTATCTATCGTCTATAGGATAAGCACTTGTGGTAGGTGCTTAGAAGTCAAGACAAGAAGCATTAGTGAAAGGTGCTTAGAAGTCAAGACTTGAAGCATTAGTGAAAGGTGCTTCGAAGTAAAGACACAAGACATTATTGAAAGGTGTCTTGTAGATCTAGTCAAAGGCATTAGTGAAAGGTGCCTTAGATGTACATTCGATATGGTGTGTTTTCGATGTACTAGATAGACTAGCATTAGATTCAAGGATATTGATGTCCTTGATGATGTTGTAAAGGAGTAGATCTCCTTTGGGATTAGTCGTTGGTGTAGTGTGGTAGTAGTTCCTCCATTGCAATGGAACTAGGTGCTTAGCATAGTACCTAATAAAGGGTAGGAGACGTTGTGAAGGTGTAGTTCACCTAAGGTGTGAAAGAACTCGGTGGTTAGCCTAACACCGTATAAAGGGTAGGCGACGTTGTGTAGGTGTGGTTCGCCTTGGTGTGAAAGAACTCGGTATTTAGCTTAGTACCGGAAAAAGGTTAAGCGACGTTGTGAAGGCTTCTCCGCCATAAGGAGATTGGTGTAGTGTTTACAAACTCTCGAGTAGGTGACTCGGGGAGTGGAGTAGGGCAAGGAAGGTGTCCTTGTAACCGAACCACTATAAATACTCGCGTTGTGGTTTTGTGCTTCTTACTCTTATCTTTTTATTACATATCTTTATATGCTTGTTTATCAACATCCAACACACACAACCAAATAGATTGACATAAGTCGATCTAAATAGTTTAAAAGGAAGTTTTAATTGGTAAAACTATTCAACCCCCCCTTCTAGTTTTCCACAACCCTATCAATCTTGTTCAGAATACCGATACCCCTCTTCGGTTTTTGAACCAAAGTGAAATGAAAATCTGTAGAGTTAACATCCATCACTTCAATTTGTTCAACATATTCTTTAAAGTCTCTCATACCAATAATGATAATTCACGAGCCAAAGAAATTGTCTTCCAAGTTTAAAGATGAGTTGAAGTCCCCTAGCAACGTCCATGGTTTGTCACAAACAAAATGCTTATGAACACACATATTTTAGCATAACACTCTTCTATCTTTTTAGAGATTATCAACACACACAAACGATTAAACGAGAGCTTTATTATCAGCTTTTAAAATAAGGTGGACATGTATGACTTGGTTGTTTGGGATAACACCAAAACATCAACCAAATTAGTATTCAACCAAGAATAATCCGATTCCCTTTATCACATAAGTTCCCATTCGAAGACCATTCCCATTTCCTTCAAATCTTCTTATAAATGTTAAACAAACAAGAAACGTCAACATGTGATTCAAGAATTGCACACACATTGAGGTTGTTCTCATTTACCACCTGTTAAACCTCTTTTTGTTTAAGGGCGCGGTTCAAGCCCCTTATATTCTAAATCCAATAAATAAATGCTAAATGGACTTAAAGTCGATTAGGGTTTTAATTAATGATAACCGACATCAATTATGAGGAATCGACAAAGATTTAATAAAAAACGAACAATATTCAGTGATTTATTGCAAAACCCCTAGATCCGATTACTAAAAACCATAAATTTTAATTGTAAAAGCGATTATGGTAATGAAAAATCAGTGATTTATCATCCCAACACAAGCTCATAAGCCTATATTGAGGGTTTTTGTTTGCGCAAAGGGTTTTAACCCAGAAAATATATTACTAAAAAATATAGTTAACTACATAGAATGTGGCCAAGTCCCACATTTTAGCCTATTACACTCGCAAAACAAACATAAATAATGTCACGACAACCACTAATCAACATTTGACTCAAATTGGTACCAAATAAAACAATATCATCTAGGTTGACCACAAGTGTTGATATCCATGTAGCTAATTAAGTTAGTCATTTTGTAATTGAAAGTCAACACCTTTTCTTTATCAAAACCGACCCAAATAAACCGGAAACGAGCCGTTAATGCCTAATAATTGTGTGTTTCTTGAGTTTATACATGTGCAGGTACGGATATCGCAAAACGGACAACAAAAAGAGAAAATAACAGAAAACTGAGCACGAGAAAGAAAAGAGTGCAAAAGCCGGAGCCAGGAATCAGTTTTATGGTTTTTTTTATCTTGGACGCTCAAATCTATATTTTACGGATCTCGGGTCATGATTGGCAAGTTTTCACAAAATACCCTCACCTTACCCAATTTTACCAAACAAACCCTCATCATTGCCATATTTACACTAAACACACTTATCAGTACCAAATTGTACCAACTACACCCTAACATCTCCAAAATTACATATTCAACCTTGCAAATTCACATTTGGCATTTTTGGTCCTTATGATACAAATGTATTACTAAGACCAATATTCACACAATCCCAATATTCACACAATCCCAACCCATTTTATTCAAATATCCACCACAACCAAGTTATCCCATAGCCCAATCACTAAAACAATATTACCCGTCCAAATCCCCTAACCCATTTACCCGGTTACACTTAAAATACCCCCAACCCATTTTTAATCCTTATACCCGATCAACCCACATTCCCTCCCACTTAAAAGAGTCAAAATAAATAATAATAAATACCCTGTTTTACCCTTCCGTCCCAAAAGAACCCCAACACTATTCATGCTTCTTCTTTACCTAAAATACCTACCATACCATCTCTATAAACATTCCAGAAGCTCCTGACATCATGTCAGGAATGACACGCTGGCAATCCGTGTGAGGAAAGAAGGGGTACACATGATCAAACGCATGAGATTTGTGCTTAAGATTGAAGCTATGATCAATGACCAAGATGAGAGTTCCTGAAGCTTCTCCAAACCTTAATTGAGCACTCAGCTTTTGCCATAAAAAGAATCCTTTCATCTCAGAATAGCTTGTCCAATTTTCCTGTTTTCATAAAATTGTTACCCTTTTTAATTCTGTCAATTTAATGTTTTGTTTAAGCTTTAATCACAGTTGTAATTTCACTTTGAAGTTGTAATTTTAGTTTTATTAATGAAATTTTAGTTTTTACTTTTAATGTTGTCTTAATCTTTCATTTACTGTTTTATATGCCACTCACAAAGTTTTTATAATTTTTAAATATAAGCTCATATAAGCTTGTTATAGCTTATATGAGCTTATTATTGTTTTCACTTGTCTTTATTTCAAATATTTTTAGAAAAGTCAAAATAAGAAACAATAAAAGTCAAAGTAGGATCTAGCTTAATTTCATATTTAAATTTGTCAAAAGTTTGTTCTAAATAGTCATTTTGTCATTTTAATTCTGGTTCATTCAAAATCTCTCAAGGTTCTTGGTTAGATCAGTTTTAAAATATGTTTTTATGAATTAACGGGGTGTTCGGATACACATTTTAAAGCAAGTACTAATCTGTTTTGAGCATTTATCTAGCTAAAGTCAGTCTTCATTTTAATTTGACAGTTGTGTTTCATTTAGTTTTTTAAAAGTATTTGGTTTCCTCTAGCTTTAATCTGCAATTTCAAAGTTTTCTTCAAGTCTATCTTAAAACCTTAAATCTGTCCAAGCAGTCTTTTTCTCTAGTCATTTTCAAGGTTCAAAGTAGGACCTAAGTCCTATTAAACTGTTTTTTCTAGTACTTAATATGTCATCGAATATCTGTTTCAGGTTTATTTTGGTTTCTATTAGCTTTAAGTTGTTAATTTTGCTTATCAAAACGTGTCTCCCAGGAACTGTTACCCCTTTGTGCAACAAATTGTCCCTTTATAAGTCAATATAGCTTATTTCTTAGCTGCTTATCTGCTTATCCTGTTGCTATTATTGCTTGATTTTTGGTTCTTAGTAAGTTCATAGTATTAGTTTTATCTGTTATGCCCTTTGAACCCTTTAGGTGCTTATTTGAGTGCTTAATTAGGTCTGCAAATAGCCACATCAGGCTGTTTTCACTGTAGTCTGCAATAGCCGACCTAATGTGCTTATTGGGTTAGAAGCTATTTTCTTGCCTTTTGTTCTCTGCTTATTAGGATAGATTTAGTCCTTATTGCTTAATTTACCCTTAGGATTTGTAGGATCGATATATTATTGTGTTGATGATTCGGGTGGTCTTGGATGATCAAAATACATGTTTGCCATTAGAGAGAGAAGTAGAGAGTTGGGTGTTTTCTTGCTAGAGACTTGGTATACAAAAGTATGGAATGTTGGATTGAAAAGCACTACCCCTTCCATAGATGGAAGGGGTATTTATAGTTACATGAAATACGACCTCCTATCGGCCTGTGGATCAGGCATACAGTGGGTAAAGACCCGTTCTTCCTCCACAGTGTTGCACTAAACTAAACTATGCTAATAATTAACTAACTAACTACTAAATAACGTAAATACCGACACGTCTACGAGCTAACATATTCTAGACCTTAATTGGGGTGACCGATACTTTATCATGGAATTTCCAATTCCTAACAATCTCCCCCTAAGGGAGGTCACCCCATGATTTACATTTTGAATCCTAGCATTCTATTCTTGACTTCGTTCTTGAGCTCGTAGACTTCAATTCTTCAAATCTGCAATCTTGTGCTTTAGCAGTGATACTTCAAAGTCCGCATAGTTTAGTACTTTCAGTGGAGGTCTTTGAACTGATCCGCATCTTTGATGATCTTTGAGCTTTCATTGAGATCATCAGCCACAGTAAATCTCTGGATCACCCTTTATTGTGTTGCCATCATGTGAAGTTGTGACTATCGGACCGACATGCTCACACTTTTGAATCATGACATCTTTCCATCAGAGTAGCGAAAGCCTTACTGGTTCATGATATTTGCAGCAGCGAAGCAGAAGCATAGTATGAAATATCAGAGCCAAGTTATGTAGATATGCACCAGTCATGATTTCTTCAAATTAAGTGTAGATGCTGTGAGCATGCGGCTTTGGATTGACTCCTCAATTCTGATCAGCTGCAACCGTCCAAATGTACCTGCAAACAACAGTTAGCAATAAAACACACGAAAGTGTCTTTGATCACTTTCGTTGAATTAAGGTACACGGCCCACGGTTCCCCGTTGATCAGTACAAGTACTGCCTGTGATCAGGTAGGATTCCTAAGAATCTCCTTGACAGGGTTTCGCAGCTGCTCTAGCTGTTCTCAAACCGGAACGTCTCAAAGAAGACAACACGGAGTGAGTGAACCAGCAAATTGAGATTCACTGATTGATGAAAAATGATTTGAAAAACAATCGCGTATTGCTTGAAGAAAGAGTTTTTCAATTCAACGAAGGTTTTATGGGAAAGATCAATTTTCAATCAAAATACTTTTTGTATTTAAAAATAGTACACATTCGATGTGCTAGTGAAAAGAAGAGATTTGCACATCGAAGGGTTTTTATAAAAGTATTTTTTCAATCAGAGATACTTTTTAAATTTGAAAATGAATACACATTCAATGTGCTAGAGAAAAGAACATTTGCACATCGAACGGTTTTTCCAAAAGTATTCGTCAATTCATTTCCTGGACCAAGGTTGATTCAAGAATGAATCTCCCCATCGTTTCTATCCAGTTGTCACAAGTTTGATCTGTTGAAAAGATCTCACATGCCACCTACCAAGAGCTTGTTTAATGTTGGCTCTAGAAGGCTTTCCATCTTCATCGTGAATATTGTTACATATCACTCGGATGTTCTGGCAATTACCACAAGGATAATGCGTAGGACTCTCAAAATATACTTACTTTCCACATTGTGTGAAACAGCAAGTCTTCATTAATTTAGTGTCCTAATGAGATATTGTGGATGATCTCTTGGCTCTAGACTCGATTGTGCACATTTGGTTTCCTATACCGGAGACTAGGGAGAGGGTCTCCTTCTTCAATATCAACAATCTCTAAGAGAAAGTCGATAGATTATGTCGGTTCCCCATGAGAATGAAACAAGCCCTTTTAAGAGGAACTTGAGTAGCATGGGAAGTTTAGTGCAGTGCGTCACTGGGTCCATGACGTCTTGTCTTCAATACCAGTGTTACCTTAGTAACCACCAGTAGCATATGTATTGAACCCGGTTACTGCCCTAAGGTTGAATTATTGGAGGGCTAGTTCTTTTCACCCTTTTCTCATTTCATTTCTTTTTCATTCTTCAACCCCTTCAGTGCTTACCGAGACTTCATAACTAGAACCTTGTTGGGTTTATTCCAGTACTAGCTCTGTCTCAGTCCGCACTCTTCCCATATTCTCATTTTTCTCCTTTTTTCAACATTCCTAAGGACTCTACACTATCTAGTGGATTGTCCCTGGGTAGATCCCTCCGGTTCTGGCGGATCGTGGGAACAAATACCTAACCTAACCATCCTTATAACTCCATGCATAAAGTAAATTGGTCGGTCTTTTGGTATTGTCCATTCTTCCATTGAAACCAATTAAAAAATCATTTGGAAAAACAATCAAGGTACTTGTGATACGAGATGAAAGTATTTTGTACCTTAAACGTTTTGATCATTTAGAAAACCTCCCCCTCAACATGTGCATATGATTTAGAAATTGTTTAGCACATGGAGGCAAGAGGACTTTGAAATATTTTATTTGATCACAATTTTCATACGAAAAAGCCATTTGATTTTCTTGGTAAAATTCTCCCCCTCAATATGTGCATAGGATATTTGAAATCATTTTATCACATAGAGGCAAGAGTTCATTTGAAGCACATCCACGAATACAAAAGCCATTTAAGAAACCATTTGCTCCCCCTCAATATGTGCATCGATAACCGAAAGAGTTTAGCACATATTAGAGAGAACTTGCACTTTGAATCAAATCGATCATCATTTATCAAATTTCATATTAAATCACAAATTCTCCCCCGATCAAAAATATCAAACCCATTGAGATTTTGGATCCCAAGTGATTTAATAAGGTTTAGAAAAACATGGGAGAAAATGTGCCTGATTTAAAAAACTCATCTTGTTTTTGGATAAATCCTCCTCCTCAACATGTGCATTGTATATTTGAAGTCATTTGGCACATGGAGGCAGGAGTGCCTTTAAAGGACTAAAACCATTTCCATTAAAACAGATTTGAGATTTAAATCACGATCTCTCCCCCGATCAAAAATTTTAAACCAATTGAGATTTTGGATCCCGATTGATTTAAATCATTTAGAAAATTTGAGGGAAAGACGTGGCAACATTTAATTTTGAAAAATGATTGATAAGGATCAATTTAAGACATTAAAGATCGTTAGTGTCAGGTATGATTGTTTTTAAGAGATCTTTAAGTAAAATAAAACAATTTCACAATCAAACAAGAACAGAAAAAATTTCATTTTGAAAGATCTTTGAGTTTTAAAGAAAATCATACCATGACATAACATTAAATCTTTAGATCACCACTTTGTTTTGTACAAACCGGACTTTTATGAAGCAATATTGTTAGAAAATAATTTATTTTAAATCACTCTCCCCCTCAATCGATGACCGTAGTCGTTGATTGAGTGACTTAGGTTTTGATAAAAATGAAGTCCGGTGATTTTCAAAATTAAGTCCAATTTATTTTCAAAACAAATATTTTTCCATTTTCAAAACAATATTTTTCAAAGTTTTAGAAAAATGGTATCATCACTATTATCCCTGCACAAAAATACGTTAGGTGGTTGAGAAGCTTCCGTTGTTGCTGTAGGGCTTGGAAGAAAACCGTCTGCTGATGCAGTGAGACTTCTTCTTACGTTGCATTTTGAATGCCAACTGAGGTCAAATTAAGCTCCGTTTCTTCAATCACTTAGAAGAAAACCATCTGCTGATGCAGTGAGACCTCTTACGTTGCATTTATGCCAACTCTCCATTGAAGTCCAATTAAGCTCCGTTTCTTCATTTGTCAACCCAAGATATAGTTACCCTTTCCTTTCGGCATCTAATCATCTTCAATTGTGGGATCCGGATCGGGAACATTCTTATAACCAATATACCTGCATACGTTAGTAAACACACATACAGATATATGGTGGTCGACATCACCCATAACAGCAATCGACTAATTAAAGTCAATTCAACACAACATAACAATCAGATCATATAAGGCATGGGGTTTATGTGTTAATCAAACTCTAATCATCTAAACCTAACAATCATATCCTAAATTCCTAGTCCTTCGACACAGGCAAATATCATTTTTAATTAAGCACGTAGGATAATTAAGAAAGCTCGTTAGATGATATAGATTTGAAAACTTTCTCCCCCTCAATCAATGACTTATTTTCTGAACAGTTTAAAAGCGTTGAAGTCATTGATTGAGTTTTCAATTTTATACAAGTTCTGAAACTGATTGTTTTTCAAGCAACTCATTTTCCACCAATTCAGTTAAAACAAATATTTTTCTGAAGAATTTTAGAAAGAAAAATATTTGAGTAGGAACAGCAGTCCTTCGACATGCTTTCCTCATTTTGTTTTAAGGATAAGTGCACGAAATATATGAAAAATCATTTAAGCGTAGCACTTTCCTTCTTTGAAAAACGGGTTGCTATCTGAAATAATAGCAAACCTTAGTTTTAGCACGGGTTACAGTCTGACGTAACTGTAAGCCATCATTTGAGACATGTTTAGAAAGAAATATTTACACCTCCTGCTCGAACTTCATCTAAAGTCCCGTGCCATTATTGAATGACATTTCTAAGACCGTAGATGTTATCGATACCAGAAGACATGTCTTAGAAAAACAATATTTTTGGTCTTTTTCAAATTTTCTGATTTTTATGGGTTTTTGAAGGTTTTATATTTTTCTATTTTGTTTTGCTGGTTTTATAATTTTGTATTTGGTTTTTTTGAAAAATATATACAAAGATAGAATAGATGATATAGTTAAAGAATATGATGATATGAGTACCGAGATACGGATATCGAACAACCCCGTTGTAGAAGATAGAAGTCATCATCTCTTAAACATTCACCACCAAAGCTTCCAAGGGCTCTTGCATTGAAGAAAGAAATTGAACCATCTGAAAGTGAGACTTTGGCAGCTTCCCCCCAAACCGAAAATCCTTTGGATGAGCAGATTCGAAGCTTTATTTCAAGCTTGTCTTAGCCAGGTGCACAGAAACGAACACCATTTAACATAAATCCCGCTGCTCCTTTTAAGAATGATAATCGAGATTCTCCGTTCGGGGTTATATCATCAAAATAGATCAGCAACGTATCCTCCCACTCATAAATAATCTTCTCGCATTTCATAACCACTGAAGTCTGAAGCAATCCATTCCAAAAGGTGTCAAGAGAACAATTCTACCAAGTAGTTGAATTGATGCAGTCAGTCTCTTTGTATAATGCTCAAGAACTCTCCCGAATACACATCATGAGGGTAATGAAGAACACCTCCCCAATGTTCACATCTTTCGTCCCTGATGATCGTGTATGAAGCTCAAGAACCCGAAGTACACCAATATCCAAGAACTCTCCCGAATACACATCATGAGGGTAATGAAAAACACCTCCCCAATGTTCACATCTTTCGTCCCTGATGATCGTGTATGAAGCTCAAGAACCCTAAGTACACACATTCCCACCGAAAGAATAACTGATAACACCTTCCTCATGTTATACATTTATCTCCCCTGAATATGTCATACTTGTGTACCTCTTTTATCTTCAGAAACTTTCTCTTACATTTCTTCCCCCACGTAGTTGGAATAAGAACACTAAACGCTTTGATGAGTTAAACCTTGAGTTTCTCTACGGTCATGACATTTGTTTTCCCGGGATATCTTCAATCACTTAGAAGAGTTAAGTTCATCAAGTTTACTCGCCATGAGTCAAACCTTGAGTTTCTCTGCGGTAATAACATTTGTCTTCCCGGGATATCTTCAATTACTTAGAAGTATTAAGCTCATCAAGTTTACTCGCGTTTAGATGCTTGTCTCCTTCCCCTTTGCTGGTTTTGACACTTCAGAATCAGCAACTCATTGTAAGCCCGTATACTAGAAATTTGTTGAGAAGAACACTTGAACTCTTGTGGGAATCAACTTGCTAAAGAATATGAGCAAGTCTAATTGAGGATTAAATATGACATTTCACCCTCCCCCAATTAGTGCTCTCCCCTAAACTGGCAATGCCCGGAAAATGAAGAAGTCTTTGGATAATCAAATGCAACTCGTCTTTAGTCTTCTAACATGCAGTAGAAAATGTAGAACAGACTGTAGACTCGACCTTCTTCAAGATTGTGCAGTTGGGGAATAGATAGTTAACATCTTCAACTCACCAAAAAATAAGAACATCACCAAAAAGCATCCCAATTAACTTACATCTTGCAAATCCCCTTAACTAAAATCTCTCCCAATCAAACAAGAACAGAAAGATGTTCATCAAGTAAATCAGCAATCAGGCCGCAACGAATACACAAGATGGTAACACCAAACTACCAATCACATCAAACAAGAACAGAGAGATCGTTCGGAATCATCATGTTGATGTGTACGTGAAGCATTAAACGGAAGCACTTTGTCGATGATCATATCAGCCGGTGTGAAGATGTCAACCAACGGCTCATAGAAGAAACTCCATGTAAAGATGACCCGATAAGAAGAAGCTCGGTTCTTACACGAGTTTGGAGCCGTTTAACCATTTATTCTCATATAATAATCAACCATGCAGTAATTTCACACTTCTTCTCCCCCTCAAGAATTGCATACGAAGTTGCCATTCTTGAATAAATAAGTGAACATTATCCAAATGTAGTCTATTCACACTTCTCCCCCGCAAAATTAGCACAGGACGTCGCCATCATCATTATAGTTGAGAAAGTGGAATCAGAAAACAATCAACAGTAGCCCGGTTCACTTGATGACTGAAGCGCATGGAAAAAGTATGAAGCATGTTGATGAGAATGGTCATAATTTAGAAGATTTCTCTTCTTCAGAAGATAAAGCACACTGAAGCGTACACTTTTCTTTTCTTTATAGTACGAGGCATGAACTATTGTGTTCATACGTTATTATGTTGAAGTACGAGGCCTGAACTGATGTGAACAGACGTCATAATCTCTCTCTTTTCAATCTCTTGGCAAAACATGTAATCAACCCATTATCATTCAGTAGGCTCTTTGTCGTGACAACAGATGGAGAAAAACCAATATGATGAATTTGACCCTGAAGTAAACTACCCCGAACTCGTGACTTAAACTTGCACATATGTAACAAAGAGCGGTGCCGATTTCCATTAGCATCTCTAAGTACTCTCTATGTACTCTATACTTTTTAACCAACCAACCATCAAGTATAAGACGTACATCACCTCTTGAAAATCCACAATTGAATGTGACACTGAGCACTAAAACGTAACTCCTTAAAGTGATAGTTATTTTGTGGTGGTATGAGCCGAATTCCCCCAAGTGGTAAAAGAAAAGGTAAAAGACACCCAACAATAACTAGATTTCCAAGTCTTTGTTTTTGATAATAAGCATCGAACAAGGATCATGAAGAATCTTCATCCAACCATCCCCGATACCTTCAGATACTAAGTACACTCGCCCGTGATATTTCACTTCAAACTCAAATAAATAATACTGAATTAACGCCGTTGTCACATCTTCTGAACTGCTCAAATCTAGCCTTTTTTGACATTTAAATTAACTTTGATAATGGTTTCATCCCGACCATGGTTAAAAGCATGTATCCCCGTAAAACCATGTAATAACCAAACTGCCATGAGGACAACCCAAACACATACCCAATTCATGAAGTACACCCTTTTATCCCTTCTTCAAAGCAGAAACCGTAGCACCAGCATCAAGAAGATCCAGAATTACACTTTCTCTTCTCCAATATGGTTCCATCATTACAGGATTTTACAATTCCATAGTTTAAATCGAGAAATAGATTCTTTCGCGGGATTTTACAAAACCAGGAATAAACCGTAAGATAGCTCCGGAAATGCACTTTACTATTACCAGGATGTTTCCATAGTCACGGGATTTTACAAGTCTATGATTTAAACCGAGAAATAGGTTCTTTCGCGGGATTTTACAAAATCAATACAAAACCGTAAACAATGTCAGCTTGAATAGGTTATGACGACTTTGGTTTCAGTGAATATCTGTTTTAGGGGAATATGCAGTGGTTCATCAACGGTTCAATATCCAACATCATCAACCATCCAATTAATCACTTTGGTAAACATATCATTCACACATTCTGTCGGCTATTGTAGTGACCACATGGAGAAGTAAACCCGATATATCAAACTTGATCATGAAGTAGAAATCCCCAGATTTGTTACTTAAACTTGTACAAATCCTCGTGAAAAAGAAATGGTGTACCCAATGTACAAAACCTCTTGACATTCTCAACTGAGTGAGACACCGAAGTGATAATTACGTTGTGGGTTAAGCGAGAAAGAATCACACACGTAACTAAATAGCCAAGTCTTTATTACCCTCAATAAAAGCCCAAACAAGTCATCTTCGCGGATGAGTAGAAAGAAAGAAGACGAAATAAGTAAACTCGCCCGGAAAATCTCACTTCAAATCCAAATAAGAAATACCGTACATAAACAACCCCAAAGTCCACTTTGTTCAACCATCAACTCAAGCCAAGACATAATATTCTTCGTGAAAACGTATACACCAAAGTATCAAACTGCATACCACAACAACTCACATCCTCAAGTCTAATATCAACAAAAACTCATCGTCAAAGTTCATCAACAAATTCTCGTAAAGTTCAAATCTCATGATCACATAATGTATTCAAAATGCCCATGATAATTGCAAATTCACCCAAATGTGATATCCAAGCATAGTCCAACTCCAAGATAGAAATTCACCTCCAAATACAACATCACATTTAGGCCAATATTATCTGTATCACTTTTAGGCCAAATACAACATCACGTGTTTACCATCAAATGTGAGACTTAGTGTATACCTTTTTAATGATACATTGAAACCTATCTTCAAGTAATATAAGATCAAAATTCGTATCATGTAGTATAAAAGATTCGTACAGCCCATTTCCAACGTTTTAGTCACTTCCACAATAGTCATGCACCCGACCCAAGATTATCAAGATCATTTCGGCCCATTATAACCCACAACCGGATTGCCCTAATTTATAAAAGCTCACATTATCACACCTACCAAATACTAATCAGTCTCAAACCCTAATGTTTCTCACTAAAAACGCCTACCACCACAACATCTGGAAGAAAACGCTTCATTTTAATATTACATCACACCCAACTGAGATCTCCTCATTCACAAAAAAACAACCTTGCATCTTATTTCAATCGGTACAATCATCAAGAGGCACGAATAGAAGTGCAAACACTCTTCTTCATCGATTAGTATGAAATCGCCACAGTGATGGTTTGAAATCGATATGAATGCCACAGGGATGGCTTATCGAATGAAGAGAAGGCATAAAGATGTAAACAAAACCCCAGGTAGGTTTTAACATTGTTCCATCTTGTAGTATAGATTAATACGAACCCTTTTAATTTTCAGAAACTGAATCAAAGACAAGGAAAAGTATCATTGCTTATTTCTTATCTTTCTTGGTTTGTACATAAGACATAACACATCTTCTATATGATCGGTGAATAAATACGTGAGTTACTCATAAGATCGAAATAGATAAATTCAAATGACTCACGGATCTTAGATTGTTGATGTGATTTTTCTTTTATTATTCTTTTTCAAGATAAATGATGTATTCGAAATTTGTGTGTAGATAATTAATATCTATGCGTTTTGACAAGCCTTACACACATTCGAAACTGAGATAAAAAAAGAAACTTTCTCCTTTTATACGTTTTGACTTTGAGATCTGTGATGGATTGTATCGTGTCTTTAGACCCATGATGGTCTTGATGTTTTTCATTTTTGACACGACTTAAAACTGAGATCTTGGGTTAGAATCTGTTGTATTGAAGTGGGTTTAGTTGTAGATGATGGATTTGGTTATAGATTGAGACTTGTTGTACGTGGTATGTTATCTGAGGTCGATTATTGAGTCATGATATGAAGTGTTGTGGTCATGGTTAATTCTGTCTTCATCTCTTTCTGTTGCAAAGTCAAGTCGCTACCTATTTTTTCAAAGCAAGTCGCTACCCTTTCTAAGCACAAGTCGCCACGGCCAAGTTGCTAAACTTATAAAACCAACTCGCTTGTCATTAAAAAATGACAAGTCGCTACCTTATATCAGTAAACAAGTCGCTACATGACCTGAGTTGACTCAAAAATCAACTCGCCACCCATATGACTTTAACAACTCGCTACTAGTTTGACTCAAAAGTCAAACCACCATTTTTTTTCATGACAAGTCGCTAGTTATTTAAGAATCAAGTTGCTACCATTATTGAGAAACAAGTCGCTACTACATTGTATCAGGACTGTTTATGACAAGTCTCTAACTTCATTAGTTAACAAAAATATGGACAACTCGCTATGAAGAACTTCAAACCATTTTCTGACCATCTTTAAACTTACCCAGAAGCTGACATAAGAATATCATTTTGACCCTTTTGACTTCACGAATATGACCAAGAAAAATAAGCACGTTTTGACCACAAGTGTATTAAAATAAACCTGTTAATTTTGGACCATAAAACATGACAAAACTATTCATAAACCAGTTTGGACCAAAAAAGTATTCATAAGTTTGGACCATAAAAGTATTGACAAATGACATAAATGAAAGCAAGAGACATTATTTTGGACCGAAAGAGATGCAACATATCAAAAACAGTACCGAAAACAGTTTTACACATGATACAAAGACCACAATAAATCATCAAAACACAAAACCTTGGCTCTGGTACCAATTGTAGGATCGATATATTATTGTGTTGATGATTCGGGTGGTCTTGGATGATCAAAATACATGTTTGCCATTAGAGAGAGAAGTAGAGAGTTGGGTGTTTTCTTGCTAGAGACTTGGTATACAAAAGTATGGAATGTTGGATTGAAAAGCACCACCCCTTCCATGGATGGAAGGGGTATTTATAGTTACATGAAATACGACCTCCTATCGGCCTGTGGATCAGGCATACAGTGGGTAAAGACCCGTCCTTCCTCCACGGTGTTGCACTAAACTAAACTATGCTAATAATTAACTAACTAACTACTAAATAACGTAAATACCGACACGTCTACGAGCTAACGTATGCTAGACCTTAATTGGGGTGACCGACACTTTATCATGGAATTTCCAATTCCTAACAGGATTCATTTTGAATCCTAACAGGATTCATTTTGTAGCTTATTTCTCCTAGCTTATTCCCCCTCACAGCCTTTTATTTCTTTAGCTTAGCTGATTCTGTCACAACTTATTTAGTGGTTCTCCCAGCTTATTTCTATCCCTTTTTAAATGTTATCCTAGCTCATTTAGTTCCTTAGTTGCTTATCTCATTTTGTCAAACTTTAGATTGCTTATTGTAGCTTATGTTGCTTAGCTTTCCTATTAGTTGTTTGCTTTAATACCTTAAATCCCTTATCTGTCCCAATATCACAGCTTATTATCTGCTTTAACCTAGTTTTTATAAAGTTAGTGTTTACAAAAAGTCCATCTTTTAGATTATTTTCAAGTTTGATAAAAAGAAAAATCAAAAACAAAAAAAAAATAAAAAAAATGACATGACCCAAGTTTGAACCTGGGTCTGTCACCTCTCACACGCCCAACACCAACACCCCTTTGCCCTTGGGACTTGTCCTACCATCTTTTGCACAATTAATTCCTTTATCCACTTTTTCCCTTTTAAGCCTTTAAGGGTTGTGTTGCTTATTATCTGCTTATTCCAACAAGCATTTTCACTTTTATTATTTTTCCTAAGCTTAGAATAGTATAAAGTGATTTCCATAAAAAATTCATAATTTTCCAAATAGTCTTGTTATTTTTAAACATTTATTTTATAATTTTTTGTTTTTAATTCATAAAAATTAAATATAAAGTCAAAAAAATATTATGCTTTTTCCCAAAATTTTATTTTGCCATTTAGCACGTAGAAAAAATAGTTTTACATTTCTAGGGTAACCATTTCTTAGACTTCACATTTTAGGCTCGGGTTTTCCGCGAGCGTACTCGTTTTTAGATTTCTTTTGCGTTTTAGGTTGTAATTGCTTCGTTTTATTGTTTTAAATGCTTTATTAGTTATATTTAGCTTATGTTTCATAATTGTAGTGTAAAAACCATTATTTCTCCCTTTTCCCCATTCAAATTCATGTTATGGCGACTCGATTCGAAATCTCCATCCATCCTTCGTGGGGAAACGATCCGGTTTTAAGGGGTCATTTAAGCCCTTAATCGCCCACTTTTATATCTGTTACTACTTAATTTCGTTCCTTTTCACTTTTTAGGTCTCTTGGAAGCAAAATGCTGGAATGATGCATATTTGGACGAAAAGGAGTGAATATATGAAGAAAATGGTAAAGTTAAGATCGAAGACACTCAAGCTGCTGGAATTTCACCTGACGGCGTCCCAAACAAAGGACGACGCTGTCCCTTTATACGTAATAAAATCTCTGACGGCCTAGTAAAGTTTTTGCTAAAATACACCTGACGGCGTCAGGCTTTGAAGAGGAAGGGCGTCACGAAGACTTTTAATCTCAGACAGCCTAGATCCAGAATCAGACGACATCACTGCTAAAGCCCGACGGTGTCACAACTACAACGTTACGCCGTCCCAACTATTACTTGGCCAAGACAAAACCCTAATGACGGCGAGCTGAAGGCGTCCCACCTATAAGGCGACGTCGTCGCAAGTGTAAATTATATGTAGAAATCGAATTTTCAGAATTTTGGGAGGTAGACTTGTGGAGTAAAAACCCTAAACGTTTGTAGTCTGACTTGGACAGTATCTTAGGGTTCTCATACCCTATTTTACATCAAGATAAGTGTTTTACTTCATTAATTTCATTATGTCTTCGATTGAATGTGTGTATGCTTGTGTGTCTAACATGTCCGGCTAAATTTCTTGTGTGTTTGTTAGATCTATGAAACCTAGTTATTAATTATTGATTGTTTGTCTCTTATCTTAATTGTAATGGGCTTAGGAGTGTACTAGGCTATCGTTGTGTTTAAATGCTTGAGTAATCTTTGTGAACCTTAGTTTATAAATCACTTAGCGGATTTCATAGGCTAAACATCTAAAGATAACCCTTAAAGTTAGTTTATGAATCTTAGAGAATTTCGTAGGCAATAACCTTAAGGTACTCTCAAAGAGTTAGGGAAAAAGGCACACCCTACGACCTTAGAAAACATAACGCGGTAAGAATAAGGACGTGACGATTCAACCACCAATAAAAGATAACTAGGGAGTAATAGTATCTAGGTAGACACATTTTTAATCATCATACGAGCACACATCAAAAGACATAAGACTACCCATAGTTTAGATAATTATATAGTAGAGTAATCGGTAGAAGTACCAACCCCCCAAATCCAAACCCCGAGATTTTACCCTTAGCTTTCTAAAAAATATAAAAAAGATAAAAAATAATCTTCCTCAACCTCAACCTTAGCGTAGTACACTTCTCACTAGCATTCCTATTCCCCTAGAGAACGATATCAATCCCCGAGGCTTACCCAATACTACACTACAACGATTAGGTTCACTGCCTAGGGTGTTGAAAAACTTGCTCGACGAAAAGGAAATTCCTTTGACCCCGAATGCGCCTTGTACGCGCATCAAGTTTTTGGCGCCACTGCCGGGGAATAGAATAGCTGGTTAGATTTCTATCTCGTTTAGGTTCCCTTTCTTGATTCTTATCAAGTAAGATTTTTTTATCATTTTTAGCTTCCTTGTAGTCTATCCCCCTTCTTCGTGACTTCGTTCGTAAACCCTATCACTCACCATGATTCGCATCTTTCGCCGTAGAAATTTCGCACTACCCGCTCCTAATCCCCCTCCAAATCACGAAATAGAAAACGCAATCCCACAAAACCTTTCAACCGTTCACCACTTTGGAAATCACCTAGGGCATTATGAAATAAATTGGCAACAACGTAGTCCTTTCTATGACTCGGATTCCGATGAAGAATTTGACTATGGAGAGGCACTTGATAACGGGGAGGTCATCGATGAAGTTAATTTTGAAATGGAAGAAGACCCCTCACAATGTTTTGACCCTAGGTGTAGAATTGAGGTTGATGGCCCCTTTAACATGCAATTCCCTTGTAAAATAGGATTTGAAAGTTTTGATGCTAACTTGCACTCATTCTTACCTTTAAACTTAATCTCAAGAAATCTATATAACAAAATTAAGGTGAATGAATTAGCCTATCAAGGGGACAATGTTGTTGATGCGGCCACTTACTTGGATGTGTTTGTTGGAAGTTTTGCCTATGTGGTTGAATTCATGGTCTTAGAAGATTTAGGAGAATTCATTGATGGAAGCCTCACTCAAGTAATATTTGGAACATCCTTTAAGAGAATGACTAAGTTGAATGAACGGATGATTGATGGTTTAGTCACATTCTCCGATGGAGTTGAGGATTTTGTCTATCAAATGCCCCGTACGCACCCTAGGTTTAAGCACAAAGATATAGAGGCATGCAATAGGATGGCTCCTATTCCGATACTTAGTGAAAGAGATAAACAATGGGGACTTAGGCATACTTATGAAAAATATGAAAGGTACTATAAAAAATGCCTAGAGTTAGGAGATGAGTACAAGAAAAGTGAGAGAACATTGGGATGGCTTAGATATGGGCACGTAAGTGTGCACGAGACAACGTAGGAGCACGACTTCGAGTCTAGCTACAAGACTCATAAATAAAGAAAAGCGCTTCGTGGGAGGCAACCCATGCTTAATTGTTTGCTTGTTTGTGTGTCATATATCTTTTCATTATTGTATGTTCTCATGTTTGAATTTGTGAAAATGCTTTATTTTGTCTTTAACCTCGTCTTAATTTCATATAAAGGTATTTTACAAAAAAAAGATAAGTGTAGGGAGGATTACACACGTTTTCAAAAGAACGTGAACATGAGAACTACAATTAATGAAATTGATATATATGTGTGTTTGTTAGAGTCAAATGCTTGTATCGAGTCATAATGGATGTTTTGCAGTAATTTTTCCAGATTTTAAAGGTGTAATTTTTCAAGGAAAATGCAACAGACCAGTTTCTGTCAGGATAACCTGACGGCGTCAGGATTAAAATCTGACAACGTCAGGAGGAGCAGAAACAGCTTATAAAACATCCATTCCACAAGCATTATATCCTAGTGTAGTTGAGTCATTATATAATTTTACCGCCGATTTTACGCGAAGGTTTTGTCTATTTTCTTAAAGTGTGCAGGTTTTATTTATCAAGAAGAAGAAACATAATATTGGATGAAGCTTATCACGCATACATTCTTATGGGGAAATAATTTAACCACTACTTCACACGGATCCTACCGAGCTAATCATGGGAGTACTAGTTTCTTTCTCTTTTAATTACCTTCCGTTATCATAACTTTAATACTTTCGGGGAACATTGGGGATAATGTTCAGTTTAAGTGTAGGGAGGGAGAATAAAACGGGAACTTTGAAACTATGCTTAAGTGTAATTGCCTTAAGTGTAATTGGCTTAGGAGTGTACTAGGCTATCGTTGTGTTTAAATGCTTGAGTAATCTTTGTGAAACTTAGTTTATAAATCACTGAGCGGATTTCGTAGGCTAAGCATCCAAAGATAACCCTTAAAGTTAGTTTATGAATCTTAGAGAATTTCGTAGGCAATAACCTTATGGTAGTCTCAAAGAGTTAGGGAAAAAGGCACACCCTACGACCTTAGAAAACATAACGCGTTAAGAATAAGGACGTGACGATTCAACCACCAATAAAAGATAACTAGGGAGTAATAGTATCTAGGTAGACACATTTTTAATCATCATACGAGCACACATCAGTAGACAAAAGACTACCCATAGTTTAGATAATTAGATAGTAGAGTAATCGGTAGAAGTACCAACCCCCCAAATCTAAACCCCGAGATTTTACCCTTAGCTTTCTAAAAAATATAAAAAAGATAAAAAATATAATCTTCCTCAACCTCAACCTTAGCGTAGTACACTTCTCACTAGCATTCCTATTCCCCTAGAGAACGATATCAATCCCCGAGGCTTACCCAATACTACACTACAACGATTAGGTTCACTGCCTAGGGTGTTGAAAAACTTGCTCGACGAAAAGGAAGTTCCTTTGACCCCGAACGCGCCTTGTACGCGCATCAGATACAAGCTTAACCGTTTGTATTATTTTGGAAAATAATATAATTGACAACGAGATCAATTTTTGGCGCCGCTTCAGGGGAAGGTTTGAAGCTAGTTTTGATTTCCGTTCCGATCGCGTGTTTTTGAAGAACCTTCCCCGTGAAGTTATCGTTTGATTTTTGTGAATATTTCTTTTATAAAAAACCAAAACCAAAAAAAAAAAAAAAAAAAACTTTTCGTAAAGTGTTTAAAATACAAAATTAGTAAACAATCAACAAAATAAATCGTGAAGTTAATTTTTTTCGGATTATTTTTAGATTACAACCTATAGAAGGGGTTTAAGGAGGTTTTGACATTAAATTGCGAACCGAAAAGAGATCCACTCTTCTCTTCCGCCACTCTGCGAGTAGTCTTGAAAGAAACGATTATCGATTGACGAATCGGTTATCAAAAATATTGTGTTTTCAATGTTTTATATTATAAAAACTCAAAAATATTTTCCTTTTCAAAATTTATTTTACCTTTTATGTAATCTATTTATCAAAACCCAAAATAATCGTCTTTATCCTTTGAACCGATAATTCTATCTTCTTATCCCTCTTTATCCGTTTAATTCTTCGTGATGTCTTTGTCTTACCAATTTAGTTCCGAATAGTGCGGGAGACCTCAAAATGGTGGAAATTGCCCTGGTTGTAGCATTGTGAATTCGGGAAACAGGTTAAACAACCAATTTCCTTAACCAACCCCCGTACCATGAGATGGAGACATATTCTTGTGAAAATTGTGGAGGTCCTCAGCAAGGTTTTCAATGTCAAGTTCAATATAATAATCAAACCTTTGGTTATGACCCTTATCCATACAATTCAGTAAATCCGTTACAACAATCGTACTGTTGTGAGTACTGTGGAGGTCCGCACTATAACTCTGATTGTCAAACACAGAGTCCGGTTGTCTATGAGCATATTCCTTGTAACAATTATGACTATTCTTATGACCAATCTCCACAACACTAAATGAATCAACCACAACCTCTGCCAATTCCTCATGAATTTGTCCAAAATTTTCTGGATGTAATGAATGATGTCAAGAATTTTCTTGTTAAACATGCCCAAGAAGAGTCTCATCAAAAAACTTATGGTGAATTACTAGCTGAAGAACAAGCCGCTAAAGTAAGTTCCCAATATTATAAAACTTTCATTTACGACTACGATGACGATTCTGATTCTGATGAGGAATATACGCCTCCGAGTGGTAATCCCACTCCCGTCCAGAATGAGCAAGAAGGAAAGAGTATGGCAGAATTATTGACGGAAGAGAATATGAAGAGTATAAGAGCTATATATGCTAACGATAAGGTCGATGACGTTTATGATGATTCTACGAGTGGCAATCCCACTCCCATTTCAGAACATATCATTTTCGGTGGTTGAGAGAAGTGATGTCATTTTGGAAGATGTCGATGTTTGTCTTAACAATGATCCAATTAAACCGGAAATTGTTGTTTCCAACGAGGATCCCGAGGACTCTCTCATAATGGGGGATGAGCATCTAAGCACTATTCCGGAAACGGAATCGTCTAGTGTTGAGAACCTTGTCCCAATCCCAAGTGATTCTGAGGATATATCCGATAGTGAATGTGATTTTCCTTTTCGTGATGATTCTCTTGACACTTCTGAGGTTACTTCCGGGATTTTCTCAAATCCACTTTTTGAATTTAATGATGACTATACTTTTAGCGGAGTAAATCCTCTTTTTGATAAAGTGTTTGAGTCCGATACAGAGACCATAACGGAAGTGGTGTAAATTGATAGCTCTAAGAGCACACCACTTGTCCCACCTTTGTATTATGACTTTTCTCTTCCGTCATTTGATGACGATGCTATCCTCACTGATAAGATGTCTTTCGGCTATCCCATTGAGTCGTCTTGTGAAGACAACATTTTTAATCCAGGGATACTCGTTGGAAGTGAAAATGAGCTTTCTAAATGTGATCAAAATGTTTTTCAAAATCCTTTATCCAAATATGAACTCCTTCTTCCTATGGAGTCATTTGTGCTTGAAACATATATTATCAGAATCTTTCTTCCTTTCATCACATATGATGTGACTTCTCCTCTCGTTCACTCCCTCGGGTATGAGGATACAATATTTGATCCCAAAATTTTCATGATTGATGAATTCCACACGTGCTCCCCCAAGGACAAATGAATTCACGGATGAGTCAAGCTAGCGACTCGTTTAACAAAAACAAAACCGCTTCGTGGGTGGCAACCCATGCTTATCATTCTATCTTCTTTCTATTTTCTAATAACTGGCGTGATTAGGTTTGCCTCTTTGATTTCTCGTGTTTGGTGTTTTTGATGTTTATGTCCAGGATTTCCCCGATATATGAAGACTCTCATGCTCGTGGTTTTGTCTTTTCTCCACTCGAGTTTCATGTTTCGATGCTTATGGAAATCCGATATCCGAAATCTTATCGACTAACGTTTATCTTTTTGCATAATTAATAAACGACATTTACATTTCCGTTGAGAACCATTGCCTTTAAACGTTGAGGACAATGTTTCGTTTTAGTTTGGGGGGGGGTAATCTTCGATTTGATTTGACCGCACTTTTTTTTTGCCTTACACTCTCGCAACCCCGTTTTGCCTTAACAAATGAAAAAAAATGATGCAAAAATGTGAAAATTTTAAAAATTTTGAAGCATTTGCTAAACTTATGTATATGTTTGACACCTTGTTAGCTTTCCGCTAGTTAGAGTAGGAATAGAATTTTGACTTGATCGGGCGTGTTGAGCCCTAGCTTGTTCCCTTAACCCTTGATAAGTAAAAGCTTTCGCTAGTTTTTCATACAAGGAGCTATAAAACGCGAATTCTAGCTTAACAAAGCAAAGAGTTTGCAAGTTCTCATGATCGACTTTAAATATGCAAAGCTAAATTATCGGCTAAGCATTCGCGGATCTTATTATTTAGGATTTTAAATTTGAGGAGAACGGAAAATGATAGAGTTATTTATGAGTTTAGATGCTAAGTGTGGAGTAGTTGGTTCTCTTTAGAGCTCGTGAATGTTAATTGTGGCTTCTTGCTCCCACAAGATTAATAAACCCAAATAAATGATTTTCAATAAATAGAGTTTCACGGTTTTTACAATTCTTAGTTTTTAATTCGTTTCTCAAGGGTCCCCGATGGTGGAACTTGAGGTACATACTTAGATCGTGCCAGGTTCATGTGCTTTAGGCTGCGGTTAATTACGCCTTGGATCCTCATTTCTAAAAATAGAAGTTTAGGTCTTGGCTACCCTCTTACACCGGCCCTTGGACCCTTAATTCTGAAAGGCGTTAAGGTCTTGGAACTCTCCATTGTAACGGCCCTTGGATCCTTTATTCCGAAAATAGGTGGTGAGATCTTGGATTTCCGTAGTTCCGTGAGTTCTAAAGTACATGGGATTCGGAGTTTGGCAAATATTAACGTGAAATAAAGCTCAAATGTATAAATGTGAAAATTCAAAGCCATAAAAGTTTTCTATGTTTGACGGTACCCCCGTTGCCATGGACTTCAAAAAGGTGGAGGAAAAATTCCAAACTCATAATAAGACTTCTAATTAAACGGTAATCCCGTTGAATTGGTGGTTGAAAAGACCAAGGGCTAAAATTGCAAAAATGCAAATGTGCTGAAATAATGTTAAGCCAAGCTTTGACTCTGGGGATATCCTAATAAAAATTTTCCGTTTCGGGTCTCAAACATGGGATTTCTCGGTTTTAAATAAAAAGGATATCTCTAAAATCGTGTTAAATCGGGATCTAAGTGTGGACCTTAAGTTTTACCAAAAAGGGAGTCTTGAGGAATGTTTTGAAAACTAATTATTTGGTAAACCGGGTTTCTTCTATATAATAAAGTCCCTAATCATAGTGAAATAAGAAAAATCAAATTTTTCATAATAAATCATTAAAGAAATATGGAATAAGGGAGCGACAAGTAGGTACGTGTACACAATTATCATTTACGGGTAGTGTTAGCATATAAAATCATACTTTAGTTGTGATTTCATTTTTAAGCTTAGTTTGGGAACTCGTGAAAAATCAAGGACGATGAATTCTATCTGTATGGTCACTTCTTTATGAGTTGTGTTTCCTACTCCGTGATCCTAAAATGTCTTTCAAAAAGATGTGAGAGTTATTGATAGACATAAAAGTTCAACAAACCCTCACTTAAAATGGAAAGTGCTTAAGTGTTATATCTATATGTGAAACAAAAAGGTAAACGGGGCGTTTTTAGAATTAAGGATTTCTTAATCTCTTTTGAGGAAGCTTTGCTACTTTTCATAGCTTTAGTAGAAAGAGGTTGGAATCTTTGGTTTTAGATGCGTGAGTTGATGACATTGCGTGAGGACACGACAAAACGTTAGTTTGGGGGATTTTGGTATATGTGAAAATATATACCTTTTCTTTATCAAAACCGACCCAAATAAACCGGAAACGAGCCGTTAATGCCTAATAATTGTCAGTTTCTTGAGTTTATACATGTACAGGTACCGAAATCGCAAAACGGACAACGAAAAGACAAAACAGCAGAAGACCGAGCACGAGAAAGAGAAGAATGCAAAAGCTGGAGCCGGGAATCAGTTTTACGGTTTTTTTGGATCTTGGACGCTCAAATCTACATTTTACGGTTCTCGGGTCATGATTGGCAAGTTTTCACAAATACCCTCACCTTACCCAATTTTACCCAACATACCCTCATCATTGCCATATTTACACTAAACACACTTATCATTACGAATTTGTACCAACTACACCCTAACATCTCCAAAATTACATATTCAACCCTTGCAAATTCACATTTGGCATTTTTGGTCCTTATGATACAAATGTATTACTAAGACCAAATAATACACAACCCAGTATTCACACAATCCCAACCCATTTTATTCAAATATCCACCACACCCCAAGTTATCCCGCAGCCCAATCACTAAAACAATATTACCCGTCCAAATCCCCTAACATATTTACCCGGTTACACTTAAAATACCCCAACCCGTTTTTAATCCTTATACCCGGTCAACCCACATTACCTCCCACTTAAAAGAGTCAAAATAAATTATAATAAATGCCTTGTTTTACCCTTCCCTCCCAAAAGAACCCCAACACTATTCATGCTTCTTCTTCACCTAAAATACCTATCATACCCTCTCTATAAACATTCAAGAAGCTCCTGACATCATGTCAGGAATGACACGCTGGCAATCCGGGTGAGGAAAGAAGGGGTACACATGATCCAACGCATGAGATTTGTGCTTAAGATTGAAGTTATGATCAATGGCCAAGACGAGAGTTCCTGAAGCTTCTCCAAACCTTAATTGAGCACTCACCTTCTGCCATAAAAGAACCCTTTCATCTCAGAGTAGCTTGTCCAATTTTCCTGTTTTTAGAAAATTGTTACCATTTTTAATTCCGTCAATTTAATGTTTTGTTTAAGCTTTAATCATAGTTGTAATTTCGCTTTAAAGTTGTAATTTTAGATTTATTAATGAAATTTTAGTTTTTACTTTTAATGTTGTCTTAATCTTTCATTTACTGTTTTATAAGCCACTCACAAAGTTTTCATAATTTTTAAATATAAGCTCATATAAGCTTGTTATAGCTTATATGAGCTTATTATTGTTTTCACTTGTCTTTATTTCAAATATTTTCAGAAAAGCCAACATAAGTCAAACAATAAAAGTCAAAGTAGGATCTCGCTTAATTTCATATTTAAATTTGTCAAAAGTTTGTTCTAAATACTCATTTTGTCATTTTAATTCTGGTTCATTCAAAATCTCTCAAGGTTCTTGGTTAGATCAGTTTTAAAATATGTTTTTATGAATTAACGGGGTGTTCAGATACAAGTTTTAAAGCAAGTAATAATCTGTTTTGAGCATTTATCCAGCTGAAGTCAGTCTTCATTTTAATTTGACAGTTGTGTTTCATTTAGTTTTTCAAAAGTATTTGGTTTCCTCTAGCTTTAATCTGCAATTTCAAAGTTTTCTTCAAGTCTATCTTAAAACCTTAAATATGTCCAAGCAGTCTTTTTCTCTAGTCATTTTCAAGGTTCAAAGTTGGACCTAAGTCCTATTAAACTATTTTTTTCTAGTACTTAATATGTCATCGAATATCTGTTTCAGGTTTATTTAGGTTTCTATTAGCTTTAAGTTGTTAATTTTGCTTATCAAAACGTGTCTCCCAGGAACTGTTACCGCTTTTTGCAACAAACTGTCCCTTTATAAGTAAATATAGCTTATTTGTTAGCTGCTTATCTGCTTATCCTGTTGCTATTATTTCTTGATTTTTGGTTCTTAGTAAGTTCATAGTATTAGTTTTATCTGTTTTTCCCTTTGAACCCTTTAGGAGCTTATTTGAGTGCTTAATTAGGTATGCAAATAGCCACATCAGGCTGTTTTCACTGTAGTCTGCAATAGCCGACCAAATGTGCTTATTGGGTTATAAGCTATTTTCTTGCCTTTTGTTCTCTGCTTATTAGGATAGATTTATTCCTTATTGCTTAATTTACCCTTAGGATTCATTTTGTAGCTTATTTCTCCTAGCTTATTCCCCCTCACAGCCTTTTATTTCTTTAGCTTAGCTGATTCTGTCACAGCTTATTTAGTGGTTCTCCCAGCTTATTTCTATCCATTTTTAAATGTTATCCTAGCTCATTTAGTTCCTTAGTTGCTTATCTCATTTTGTCAAACTTTAGATTGCTTATTGTAGCTTATGTTGCTTAGCTTTCCTATTAGTTGTTTGCTTTAATACCTTAAATCCCTTATCTGTCCCAATATCACAGCTTATTATCTGCTTTAACCTAGTTTTTATAAAGTTAGTCTTTACGAAAAGTCCTTCTTTTAGATTATTTTCAAGTTTGATAAAAAGAAAAATAAAAAAAATAAATAAATAAATAAAATGACATGACCCAGGTTTGAACCTGGGTCTATCACCTCTCACACGCCCAACACCAACACCCCTTACCATCTTGCCCTTGGGACTTGTCCTACCATCTTTTGCACAATTAATTCCTATATCCACTTTTTCCCTTTTAAGCCTTTAAGGGTTGTGTTGCTTATTATCTGCTTATTCCAACAAGCATTTTCACTTTTATTGTTTTTCCTAAGCTTAGAATAGTATAAAGTGATTTCCATAAAAATTTCATAATTTTCCAAATAGTCTTGTTATTTTTAAACATTTATTTAATAAATTTTAGTTTTTAATTCATAAAAATTAAATAAAAAGTCAAAAAAATATTCTGCTTTTTCCAAAATTTTTATTTTGTCATTTAGCACGTAGGAAAAATAGTTTTACATTTCTAGGGTAATTATTTCTTAGACTTCACATTTTAGGCTCGGGTTTTCCCCGAGCGTACTCGTTTTTAGATTTCTTTTGCGTTTTAGGTTGTAATTGCTTCGTTTTATTGTTTTAAATGCTTTATTAGTTATATTTAGCTTATGTTTCATAATTGTAGTGTAAAAACCATTATTTCTCCCTTTTCCCCATTCAAATTCATGTTATGGCGACTCGATTCGAAATCTCCATCCATCCTTCGTGGGGAAACGATCCGGTTTTAAGGGGTCATTTAAGCCCTTAATCGCCCACTATTATATTTGTTACTACTTAACTTCGTTCCTTTTCACTTTTTAGGTCTCTTGGAAGCAAAATGCTGGAATGATGCATATTTGGACGAAAAGGAGTGAATATATGAAGAAAATGGCAAAGTCAGAATCGAAGACACTCAAGCTGCTGGAATTGCACCTGACGGCGTCCCAAACAAAGGACGACGCTGTCCCTTTATACGTAATAAAATCTCTGACGGCCCAGTAAAGTTTTTGCTAAAATACACCTGACGGCGTCAGGCTTTGAAGAGGAAGGGCGTCACGAAGACTTTTCATCTCAGACGGCCTAGATCCAGAATCAGACGACGTCACTGCTGAAGCCCGACGGCGTCACAACTAGAATATTACGCCGTCCCAACTATTACTTGGCCAAGATGAAACCCTAATGACGGCGATCTGACGGCGTCCCACCTATAAGGCGACGTCGTCACAAGTGTAAAATTATATATCGAAATCGAATTTTCAAAATTTTAGGAGGTAGACTTGTGGAGTAAAAACCCTAAACGTTTGTAGTCCGACTTGGACAGTATCTTAGGGTTCTCATACCCTATTTTACATCAAGATAAGTGTTTTACTTCATTAATTTCATTATGTCTTCGATTGAATGTGTGTATGCTTGCGTGTCTAACATGTCCGGCTAAAGTTCTTGTGTGTTTGCTTAGATCTATGAAACCTAGTTATTAATTATTGATTGGTTGTCTCTTATCTTAATTGTAATTGGCTTAGGAGTGTACTAGGCTATCGTTGTGTTTAAATGCTTGAGTAATCTTTGTGAACCTTAGTTTATAAATCACTTAGCGGATTTCATAGGCTAAACATCCAAAGATAACCCTTAAAGTTAGTTTATGAATCCTACACAATTTCGTAGGCAATAACCTTAAGGTAGTCTCAAAGAGTTAGGGAAAAAGGCACACCCTACGACCTTAGAAAACATAACGCGTTAAGAATAAGGACGTGACGATTCAACCACCAATAAAAGATAACTAGGGAGAAATAGTATCTAGGTAGACACATTTTTAATCATCATACGAGCACATATCAATAGACATAAGACTACCCATAGTTTAGATAATTATATAGTAGAGTAATCGGTAGAAGTACCAACCCCCCAAATCCAAACCCCGAGATTTTACCCTTAGCTTTCTAAAAAATATAAAAAAGATAAAAACTTGTTAGGATTTAGTAAATCCAGTTATTAAAGAGTCGGTCACCTCAAGTATATGTAATCGTTAGAAAGCTCGTAGTCGTAGATTATTTAATATTTAGTAGTATTTAGTTAAGCAACACCGTGGAGGACGGACGGGTCTTTACCCATTGTATGCCTGATCCACAGCCCTTAGGTGGCGATTTGTGTAAGACTATAAATACTCTCTACCTCCCAAGGTAGAGAGTTTGAGCTCATAATAATACTTTCATTTTCTCTCACTAAGTTCCCAAACCTCTAACTCTTTCTCTGTCTAAACCCTTGAATCATACGCCTATATGTGATCATCTTATGATGTGTTTTTGAAATCCAATATGTTACAAATGGTATCAAGAGCCATGGTTTGACCATCTCTCTTACATATCCTTGGATTTCTAGTGGTTTTATATGGTTTTTGGGTTTGAAAAAGTTTAGTGCTTTTTGCATCATTTGGATCATTTCTTGTGTTAAAGTTTGAATTTTGAGTGTACTTTTGTGTTTAGAATCATTGTAAGTGCTTGGGTTTTGATTTGGAAAGCTTGAATCACTGTGGTTGAGCTTGTTTTGGATTGAAAAGTGTGTTTTTGAAGTTTTTCAAGGTAGCGACTTGAGTCTCGTTGTGAATTTCTTCGTAGCGACTTGCTTCAGTAATTTATAGCGAGTTGTAGTGTTAGTCGTAGCGACTTGAGCTTAGCGACTTGTCTATTGAGACAAGCCGACAAACAATACAAGTTAGTGGATTCTCCACTACGGCTAGCGACTTGGTGGGGTTAGCGACTTGCTTTCATTATTTCTAGCGACTTGTACTTATTGTTCTTAGCGAGTTGACTGTTAGTGACTTGGATACTTAGCGAGTTGCTCTTTAGCGACTTTTCTGCTTAGCGATTTGGGTATTAGCGACTTGTGCTTAGCGACTTGATTCACAGCGACTTGAGGTTTAGCGAGTTGCTATTTAGCGACTTGGTTCAAGGGTTATAGCGACTTGTCACACCATAGTTGACTTTTTACGTCAAAACTTCAAACGGCCATAACTTTTGATCTGTAACTCCGTTTTTAGCGTTCTACCCATCAAAACGACCGTGAAAATGAGGAGAATGGCACGTCGAATGAACTAAGGGCAACCTTTGAGGCCTAAATCCGCTCCGAACAGAAGTTTTTGAGGTTTTAAGTTTTTATGACCAGAAATTCTCCGTAAAAACGGGCATAAACCAATCCAAATCTCAACCAAAAAACATCTCAGCTAATCCTACAAACAATCATAAGTCCTAACACACAATTGTCTATCATTTTGTCGATCCATCAGTCATCTTAACACATTCTATTGGTCATTGCTTAACGGTTTCTTCTTGATTTTGTAAAATCCCGCGAAAGATTCCATTTCTCGGTTTAAATCATAGATTTGTAAAATACCGTGCACGTCAACATCATGCATACGATTCAGATTCAGTTGTATCTAAGATACTCAGTTTATACGACTTGATCAATGAACAGAAGATACCCAACAATGTACAACAGACTATCGTGTTTGAGTCAGATAATGCTAAAATGGATTCTTGGTGCTCAAATTCAGAAGAGAAAGAGGTGCACCAGCCACAACCTGTGCAAGTTAATGCAAAGAAATGCTCCATGGAAGCTTCGGATGTACCTAAGAGAGAGATGCACCAGCCACAACCTGTGCACGTTAATACAAAGGTAAGCTGCATGGAAGTTGTTGGGTTTATTGATTCGATGAGACAAAACAATAAAGAATGAAACATCAAGGGCTTAAAGTGACAAAGATGAAACCTACAAAAAGATGGAAGGACTTGCTTGCAAAAGAAGATTTACTTATTAGTCCTTTGTAGAGATTTGTAAACCCTAATCCTCTAGTATATAAAGAGGACATGGGGTGTAGGTTTTATTAATTAAGTCTTCCATAATGTAGTCATTAAAGGTGTGTGTGTGTAACCTAGACGTAGGGTATAAACGTCTAGGGTTAGAGTTTGTTTAGTTTAGCCTCAAGGATCTTTGATCCCTGTTACAAGTTAAGTGAAACCGTATTATTCTGATCATATAATATTTGAGGCTTGGAGTGATTATAAAGATAAACCTTGTGTCAATAACTATGATTTGTTTTATTCCGCTGCATGTACAAGTTTATTATCATCGTTATTGTTAACCCTAGAGGCTTAAAACGATCTCATGGAGTCTTAACAAACTCCACAATTGGTATCAGAGCTTGGGGAGCTCGTTACCTAGGGATTCGCAAGGTTTTATTGTTCGACGAATGGCGAAAGATTGAAAAAATTCGAGTCTGAAAATTTTCGTATATGTTTCTGCATCACTGTTTTCAAATGATGATAACTTTTTCGTGAACCGTTGGATCGGGCTACAATTTTTATTGGAGCTTCTCTATATACCCATCTAACTTTTTACCGGAGGGATTGTCGATCTGAGCTCTCAATCAAAAGTTATTAACTGTCAAAGTCTGCTGCTGAAACATGGTAACAATCCGAATTTTTATTGTTTTTGGATATGTATGACGACAAGATAGCAACATGGTACAAGACCATCGCATCAAGTAATATGTTAACGTGAATTGAATCAAATAATTTAATTGCTAGACCATCAAATCAGGTAATAATATACCTCGTACTAATTGCTAATTGGGAATATTGTCGTCTTTTGCAAGAAGATACCTTGTATAAATTCTATTTTAATAATCAATATATCTCGTAATACTTGATATCAAGGTCTGCAATATAATTGTTATTAATTGGTGAAGTGGTAATATATATGGAGATTCTTATTGGCTGAAGGTTTACCGTGAGATGGATAAAGGGATTTTTATGAAAACTAACGTGGGAGTAACTTCATGTTAATGCTACTATACTACTGCTACGTTATGGTGCACTGCTAGTGCTGCTGCTACTTGTTGGTTTGACGGTATACGAGATTTTTCACCATGCTGCTGCAATTTAATTGTTTGTTAGGGTTTCATGTTGTTCCAAATCGATACGGAGAAACACGACAGGTCACTATATATATATATGTGCTTCACATAATGTTTAGTGCACTGATGGTTAAACAATTCCTACTGCTCGAGGTGAACAACTGATGCATTACTCGTAATCATGGCTAGTTCTCTCAACCACTGATAGCTTCATCTCGTAACCACTGACAAGCTTCTCAAAACCACTTCTAGTTATATCGAAACCACGGATAGCTTTACTTGTTGTAACCACCGGTAAATTTCACCTCGTATTAAACTAATATAATATTCTAACGAAAGAATACTTATCCATTTTCTACGTCCAAATTTTTTTTAAGAAACGACATCCTTTTATTTGATCACAACAATTAATTAATATGACGTAACTCACACACCAACATCATAATGTCTTAAGTTCATTCCTTATACGTCAAGTATAAAGGTTTTCAACTTTTATTTACCACTTAACGTTATTACGTTAACGTACAATTATTAAACTTTCAAGTTAAATGTTAACCATTTATTTGAGTTTACATGAAACCCTAATTGATCATAACTACGCTTTTTTCATAAATGCTAAAGTACAACATTTTATACCTAGAGTACAAGTCATTAAAGCACGGAACCTAGCTAAACTTTAATTTCCGTTACAAGCCTTAATATACAACTCTATGATTTTATGTACATGATATATTTTCAAAATACTAATGTACAAGTCTTTCAAGCATAAGTACAAGTCCTTAATGCATAAAGTTTAATGTTTACATAAAATCACATTATAAACCTCAATGTACCTACCTTAAAGCACATGATACAAATCTATATTGCACAAGCCCTTAAAATTTACTTTCCTAAATTTTCAAACCTAATGTACAACTCTCCAATGCTTGTGGTACAAGTATTTTATGCATATATGTTAAATATATCATTTACCTAAGTTAAACTAGTAATTATCTAAAGTAAAATTACAAACCTAACTAAGTATACTACATCTCTACACTCTAGGTACAACTCACTAAAGCCCTAGGTACTACCCCTCAATGCCAACGCCCCTCCCCTTTTACCCTAGTTAAAATTGAACTAACTAAGTTACCAATTAGTTACCTAGTATACTTGTAAAATCTCCTAACCACATGCATTTACTTGCACCTAAGAATTACACATCACCCTTTTACCTTGAAGATTTACCATGGTCAAATGTTGTAGGTAAAAACCTTGGCAAAGAACACCACCACATCACTCCATTCTCATCACCATAACACGCACCACACAACCTTTAATACTCCACATCACCTTGTTCTTCACCACATTCCTTATTATGGCTACAACTTAATGCAAGTGGCCAAGTTACCTTTCACAAACCATGCATTCCCTTGCCTATATAAACGCCCCATACCCTTTACTTTTGAGTCTCATGCAAACACACACATGATACCATACTACTTGCATATCATACGCCCCATAAATCCACTTGGTAAACAAAAACCTAAAAGGAAGGAAGAAGTTTTGTTCAACTTAGAAATCCACTTGGTCTCATTTTGGTTCTTGTCAAATTCCAAGTTTGTAAGTCTCTTAAACTCAACCTATTTCGTTTTAACTTTTAATAGCAATTGCATACTGTTAAAAAGGATTTTATAAGGAGAACGTAGCAATTTGAATCACTTAAAATGAGTATACGAGTCAAAAGTTATGGTCTAAAGAAGTTACCAAAAATCTGTCCGAACTTTCTGTGGACAGAATGCTCGGGCACGCTAAACGAGGCATTTCTGGTCCGTTTCATGAAAAAGTGAAAGCACGAAAGTTGTCCGGAACGACGTTTTGTTCAAAAAATCAGGTGCGCGGGTCTAGAAAACGCATAACGAAGCCAAAATTTAATAAAAATCCGAACAGCTGTTAGGAATATCTTACAAAAACAGCCAACACCCTCCTACTTGCGCCCCATTTATTTACATCATGTCAAAGGTATTAAGGTCAACCAAAGTACCATTGTAAACACTACCTAGGACACTATAGAACGCCCCCATAACCCGGTTAAAAAGCCTAGTCGTTATGTTTAAAAACAGCCCATCGTTTTGGTCAAAAGTCCTAAACGTCAAAAAGCTTTTTACAACAAGTATGTGGGAAAACACGGAATTTTTGATAAATTTGATTTAGAACTATCTTATAAACATTAGAAATGGATAAAACCACATTTCACAAGGTCGCATGCAAAAGATATAGAGTATTATGGTTTAAAAACGAAGATTGCAAGTTGGCAAAAATAGCTTAAGTACCCCTTTTCCGTAATTGATATCTTGCAAGTTAAAAGGTTTCAAAGTACGAGGTTTACACCATCTTAAAGGGCTTGCTGCATAGTTATTAATGACCCAATAGCGTCTTTAAAAACCCTTATAGTGTATTTTATAATTAACCACAAAGAGGGTGACTCGCGGACATTTTCATAAAAAGGCCTTGTGTACACTTTTCAAAACTTGAGTCGTGGGAGTTATAGGATGATGGGAAATGACTTAAAAAGAGTTAATAAACATATTACAACATCTCTAGGTGAACCCGTAAAGGTTAATGGGTTAAAACTGAAATTTTCTTAAAACGCGTCGTGGCCTAGTGACCATGTTTGTGGACTTGTATCTTTCTAATCAAAGAATAATAGGACATGAGACTTATACCATTTAGAAGAACTTACAGCAAAGTGTTTAAAGGGTCAAATGTGTTGTAGAAACACTAGCTTGCCTCATGTAAAATCTGCCCTTGTTTAGCCCTGTTATCGCCCAAAACCAACAAAAAGCACCTAACCCCCTACTTTGGAGAATCACTGCGACCAAACCGTAAGAGATTAAGACCTCTAGTTTGAACCATTAGAAAGACCACCGGACAAACTCTTGAAAGAATCAAGAATGTAGTAAAAACCTTTTAAGGCCTCGCTTTTATTCACTCGCACTTTTGTCCATTTATGCCAAAAACAAATGGTTTTCTTATAAAATTTCAAGCATAAAAATTGTAATTTTTGTAAGATAAAGTTTTTCTTGGACTAAAAATGTAATTTTTGTGAAGTTAATTATACAAGGGCTGATTTTGTCAATAACCCATAGTTGAGGGTTTAAAGTGTCATTTTTGAAAGTGCAAGGGTAAAAACTGTAAATATTTAAAATTGTAAATTATAACATTTTGGAAACATAAAATATTTAACAACTTGGATTTCGATAAAAATTTATTAACAATCATTCGAGCCATAAAGATAAGTACGATAAGTATTATTAATTTTGAAGAGACTTCATGTTATCTAATTATCGATAAAGCATTAACATTGCATAAACTTGAACTCGAATACTAAAAACATGACATACTAACTCAGGTCACAAGTCGGAGAAGTTTATTCACATTACTTAATTTGTTTTCCATCCAGACTACTGTAACATCGAGGTGAGTTCGTAGCCCCATTTTTATACTTGTTTATTAATGCTTTGGGGGAGATACATGCTCAACTACATGCTTTCACTTTTATAAAGTACTCTAAAAACTTTTACATATTACTGTGAGTCATAGCCCATCTTTTCCTTATTTTGAATGTTTTGGGGGAGATACATGCTTAAATATTGCTTGATATTTTTACATTTATTTTAAAATCTTATGAATTACCGTGAGTTTTATAGCCCCTACTTTTATGAGTTTTATACTATTTTTGGGGGAGATACATGTTTAACTACTCATTTTTACTTTCACAAGTACTCTAAAGCTTTTACATACTACTATGAGTTCGTAATCACACTTTATACGTTTTGCTACAAACCTGAACACAAGTACTATCTGTATGCGATCCTGATTGTTATTGCTTAAGTTACTTACTGTTGCCACTGAAAGTCCCTCATATCATGAACCATTAATCACTTGCGAGTGAACGCGAATATAGTGAATAGATCTATTGGCATCTGACGCCACCCCACTTGTGTTGCTGGATAAGTAGCCAAGTGCACTTTATTTGAGAATACTAGGAAGTTGGCAAACTCCTACCCGAGGGCCTTATTACTTACATCATCTCTATGATGTCAGTAACTTACATCATTAGTTCATTACTATGATGCCGTACTGTTAAGGTTTGCGTTCATGAGACTTAAGGGAATAAGTATTGTGTTGCAATGATACAAATGCTGCAACTACTGAATTTATGGGTGCAACAACATGGCCCGACCTTGAAACTTGTGTTCAACTGATAACTAAACAAACGAACTATGGGTATATATCAACGTAACCCACTACTTATTTCATCAATATTTGTATTTATTACAATAATCACTCAAACTCGAAACTATTGAACTCAACTGTTTTATCTATAAACTCTATGAACTCACCAACCTTTGTGTTGACACTTTTTAGCATGTTTATCTCAGGTTCATAATTTACGAGGATGACACGGAAGGGCACGGATACTCAAGAAGGCTATATTATCATTCGAAAACTTATTTAATAAATTGTAAAACCACTGGGACCTCATTTTGTAAACGCTGATATTTATATAAATCGAATGATAAATATTTTAAAACGACTCAATTAGGGTTCGTTTTCTATTGATATAATTGTTGTGCCATGAAGTAACACCTAACTTGAATTCCGCTGCGTATCACGAAATTGGGGGTGTTACAGATTGGTATTAGAGCTGCAGTTATAGAGAAACGGATCTAGTTGAGGTCCGAACTATAACTATTTTTACAAAGAAAACATTTTATAGCCTTTCGCTCTCCGTGCCTTCCATCCTCCAGGTAATTATGTGACTTCTAGACAGTTTATGCTACACAAACACTTTAGTCTACTGATATATACTTCTGATCACTTTATACAAAATAAACATACTTGCATGAGCCTATTCTAAGGCATTATGACTTAATCACAATTCCCCGAGCATGTACCTACTTTTATATTTTTCAAATTTATGAAACCTTCTCAAGACATTGTAACCAATTACAATGGTCTCTCCTACTTATCTTATTTACACTAAACATATATACTCACCAACTATTTTGGCAACTTTCCTTGATATTCTTACTTCCATCCCTAAATAATAAGTGAAAACACTCCTTCCGTACTTCCAGAACACCCAAATCTCCTTGTAACTCATCAGTTAAGTACGAAGGTTAATTCAGAAATTCTTAAGTAGGATGACTTACAATGTCTTTATTTGAATGGATTTGGACGCCTTTTTATTTAAATAAAGAAATTGTGAATCACCGAACCATAAGTTTATATTTCTTTTATTTACATTGTGTGGGACGCCTCTCTATGTAAATAATGAATTATAGATAAGTGGGTTTATTTGTATCTGAAATCATAAGAACAAACTCGAGGATCACAAAAATTCACAAAGATATATGGCAAACAAAAATAACGTAAATTTTTATTAGAATCCATAAATATTAATACATAATGATATAATTAGCATCGGTAGTGCTAATGTTACAAAAACCACCAAATAAGGTATGGTATCGCCAAATGGTTGATTCGCCAAGCTAATGAAAAACACCACCAAACCTATGAGAATGAGAATCATGACTGGATGCAGTATCTTGATTATTTTGTATAACAAACATAAACGAGTTATTAAGCATGGTGAATGAAATAACAAGAGACGTAGCTCAATATATAAAACGCTTTCTTTTTATAACGAAAAATGGGCTTCAACCCATTAGTAAAACAAACAAACACAACCCACATTTAGATTAAAAAGGGCCTCGACCCAGGATACATAAACAAACACACCATTAAGCGTATTGGGTTTCAACCCAACAACCAACACAAGACCACAACTTAATACTAACGCGTACGATTACAAAATAACACAAATTAAACAACAATTTATTTCAAACATTCCTAACATAATTACCCCCATAATTTATCCACGCCGATGGCTAGGATCACTAGTGGTACGAGGATCACTAAGATCACAGCCAAGAACACGCAATCTTCATCCGTAACGTTGGCTAAATAGATAGCCGCGACAACAACATATCCGAGTGCAATAACGGTAATAAAGTGCGGCATTTTGAAAGTATGATATGAGAAATGTAGGTGGAAAAGTTAGTATAAAAGAATGAGGATTAAAATGGGGTATTTATAAAAAAAAAAAAAAAAAAAAAAAAAAAAAAAGAGACCGTTGGGGGATACTATTCCTGACCGTTGGGGGAACTGTTCCTGACCGTTGGGGGATACTGTTCATGACCGTTAAAAATCATTGTTCACCTTACTAAGGAACAAACTAATTTATCATCTACAAAAGTTGAAGTTCAATAACTTTCTCTACATTCATCGATTTCTCACCCGAAATTTTACTTATTAAAAGACATTTTTCGAAGTTAATAATTTGATTTTCACAAAACATTATGAACCATGTTATTTTCAAAATTAATTACTAAAACATGATGACCCTTATAAAATAACAATCTTCATTCAAAATAAATTTTCTTAAGTTTATATGACCTTTAGAATAATGTTATTCACATGTAAAAACAATAAATTCTAACCTATAGGCTTTCACAAGTGAAACCACGTTTCATCCTCATTATTTCAACATTTAAAACGGATTGAATCTCGGGACGAGATTCAATTTAAGGGGGTGAGACTGTAACCACCGGTAAATTTCACCTCGTATTAAACTAATATAATATTCTAACGAAAGAATACTTATCCATTTTCTACGTCCAATTTTTTTTTAAGAAACGACATCCTTTTATTTGATCACAACAATTAATTAATATGACGTAACTCACACACCAATATCATAATGTCTTAAGTTCATTCCTTATACGTCAAGTATAAAGGTTTTCAACTTTTATTTACCACTTAACGTTATTACGTTAACGTACAATTATTAAACTTTCAAGTTAAATGTTAACCATTTATTTGAGTTTACATGAAACCCTAATTGATCATAACTATGCTTTTTTCATAAATGGTAAAGTATAACATTTTATACCTAGAGTACAAGTCATTAAAGCACGGAACCTAGCTAAACTTTAATTTCCGTTACAAGCCCTAATATACAACTCTATGATTTTATGTACATGATATATTTTCAAAATACTAATGTACAAGTCTTTCAAGCATAAGTACAAGTCCTTAATGCATAAAGTTTAATGTTTACATAAAATCACATTATAAACCTCAATGTACCTACCTTAAAGCACATGATACAAATCTATATTGCACAAGCCCTTAAAATTTACTTTCCTAAATTTTCAAACCTAATGTACAACTCTCCAATGCTTGTGGTACAAGTATTTTATGCATATATGTTAAATATATCATTTACCTAAGTTAAACTAGTAATTATCTAAAGTAAAATTACAACCCTAACTAAGTATACTACATCTCTACACTCTAGGTACAACTCACTAAAGCCCTAGGTACTACCCCTCAATGCCAACGCCCCTCCCCTTTTACCCTAGTTAAAATTGAACTAACTAAGTTACCAATTAGTTACCTAGTATACTTGTAAAATCTCCTAACCACATGCATTTACTTGCACCTAAGAATTACACATCACCCTTTTACCTTGAAGATTTACCATGGTCAAATGTTGCAGGTAAAAACCTTGGCAAAGAACACCACCACATCACTCCATTCTCATCACCATAACACGCACCACACAACCTTTAATACTCCACATCACCTTGTTCTTCACCACATTCCTTATTATGGCTACAACTTAATGCAAGTGGCCAAGTTACCTTTCACAAACCATGCATTCCTTTGCCTATATAAACGCCCCATACCCTTTCCTTTTGAGTCTCATGCAAACACACACATGATACCATACTACTTGCATATCATACGCCCCATAAATCCACTTGGTAAACAAAAACCTAAAAGGAAGGAAGAAGTTTTGTTCAACTTAGAAATCCACTTGGTCTCATTTTGGTTCTTGTCAAATTCCAAGTTTGTAAGTCTCTTAAACTCAACCTATTTCGTTTTAACTTTTAATAGCAATTGCATACTGTTAAAAAGGATTTTATAAGGAGAACGTAGCAATTTGAATCACTTAAAATGAGTATACGAGTCAAAAGTTATGGTCTAAAGAAGTTACCAAAAATCTGTCCGAACTTTCTGTGGACAGAATGCTCGGGCACGCTAAACGAGGCATTTCTGGTCCGTTTCATGAAAAAGTTAAAGCACGAAAGTTGTCCGGAACGACGTTTTCTTCAAAAACTCAGGAGCACGGGTCTAGAAAACGCATAACGAAGCCAAAATTTAATAAAAATCCGAACAGCTGTTAGGTATATCTTACAAAAACAGCCAACACCCTCCTACTTGCGCCCCATTTATTTACATCATGTCAAAGGTATTGTTGATGCAAAAGTTGGAAGTTCCTTGTTTGGAGCTCCGGTTCCTGCACCAATTGAGAATCGTTGCTTGAGACCTGCGCACTAAGAGACAAAAGACACCGTTAGGCTTATCGTGGGATTGTTTCCCACGATTATCCTCCGGCGTGAGAGTAAGTAATCGGTTTAGGGTTTAAGGAAAATTAGGGTTTGTAGATCGTACCTTAAACGAGGGATGTGATTCCCTTTATATACGCACGGAATCCTTGTTGGTTCCGTGTTCCTCAACCTTCGGCGTATCCCGCCTTAATCGGTTGGGAATGATTATCTATCTATTTGAAAGATATCGGATATCTATTCTATCAATAGATCCGGCTTGGGCCTTCATGAGCCCAAACGTTTAATCTGCTTAGCCCAGTTCGTACCGGGCCAAGTTAGTATTGGACTTTAGTCGGGTCCACGACCCGGATATAGACTATACGTCATCATGTCCCCCCAGTCTAGTATGCGCAGTGCGTAACTACGGATGCTAGACTAATTATCGTATTCTATGAAAAAGAAACAAAGCGTAGCCAAGAAGCTAAAGAAAATATTCTCAGGATACATTGTATCTAGCCATAAAAAAGGAAACGAGCACCTCGTAAATCGGGGGAAAGGTTACTGCACCCGTGTCCCATCAAACAATCCCCACCACATATGTAGGGTTAGTGGAGTCCACGTGTCGATCATCGCGTGAAGGAAGAAGAGTATTTAACCCCTTCACTTCATTTTCACCGTTTCTACACACTGTAAAAAAGAAAACGCGATCCTCCATTATCAAAGCTTCCAACACATCCAAGCTTTCAGGCTGAAATATCCTCTAGGTAACTGCGCCTGCGCCTAAGTTTTTGTTATAACAATACCATGGTTAAGGAATTATCGGATTTTACGTTCGACATAACGGAAGAGGAGCTTCAACAGTTTGCATCGGATTATTATATCCCCAGCGCAGTACATCCGGAAGTTCCGGCTGCGAATGCATCAATAGCGGATTTCCCCAATGGGAAAATTGGTGTATACACGCGATTCTTTGAATTCGCAAATCAGCGCATACCCATATCATTATTCTTAAGTGACGTACTGAATTATTACCGCATACACTTGTCCATGTTGCACTGTATAGGTGCGGCAAAATTAATTAATTTCGAGGTGAACTATCACTTACTGGCCATTAACCCCACAATCCACCTGTTCCGGGCGTTTTACCACACCACGTGGTCAAACGGGTGGGTTTCCTTCGCGAAGCGCCCTGGGTCACTCCAATGTTATACGGAAAAGTTAGACGCGCTCAGAAATTGGAGGGAAACCTTTTTCTGGATTGACAACACTTGTTTTCCGTCTCATTTCGATTTTTACGCTAAGGGGACACTGCCAAAGGATGAGCGCCCCCTCCCTGGATCATATAATGCAGAGGATGCGGAAACAATAAATGCGAACCGCATCCCCATAAGCTCCTACCCCGAGGAGTTCTTGGTGCATATTGGCCTGAGCCACAACTATTTTGGCAGTTCAGAAGAAGTTCCTATCTTCATAGACGCCGATGGTCAGGGTGGGTGCTCATGCTTTCGTACCCCGTTGAATTACATTACTGTAAGTTATTCACTGTTTGTTATACGTGTCGTAAACTGTGTGTATTTCTTTGTTGTCGCGCAGAGATGGACCTGTTTAGCATTGTGCACCTGACAAAACCTATGGATGTAAAGGTGGGAACTCGACCACTAAAGGAGGGAGAAGAGCCCGTGCTTGTTGCGGCGGCCGGGCGTACTGTAGTGTTGGACCTAGGCGAGGCGGGGGAAAGTTCGTCCGTTGCGCTCCAAGCAACACCTCTACAGAGTATGCCTAGTACGACAGTACCGGCACCTCCAGTACAACCTGCACCTATAGCGGCAGAGCACGTGGAGGAAATAGAAGAGGAAGAAGAGAGTCCAGAATTGGAGCGCAAAAGGAAGCGCAGTGGCGATGGTTCTGCCACCTCTCGGAAGAAGCGCCCGGTTATTCTGAGTGTGGAGTCATCTTCTAGTGATGTTGCGTCGCGCCCACCATCACCTGACACATCCATTCGTGCGTAAGTATCCTTGCCATACTACGTACCCAAAATGCTTCAGGATATTACTAAATAACTGTGATTTTCTCATCATGTTTGTAGGTTTGAACAATCCGCATAGTCGCCCCCCCAATCAAGTCCAATTCGTGTTGAATCATCTGGGCGAAAGAGCCAAAGCGCGGAGCCTAAGACCGCTAGGGATGCACCCATGGAACAACTGGTCGATAATCTGGTCTCACTTGCGACACAGCTAAAGGTAAAGTACTCGGGCGAAACTAGCCAAGGTGCGGAAAAAGACCAACGAATTGCGCTACTTGAGGCTCAATTGGCTAGTGCTAGGGGTGAAGCGGAGACTCTGGGGTCATATGCTAAAAAACTCGCCGAGGATAAAATGGCACTGATGTGTCAAATTAATCAAGAGCGTGCAGAGGCCGCGGGCTATAAGTCTTCTTGTCATTGGGCTATGAAATATTTGGAGAATGGCAAAGACGCACTGACCTCCCAGCTTGAAGACTTTGGCGCTACTGTGAAAAGTGCCTTGGAAACGCAGGAGGAGAAGTTGCGCAAACTAAGCATAGAGTACGACGAGGAATTATATCCTCAACTTCTCTCCACCATTGCTGAGCGCAGATGGCTCATAAGCCATGGGCTCCGTCTTGCGGCGTTAAGTACCCTAGAGTCGCAAGAGGTTGTTGACTCCTTCGGGGATGTAGTGAAGTGTGCGCTGGAGCGTGGTAAGTCAGAAGCCATTGAGAAGCTGCAAGAGGCTGAGCTTCTAAAGGTACCCGTTGAGCAGGTACCTACTTATGATGCGACGGCTTATGATAATCTGGTCGCTGCCATGAAGAAGATGAAGGACTTGGAACTCCCCAAGATTGCTGAACTGGAGCGTGATCAGGACTATCCGATAAATGTAATTTTTGCAGGTCTGACTCTAGCCCGTCATCTCGGTGGAGAAGCTGTTGCGCAGCCAGATTATTATCTTAGATCCGATGCATCCCAACTGCACGTTCGTATATTCGCGCGCCCTAGAGATATCTTGAATCCTTTTGTCCTGGACAGGGAGGTCCCCTTGAAGCAAGTGTTGGAAGCGCATGCGACGAGGCTTGCTGAAAAGAAAGGTGTTAAGGGCAAGGCTGTAATGTGCGGTGTTGGCGCGGCGCACCTCCCTCAGTCTGACGGGGTGCCCGTGAGTGTTGCCACTGTGGCTCGTCGAGATGCGGATTTGTTGCAGGAGCTGAATAGGATTGGGAATGATACTAGCCGCGTCGGTAGTTCCTCCTTGAAGCGTAGTCATAGTTTTTAGATTGTCTCTTGTAACTATCTTTAAGAAATAACTCGTAGTCATGAAATAAATCTCCTTTTGTTAAGTGTTTGTAAAATATTTTTCAATTTGTGATGTACACACTTATCTTGTTTGTCTTTGCGTAAAAGAAGTATTCGTTGTTACCTGTATATGCAAGTGTGAATAATACAAGAAATTCATAATCATGTATGAAGATCCTAAAATACTAAAAATTGTCAAGTATCATCATAATCGTGTATGTTAATGGTATGCAGCGTACTGTAAATACCAAATTAAGGAATCAAGTGTCTTGGTTCCCAAGTTGTTAAACGTGCACATGTGCATTGTTGCGCATCCGTCGTGGGGTGCGCACAAAGCTTATTCCAACGTCTTGAGAACAAGGTGTTTAACAAGGATACATGATCCGGCGCTGATGGGTTTGCAACCCTCTTACTCAACAAGTTGTTTATTAGGTTAACTTATCCTTTTACCATCGTAGGTTTATATATTGCATGCACGCCATGTAGGCAAAAATAAAAAAGTTGTTAAGACATACAGTATATGGAAGTAACAAATTAAAATGTGTCACGGAGTTAGCTAGAAACCGCAACATTTTATTAATACTTGCAAGTGTTTGTAAGGAAATAAAAACATGATACTAAGGAAATAATAAAAAAAATACATAGTTGTGCGCTTGGCCGTAGACATTCCTATAGGTAGCACCTCTTGAGGTTGCAGATGTTCCATGTGCGTGACAATTCACGACCATCCAAGCCCCGTAGCTTGTACGCGCCTGTTCCTAGTGCTTCAGTAACCTCATAGGGTCCCTCCCACTTCGGTCCAAGCTTACTTGTGTCTTCTGCGTGGCTTGCATCATTAGCGCGATAGACGAAGTCACCTGGTCTGAATGAGACACCTCTTACCTTAGCGTCATAGTATCCCTTCATTCTTGACTTCGATTTTTCTTCACGTATAGTTGCGCGTTCACGCCTTTCTTCTAGCAGATCTAGGTCAAGACGCCGTTCTTCGTCATTAGTTGCCACATTTATTTCAGCAGTGCGGATAGTTGGCATACCGATCTCGGCTGGTATGACGGCTTCTGTCTCGTAGACTAGAGAGAAGGGGGTATCTCCTGTGCTGGTCTTGATTGAGGTGCGATGCGCCCACAAAACATGTGATAACTCTTCCACCCATCTCCCTTTGTTCTTGTCCAGGCGTGTTTTAATTCCTTCGCCTAAGCTTCGATTCGCCCGTTTCACTAGGCCGTTGGTTTGTGGGTGTTTAACTGACGCGAAGTGCTGTGTAATGCTTAGTTTCTCACACCAGTCCTTGAAGGGATTGTCACCGAATTGTTTTCCGTTATCTGAGATAATTTCTCCAGGAAGACCAAAACGGCATACAATGTTATCCCATACGAAGCGCTTCACCTGGTTGCCAGTGATTGTTACCACCGCCTTTGCTTCAATCCACTTGGTGAAGTAGTCTATGGCGACTATGAGGAATTTTAATCCCCCAGCTGCGACAGGAAAAGGGCCTGCGATGTCAATACCCCACTTGTAGAATGGCCATGGTGATGTTATTGGCGTTAGCTCATGCTGTGGTTGGCGGTGGATGGGCCTATGCACTTGGCAATTGTTACACTTCCTTATTAAGTCCCGCGCATCTCGGTGCCTGGTAGGCCAGTAGTAGCCTGATCTCATGGCGCGTGCCACAACGGATCGTGGTCCTGAATGCATACTGCATGAACCTTCATGGATCTCTCGCAGCACATAATTCGCCTGTAATGGGCCTACACAGCGGAGCCATGGTTGCAGGAAGGAGCGTCGGTACAAGATGTTGTCTCGGATTTCAAATCTCTGCGCTGTGCGCCGTATCCTGCGAGCTTCCTTCTGCTCTTGGGGTAACATTCCTTTGTTTAGGAAGTTCGTTATTGGTGTCATCCATGTAGGACCGTCCTCCTCTATGATCGTGGAGACTTCCATCTCTGAGATTGACTTGCTTTTCAGTGTTTCTACCAGAACTTGCTTTGATAGGTGTGCAAAGCTTGTCGAGGCAATCTTGCTCAGTGCATCCGCCTTTCGGTTTTCCCCTCTGGGAACCTGTTTGATGGTGAACCTGTCAAAACCTTTGATCAGTGTCTTGGTCTTGGCAAGATACTGGATCATATTATCCTCCTTAGCCACGTATTCGCCCAACACGTGGTTGGCTACTAGCAGAGAATCCACGTTTGCTTCTAGGTTATGTACACCCATTCGAGCTGCAATGCGTAGTCCAACAAGTAGAGCTTCGTACTCTGCCTCGTTGTTTGTCGCTGTAAATTCAAAGCGCAGTGCATAAGTGAATTCCATTCCCTCTGGATTTGTAAGGATAAGGCCTGCTCCTGAACCATCAATGCATGAGGATCCATCTGTAAACAAGATCCATGGATCATGTCGTTCCGTCTTATTTGGTGTGGGTACCTCATCGGTGTCTGGTTTTTCAATGATGAAATCTGCCAGAATCTGTCCTTTAATTGCCGTGCGTGGTCTGTAAGAGAGGTTGTGTTCTCCCAGCAATACACTCCACTTCTGGAGTCGGCCTGATGCGTCAGGTTTAGAGATAATCTGCTTGATAGGTTGATCGGTGATTACTGCTATTGGGTGCGCCTGGAAATACCTACGTAGCCGTTTAGCAGCAAACACCAATGCAAGAACTAACTTTTCCATGGCGGTATAGTTCATCTCCGTCTTCTTTAGCGCTTTGCTTACAAAGTAGATAGGAGTTTGTACTGAATCCCTATCTGTTAGTAGCACTGCGCTGATTGCTCCATCAGTTGCAGATAAGTACATGATCAGTTCTTCCCCTGGTCGGGGTGCAACGAGCGTTGGGAGCTTTGCCAGATGCTGTTTAAGCTGAGCGAAGGCTTCTTCTGCCTCCATAGTCCACTTGAAATCACCCTTCTTTATACACTTCTTGAGTGTTTTGAAAAGTGGTAATGATTTTTCTGCTGATTTGGATAGGAACCTGTTTAGGCCGGCCAACTTCCCGTTGAGAGATTGGACTTCCTTCAGCGTGCACGGTGAAGGAAGTTCGATGACCGCTTTTGTCTTTTCTGGACACGGTTTTATACCGTCGGGTTCAATCAGGTATCCCAGGAACATGCCTTCACTGGCGCCGAATGTGCACTTTTTGGGATTCAGCTTCATATTGATCTCCCGTAGAGCTTGAAACGTCTCCTCAATGTCGCGTATTAGCTCATCTTCAGTATGGCTCTTGATGACTAGATCATCGACATAAACTTCTAAGTTGCGGCCCACTTGTTTTTCGAAAGCGTTATCTACCAACCGCTGATAGGTGGCACCCGCGTTCTTCAAGCCAAAGGGCATTTTTGTGTAACAGTAAACGCCTTGGCCTGTGTGGAAGGCCGTCTTTTCCTCATCCTCTTTAGCCATCTGAATTTGATGGTACCCTTTGTACGCATCTAGGAAACACTTCAATGGGTACCCGCACAGAGACTCTATTTTCCAATCTATCTCTGGTAATGGATAACAGTCTTGTGGGCACGCTTTATTAAGATCAGTAAAGTCAACACACATTCGCCAACTGCCATCGCTTTTTTTGACCATTACTGGGTTAGAAAGCCAGTCATGGTAACAGACTTCACGCATAATTCCTGCATCGACCAGCTTGTGTGTTTCTGCCAGGATCGCTTGCGCGCGCTCTGGGGCTTGGCCACGCTTCTTCTGGCGGATAGGCGAGTACCCTTGTCGGATTCGCAGTTTGTGTTCTGTGATTGAGCGCGGTACCCCAGTCATATGTTTCGGCTCCCATGCAAAAATGTCTAAGTTCTTCTACAGGAGCGCACACACAGCTGATTTGCCGTTGTCCGATAGTGACCCTCCGATGGCTATTTCCTGTTCTGGATAGTCTAGGTGAATCGCTACTTTCAGATTTGGAATTCTGGTCGTCCGCTGTGCTGGGGTTGGTGCCGTCTCGCATGAAATCGTGTTGCATTCTCTATGTGGTACAGTGGCGTTGTAAAGAGTAACAATACCACCTTCCACTGGGAATTTCAGCATCCCATGCGCTGTTGATGGCACTGCTCGCATAGCTGATATACCCGGTCTCCCGATAATGCCATTGTATGGCGAGGGAGATTTAATCACCATAAATTCCATCCAGTCCGTTGCGGAGTGTTCTTCGTTTCCAATGCTGACAGGTAATCTTATTTGCCCCATAGGCCATATCTTCTCTCCTGTAAAACCAGTCAACGCTGTTCTGACCGGGGTTAACTGGTTGCGTATTTCAGGACGCAGTCTTTTGAAACAGTGCTCATACATGATGTCGGCAGAAGCTCCACCATCCACATACATGCGGTGGATGTCGTGACCCCCCGCGCTTATCTCTATAGTAAGTGGTTCCACCACTGCGTTGTTCGCGGTTAAGGTGGGGAACGAGATTTCCTTTCCACTTGAAAAATCTTGGCTTACCTTCTGCTTCGTGACCCGCTGCCATGATTGTATCATGTAAATGGTGTCGGGTTTGTCTTTAGGTGTTTCTTTCTTATTGCCACTCTTCTGTTTGTCCTTCCCTTCCTTGATATGCTTGACCAGATGGTCCAATCTACCCTCTTTGACCATCTTGTCAATAAGTTGGCGCAGTTGGACACATTCGTTAGTGGTGTGGCCCTTCTGCGCGTGGTAATCACAGTATCCACTCCCTACACGCCGATCCTCTGGAGTGCGCATCTGTGGTGGTCTCGGGAAGTTAGCACCCTCTGTTGCGAGTATTTCCTTTGGCGATTTGGTAAGCGGGGTGTATTTGTCATTGTCGCGTCTATTCCCTTGGTTGCGATAGTTCCTGTTGCGGTTACTATTCCGGTCTGTGGATTGTCTCCCAGGTTGTTCCTGTGACCGGTAGTTTGAATAGCTCCTCTTGCTATCCGCCGCAGCAGCTTCTCCTTGTACAAAGGACTGTGTGCGCTTCATAATCTCATCGAAGGATTGGGGAATCCTGTCATTCAATCTTTTAATAAGTTCCGGGTTGCTGATCCCATTCATGAACCCTGAAATTTTGAGTACCTCGGGACATGCTTTGACTGGCATGCACTCATCCTTGAAGCGCTCCATAAAAGCGCTTGTGGATTCTCCTTGGCGCTGTTTGACTCTAGCGAGTTCAATGGGGTTTTTAGCGCACTTTTTTCGTTGAGTAAAGTTTAGGCGGAATGCCTTCCTCAACTCTTCAAAGCCATTGATGCTTCTGCGTGGAAGCTTGTTGAACCAGTTCCGCGCATTTCCCACCAGTGTGGAATTGAACATGTGGCACCATACAGGTTGTGGCCAGTTTTCAATGGTTGAGGCTGATTCAAAAATTTTTAGGTGATCGTCAGGGTCACCTGCTCCATCATAGGTTTTAACATTAGTAGGCATGCGCCTCTTTTTGTTCTCCGAGAAATCACTGATGCGTCAAGTAAACGCGTCTACCTTTTGACGGCGCCATGGGAGAGACATATCCTCCTCTTCTTGGTCACGGTTTTTCCTTCTGGATTTCCAATGTCCAGTCTCACTGTCCTCGTTGTCCGAGGAATTACTAGAAGATAGTTCCTCTCTCTTTCGGCGTTTACGCCGGTTGTCCTCAGAATTTGTGCTTGGGGGACTTTCACTTGGGGAATATCGCTCCCCCAGTCTATCTTGTACTCTGCGGCTACCAAGTCTAGTGTGAACATTGGTGCGCCTCTCATCTTCCTCACTTTCGTTAATAGGCTGTGAGTCAGATGTATCATCTTCCTCGACTCTCCTTCCGATTCTATTGAACACTGGGGGTCGGCGACTATCCCTTCCGCGTTTCTCCTTCTGACGACGCGGTGGAGATATCTCAAACTACGGGCCAAAGTCGAGCCGAGCATGCAGACTCCGACCTGGTCTTTTCTTTGCTTCCTCTTGCATGAGGATAGCTAGGGCTTCATAATTTTGAGAGACAAAACTACTTGGCTCTAATTCCGGTACGACCCCCTCTAGGACAGGTGTATCCGTTTCTGTCAACACGCCCTTATTCTTATCGGGTGCGTCGGGTGCTTTTGTGAAGTTAGCTTCTAGCACCGATTGGAGTGGAGTAAAAGGAGTGCGCAGCGGATCTCTGGTACTGGTGGTGGTAATTGTTGCCTGGGTTGTCCCCGAGAGTGGTTCCACCATAGGGAAGGCCGAATCCTGGCCTGATCCCTGATTTTTAGCAGCACTGGTTGTCCCAGAGATCTGCTTGGGAGTTGCCCCGCTGTGCGCCTTCTTTCCAGTAAAGTCTGATTGCGATCGCTTTGTCATCCTAGTTCTTGGTTCTTAGTGAATGGTCTCACGGATGGCGCCACTTGTTGATGCAAAAGTTGGACGTTCCTTGTTTGGAGCTCCGGTTCCTGCACCAATTGAGAATCGTTGCTTGAGACCTGCGCACTAAGAGACAAAAGACACCGTTAGGCTTATCGTGGGATTTTTTCCCATGATTATCCTCCGGCGTGAGAGTAAGTAATCGGTTTAGGGTTTAAGGAAAATTAGGGTTTGTAGATCGTACCTTAAACGAGGGATGTGATTCCCTTTATATACGCACGGAATCCTTGTTGGTTCCGTGTTCCTCAACCTTCGGCGTATCCCGCCTTAATCGGTTGGGAATGATTATCTATCTATTTGAAAGATATCGGATATCTATTCTATCAATAGATCCGGCTTGGGCCTTCATGAGCCCAAACGTTTAATCTGCTTAGCCCAGTTCGTACCGGGCCAAGTTAGTATTGGACTTTAGTCGGGTCCACGACCCGGATATAGACTATACGTCATCAGGTATTAAGGTCAACCAAAGTACCATTGTAAACACTACCTAGGACACTATAGAACGCCCCCATAACCCGGTTAAAAAGCCTAGTCGTTATGTTTAAAAACAGCCCATCGTTTTGGTCAAAAGTCCTAAACGTCAAAAAGCTTTTTACAACAAGTATGTGGGAAAACACGGAATTTTTGATAAATTTGATTTAGAACTATCTTATAAACATTAGAAATGGATAAAACCACATTTCACAAGGTCGCATGCAAAAGATATAGAGTATTATGGTTTAAAAACGAAGATTGCAAGTTGGCAAAAATAGCTTAAGTACCCCTTTTCCGTAATTGATATCTTGCAAGTCAAAAGGTTTCAAAATACGAGGTTTACACCGTCTTAAAGGGATTGCTGCATAGTTATTATTGCCCCAATAGCGTCTTTAAAAACCCTTATAGTGTATTTTATAATTAACCACAAAGAGGGTGACTCGCGGACATTTTCATAAAAAGGCCTTGTGTACACTTCTCAAAACTTGAGTCGTGGGAGTTATAGGATGATGGGAAATGACTTAAAAAGAGTTAATAAACATATTACAACATCTCTAGGTGACCCCGTAAAGGTTAATGGGTTAAAACTGAAATTTTCTTAAAACGCGTCGTGGCCTAGTGACCATGTTTGTGGACTTGTATCTTTCTAATCAAAGAATAATAGGACATGAGACTTATACCATTTAGAGGAAATTACAGCAAAGTGTGTAAAGGGTCAAATGCGTTGTAGAAACACTAGATTGCCTCATGTAAAATCTGCCCTTGTTTAGCCCTGTTATCGCCCAAAACCAACAAAAAGCACCTAACCCCCTACTTTGGAGAATCACTGCGACCAAACCGTAAGAGATTAAGACCTCTAGTTTGAACCATTAGAAAGACCACCGGACAAACTCTTGAAAGAATCAAGAATGTAGTAAAAACCTTTTAAGGCCTCGCTTTTATTCACTCGCACTTTTGTCCATTTATGCCAAAAACAAGTGGTTTTCTTATAAAATTTCAAGCATAAAAATTGTAATTTTTGTAAGATAAAGTTTTTCTTGGACTAAAAATGTAATTTTTGTGAAGTTAATTATACAAGGGCTGATTTTGTCAATAACCCATAGTTGAGGGTTTAAAGTGTCATTTTTGAAAGTCCAAGGGTAAAAACTGTAAATATTTAAAATTGTAAATTATAACATTTTGGAAACATAAAATATTTAACAACTTGGATTTCGATAAAATTTATTAACAATCATTCGAGCCATAAAGATAAGTACGATAAGTATTATTAATTTTGAAGAGACTTCATGTTATCTAATTATCGATAAAGCATTAACATTGCATAAACTTGAACTCGAATACTAAAAACATGACATACTAACTCAGGTCACAAGTCGGAGAATTTTATTCACAATACTTAATTTGTTTTCCATCCAGACTACTGTAACATCGAGGTGAGTTCGTAGCCCCGTTTTTATACTTGTTTATTAATGCTTTGGGGGAGATACATGCTCAACTACATGCTTTCACTTTTATAAAGTACTCTAAAAACTTTTACATATTACTGTGAGTCATAGCCCCTCTTTTCCTTATTTTGAATGTTTTGGGGGAGATACATGCTTAAATATTGCTTGATATTTTTACATTTATTTTAAAATCTTATGAATTACCGTGAGTTTTATAGCCCCTACTTTTATGAGTTTTATACTATTTTTAGGGGAGATACATGTTTAACTACTCATTTTTACTTTCACAAGTACTCTAAAGCTTTTACATACTACTATGAGTTCGTAATCACACTTTATATGTTTTGCTACAAACCTGAACACAAGTACTATCTTTATGCGATCCTGATTGTTATTGCTTAAGTTACTTACTGTTGCTACTGAAAGTCCCTCATATCATGAACCATTAATCACTTGCGAGTGAACGCGAATATAGTGAATAGATCTATTGGTAGCTGACGCCCCACTTGTGTTGCTGGATAAGTAGCCAAGTGCACTTTATTTGAGAATACTAGGAAGTTGGCAAACTCCTACCCGAGGGCCTTATTACTTACATCATCTCTATGATGTCAGTAACTTACATCATTAGTTCATTACTATGATGCCGTACTGTTAAGGTTTGCGTTCATGAGACTTAAGGCAATAAGTATTGTGTTGCAATGATACAAATGCTGCAACTACTGAATTTATGGGTGCAACAACATGGCCCGACCTTGAAACTTGTGTTCAACTGATAACTAAACAAACGAACTATGGGTATATATCAACGCAACCCACTACTTATTTCATCAGTATTTGTATTTATTACAATAATGGCTCAAACTCGAAACTATTGAACTCTACTGTTTTATCTATAAACTCTATGAACTCACCAACCTTTGTGTTGACACTTTTTAGCATGTTTATCTCAGGTTCATAATTTACGAGGATGACACGGAAGGGCACGGATACTCAAGAAGGCTATATTATCATTCGAAAACTTATTTAATAAATTGTAAAACCACTGGGACCTCATTTTGTAAACTCTGATATTTATATAAATCGAATGATAAATCTTTTAAAACGACTCAATTAGGGTTCTTTTTCTATTGATATAATTGTTGTACCATGAAGTAACACCCAACTTGAATTCCGCTGCGTATCACGAAATTGGGGGTGTTACACTTGTAACCACTTATGGGCTTCTCGAAAGGTAACCACTGCTAGTATTGTTCATACTACTGCTTGACTGGTGATTCTGCTACCAACTGATGATTGCATTCGACGTATCTATTACTGATACTCTTGGATTATTTCATGTGTTGTGAGCTCAAGTTGCTATTATGAATTTATTTGTGTTGGTGATACGATTAGAGGAAAGTGCGTCATCTTCTTACTGGTTATTGGTGGATATATTGGTGTACTGTGATTCGTGGTGTTTGGAATGACTACACATGGGACTATGATAAAAGCACCTTAGTAATGCTATCCTTTACACAAAAAGCGAATATCTCAAAAAGTGTAGTACTACTGCTATCTTTTATGTTGGTATTTGTTATGGGTTGCATGGTCACACACGTGGGTTTAAGTTATTGTCATTGTTAGTGTTCAAGTTTATTTGCGTATTGGAGTTCTTGAACGATACACGCTAGGTTTTGGTTTTTGGACAAGATAGGAAGATATCGGATAGTTCATGGATTTATGGAAGTGGTACGGAGTTTATTGGATTTTTGATGACACACACAAGAGAAGATATTTGGAATTTGTTCGTAAAAGTTTTAAAAAGCTCGTATTTGGTTTTTATTGAAGAATTGATTACGAAGACAATTATTTATCACTTATTTTAAGATGAAGTGGAGTTTCTTGTATGCGTGTTCTTATTATATTTTTAAACGGCGGAATCGTTTAAAAGTAACTTGTTCGTGCTTCAATGATTGTGACAAAGAATTGACAAACACTTAAAGGAGTGACGTTATTGTGCTCAGTGATTATTGTCAAGAGATTGCGGTCTCCCTATACATTGGTTGTATATGTTCGATGTCATCTATAGTGCAAGACATAAGATACAAGTTTGGGTTATTTTACTTCTTCATCAAATTCGTTATACTTGATTTTCTTCACAAGTGATCATTACAAGGAGCTTACATATTTGAAGAATCATTTAATGTTCATGCACCACTCAAGGGGAAGTTTCTACTGCTTAAATTCTCTATTTGTTGATAACAAAAAGGGGAAGATATATTGGAGTGGCGTAGCATGGATTAAGGGGAAGACAAAGGAAGACAAGAATGTTTCATTCATGGTGAGATTTAATTATCTCAACTTCTGCTAGTTCGTCTATGGAAGTTCGTACAAGAACGTATTTGTTTTGTCATCATCAAATAGGGGAAGATTGTTGGGTTTATTGATTCGATGAGACAAAACAATAAAGAATGAAACATCAAGGGCTTAAAGTGACAAAGATGAAACCTACAAAAAGATGGAAGGACTTTCTTGCAAAAGAAGATTTACTTATTAGTCCTTTGTAGAGATTTGTAAACCCTAATCCTCTAGTATATAAAGAGGACATGGGGTGTAGGTTTTATTAATTAAGTCTTCCATAATGTAGTCATTAAAGGTGTGTGTGTGTAACCTAGACGTAGGGTATAAACGTCTAGGGTTAGAGTTTGTTTAGTTTAGCCTCAAGGATCTTTGATCCCTGTTACAAGTTAAGTGTAACCGTATTATTCTGATCATATAATATTTGAGGCTTGGAGTGATTATAAAGATAAACCTTGTGTCAATAACTATGATTTGTTTTATTCCGCTGCGTACCAAGTTTATTGTCATTGTTATTGTTAACCCTAGAGGCTTAAAACAATCTTAAGGAGTCCTAACAAACTCCACAGAAGTTTCTGTTATACCTGATGATGAGTGTCTAAATACTCATCATTTTTATACTGTTTAGAATGTCAAAAACATCTGAAAACACTCAGAAATACATCAAAATGATGAAAATATCGCAAACAAGTGTTTTATGTGTTTTAAATGCAAAAACATCAAAATCTGGTGAAAAACGTATCAAGTTTGCATAATTGGCAGTTTTAGTCCCCCAAGTTTCAAAAGTTGTCAAAAACAGTCCCTGGTAATTCAAAAACTTATAAAATGTCATTTAAGGTCCATGGGATTCAAAAGTTGTCAAAATAAACCCTTTAAAGTTTAAAAATCACAAAATGACAACTTTAGTCCCTCAAGTTTGGAAAATGTCAAATATAGTCCTTGGTTAATTTAAAAAGTGAAAATTATCAAATTTTAACCTTGTACTATTTATAAATGACAAAATTGGTCCTTATAGTGAACTTTTGGAAAATTACATATTTGGTCCCTCAAGTTTCAAACTTGACAGTTTTGGTCCTTATACATTTAAAAATGGAAAATAATTACATGTATGGTCCTTGGTTTATCATATTTGGCATAATAGGTGCTTGGAATAACTTTGGTATAATGGCAGGTTTAGTCCTTCAAATTGGCAGAATTACATATTTGGTCCTTGGGCTTATATTATTACTAAACCAAACGGACCTTATACACTAAACCCTTTAACCCAGCTGGCCCAAAATCAAAAGCCCAAACCCGAAATTTGAAATAAAACCGCCTCCACTGTAGCTTCTCCTCTTCCCCTTCTGCAAACCCAATACCAGCCATGGTTTTCTCATCACCCTTATCTCTCCAGCTGTAAAAACACCTTTCCACCTCCCCCTCCACCTCTACATAAACCAAAAAGCATTAAATGCACATACCTGCTATCTATGACTTTTTCCCGCCAAATTTACAAGTGGACAGTTAAGATGAATTCAAGAGCTGGATTGAAGTGGGATATTTTCAGAGGTCGACAAGGAACTCTAGGAAGTCAATAAAGAAGAAAAAGGTGCAATGGAGAAGACCAAGTAGTGTAATTTTAGTTTAGATATGTCGTTTTAAATAATTTTAAATTTCTAGTGTTTGTTTAAGCTCTCAAGTACTTTATTCAAGTGTTTTCAGTGTAAATGAATGTATTCTAGTTATCAATTTCCAGTTTTAATCTAATTTTCAGTTTATGCCATTTTCAATTTCAAAATTCTCAAAATATGCATATGTTGTTACCAGTTGTTCTTAAGAGCTTGTAAGTTTATACAAGCTCTTAGAAAGACTTTATAAGCTATTAGAAACCCTCAAATTCAGTTTACATTCAAAACAGAAAAATTCTCCAAAATATAAAAAAATTATTTAAAAATAAAAAAGCTGTGGAAATGAAGATCAAAAGCTGAAGCATGTTGGTTATTGGATGAAAATGGTTTAGAAGCTTAGTGGTAAGCTATTAGGAGTGGTATCAATCCTTGGTTCATAGTTTTTGGCTGGAAAATATTTGTAAGCTCTTTATAAGCATTTTAGCTTTTTACTGTTTAAGCTACTTATAAGATTTAATCTGTGTTTATGCATGTTTCTTAGGTATAGTTAAGCAAAAGTAAGTATTAAATCAGTAGACTTGTTCTTCAAAATGGTTAATTGTTAAAATTCTTAGTTTAACAGTTATATAAGCAAAATTGTCATTTCTCAGATTTATGTTGTTAATGTCATTAGTTAATGTTTCATTAGTCTTATTATTTGATAATATAAAGCCTTTAATCATTTTTATGGTCTTAATCTGTGTTATCCTTTGAAAAGCTTCAAAACTGCTTCTAAAAAAGGGTGTTTGGATTTACTGTTAAATTGGAATTCCAGCTCATACTTGATGTTGTTTGTTATTGTTACATGTTATATTATGTCATATTATCTCATTCAAAGCATAAAAACCTATCCTTATTTGAGTAAAAGTCAACATCACCTTTTCACTGTCCTAAGTTCCATCTGTTAGAATTTTACAAATCATAAACTTGCATATAGGATTAGAACTAGCTAATATAGCTTGCATTAGTCTTATTTTACCATTAAACATCATATTCAGTCCTTAGAATCAATTATAGGTTCACAAAAGTCAACTAATTTGTTGGGTCCAATAAATTGACCCAATCATCCTGAACAAGATTTGAAAATAAAATAGCCTAACTCACTAAATAATATAGTGAGTGACTCACTGATAAAAGAAATCAGTGAGTGTTGTTTGTTGCTCTTTACTTACTGATACGGTGTCAGTGAGTAAAATATATGAGCTACAAACAACACCAGTGACACTGAGATTTTGACAAATGTCTCAGTGATCCTGAAGACCTATCTCTACAATACAGACTGAAAAATATTATGTGGAACTTCTAAGAGAAGAATACAAACAAGTACAAGACTTTACCAAAGAAGTGGGAATATTGTATGACACATTCAAAAGAATGGTTGGTGCTATTCCAAAAGAGGAAAGATGAAGATGGACCACATGATTCACCTACCATCACATGTTACTTCCCACCTACCACCTCAAGTCTTTGTATTTTTCCTATATATATGTTTGTATTGTAATAGAGATAGGTATGCATCCTCAAACACAAAATACTTAGTATTAGTTGATAGGATCATCCTCTCATTGAAACACAAGCATAGCTTGGATCAATGAGAGTTTATTTGTCATTCAATGGGGATAATATACCGAGATTATCCCCGTAAAAAGTTGAGGATGTTATCATGTAGTCTAGTTGGTATTGAGTAATCTTGTAACTATTATTCATCTTTATTAATGAAGTTGTTCTTTAATTTTATCAAGATTTACTCAATAATTTGGACCAACAAGTGGTATCAGAGCGGGTGGATTTTTCACTAATCCAGATCCGTTCATGACTGCTGATAACATTCTTGATTGTCAAAAAATCATGTGTGAACCTTCAAAAACTGCTACTGTAATAGCAATTTTTGAGGGGGAGAAAACACACTGATGTTGACTGTTTGACAAAAAAACCACCCAAAATACTCACTGATTGAAATAATCAGACAAAACCTAACCCTTATCCCGTCACGAAAACAATCCCACAACAAAAATCTTATCCCAAATCTTATCCTAAATCTTATCCCTACCAAACAAAACAAATAAAAAAAAAAACACCTCTCACAAATCATATCTTCAAAAACTGATCCATCAAAAAATCCACACACAAACGAGATCCTAGCTACACAAGATCCAAAAACATCAGTTAATACTTTACCCACCAAACAACAACCTTATCCTCGTATAACTCACCAACACCACACAAACCTTATCTTCAAACAAAAAACTCACCATACAAAATCTTATCCAACAAAAAAAAAAAAAAAAAAAAAAAAAAAAAAAACCTTTCATACACAAGAAAAACAGATCTATCACTCTCATCGAAAATTTTTCATCACACCATCATCTCAAATAATTCGGTCAAACACAAAAAAAAGGATGAAATCAATCAAAAAAAAAAAAAAAAAAAAAAAAAAAACTTCATCATATACCGACACAAATCCTCACACCAAACCAAAAAAAAAAAAAAAAAAAAAACACTATCTCATCATCTCTCGATCTCACCACTCTCCTCACACATCTGTTAAAACAAACCGCACCACGCTCTGACGACTGCTGCGGCGAAAGTAATGGTTTATGTTGACCTAGTTAGCGGCGACTGCAAAGATGGTTAGGATTGTTATTGGGTTTAAATCGGATTTGCAGGTTAGGGGTTAAAAAGGTGTTGATTAGGTTAGCTATGGGCTAAGATAGTGATGGATTTGGATTTGGGGTATGTGGTAACAAAGATGAAGTGGCTGCGGATATGGTGTTCACCAGAACCCTAAATACAAATAACAAAACTCAGTGAAAGTTTCTATTATATCTCAACAAGCTGAGATGTGTATGGGCAGGGCACTGTTTCGTGTTAACTGAAAAAGACTCAGTGTGATTAAAAAAAATCAGGGACTGAATCAACATTATACATCAGACATCGGTCTCTCTCAGGCTGTCTTTGATATATCAGAGTGTTGATGATTGTCTCGTGCTAAGCCTGAAAGAGTATCCCTGAAAAATCCGGTTCAAGGAAACTGAGATGGAAATTGGGTGGTAATGTTTAACAGTGTCCCTGAAAAGGTTTAGAGCGTGCTAATGTGCGTACGGGCTGAATATGATGGTACAAGGCGACTGATAAATTTGATTGGTCAGGGTGTACTGAAAATGGTGTTTATCAGCTTGTGTTAGCTTGTGTTGGAGTCAAGTGAACTGGTGACTCAAGGAGTGATCACGTGGAGAGTGAGATGAACCGGGTAATATGATCCTGAAGTGTGTACGAGTGAGTACTCAGGTTGTGGTAAAACAAAAGGGTGACTGATAAGTTTGATTTATCAGGATGATATTGTATGAGGGTGTTGGAATTAAGCATGTTATGCTTGTGATTCAGTGGGTAATAAAATCAGAGGGTGTGATAAGAATCAGTGGGCTGAGAGGGATCAGGTACTAAACTAAAGTCACTGAACTACTCGTGACTCAACCCCAGGTAACTGAAACGATGGTACCATCAGGTCCTGAACCCAAATACTAACCCGAGACCCTGAACCATGGTCTCACTGAACACCCATGTCCCTGAAACCCGAGCCACTGAGCTCGTAGTGACTAAAACCGAGTCACTGAAAAAATGAGACCCCGAAGACCTGGTAACCAGAGACCCTGGTGGCGTCTGTAAGTGTAATATCTTTAGGCTTAGCCTAAAATGAAATGTAATTTTTTATCACTTACCTGGGAAACTCATATTGTAACTGAAAGCATATATGAGGGTGGAAAGTGGACACTCATGTATCAAATTGAACCAGGTCCCTAGTTTGCTTTATCAGTTAAGTGAATGTTGTATCAGTGTGTCAAAACATGTATCAACATGTAATAAGTCAAAAAGGGGAAGAGTGGACACTGATGTATCTAAAATGAACCAGGTCCCTCTTAGCATCTAAAGTGAACCCATGGTCACTGAACCCCAGTCACTGAACAACATGAACCTTAAGTCTCACACCTTTTACCATTTACCAATCACCTTAGGCTATTTGTATATTCAAATAGGGGGAGACTGTTGGGTCCAATAAATTGACCCAATCATCCTGAACAAGATTTGAAAATTAAATAGCCTAACTCACTAAATAATATAGTGAGTGACTCACTGATAAAAGAAATCAGTGAGTGTTGTTTGTTGCTCTTTACTTACTGATACGGTGTCAGTGAGTAAAATATATGAGCTACAAACAACACCAGTGACACTAAGATTTTGACAAATGTCTCAGTGATCCTGAAGACCTATCTCTACAATACAGACTGAAAAATATTATGTGGAACTTCTAAGAGAAGAAGACAAACAAGTACAAGACTTTACCAAAGAAGTGGGAATATTGTATGACACATTCAAAAGAATGGTTGGTGCTATTCCAAAAGAGGAAAGATGAAGATGGACCACATGATTCACCTACCATCACATGTTACTTCCCACCTACCACCTCAAGTCTTTGTATTTTTCCTATATATATGTTTGTATTGTAATAGAGATAGGTATGCATCCTCAAACACAAAATACTTAGTATTAGTTGATAGGATCATCCTCTCATTGAAACACAAGCATAGCTTGGATCAATGAGAGTTTATTTGTCATTCAATGGGGATAATATACCGAGATTATCCCCGTAAAAAGTTGAGGATGTTATCATGTAGTCTAGTTGGTATTGAGTAATCTTGTAACTATTATTCATCTTTATTAATGAAGTTGTTCTTTAATTTTATCAAGATTTACTCAATAATTTGGACCAACATAATTAGTTTACATTAAAAAGTCAAATTTCCATTTAGTCAGTTTTTGAATAAAATGAATAATTTTATATAGGATTCATTACTAAGTTTTAGCTTAAATCCTTTTGGGATATCAATATTTAGTTGCTCAACTAAATTAGAAAAATAGTAGTTAACTCCCACCTAGCTTATAGACTGCTTATTCTTAGCTTTCTTTTAAGCACCCTTTCAAAATGCATGCTCTGTGCAGCCATGTAACACCACCACAGTGGCCATCACCACCACTTTGGTGGGTCCCACAGGCCACACCAGTGGACCCCACTGGTGGTTCTTGGTTCCATATCACTCACCACCCAGCTGACTATCATTTGCAGCTAAGCTTTTGAGCTTAAGCTCTGTGGACCCCACCCTTAGTTCAGCCACACTATTGTCCCATTTTCTAAATAAAACTAGTTTTTGCTTTGCTTAATTTTTGGCTTAAACTGCTTTTCAGAAGTTTAGGATGGTTGGAATAGGTTAGTATTAAGTAAATATAGCATAATTTAGCTTCTGTGTTAATTTGGTGTCCAATTGTGGATTTTAGCTTATTTTGAATTGCTTATTTATAAGCAGTTGCTCTACAGTTTCATATTCTCACAAATAAGCATATGTTTTTATATTTTTTATAAACTTAGAATAATATTTTAGCATTTTCCTGAATTTTTCAGATTTTTCCATCACTGTTTAGTATTTTTCTTTATTTTAAATAGTTTTTAATCCTTTTTAAATAGCTTTTAATACAAATAAATCAGAAATAGCTTAAAAAAATATGTTTTCAATTTTCATAGATTAAGATAAATATAAAAGTCATAAAAAATATTTTTCCATAATTTTCTTGGTTTAAATAGTATTTTCTAGCATTTTAATTAGTTTTAAATAGTATTAAATTAATAATAAATACATAAAAAGTCTAAAAAATATAATTTTAGTTTTAAAATAAGTTTTATCATATTTTAGATTTTTCTAAGTTATAATTTCATTTTTCTAGGTTAATTTTGTATTTTCTTATATTTTAGTGCATTTTAAATACTTAATAAATAGTTTTTAATTAATAATAATTAAATAAATAGTTTTAAAAATAATTTTATTTTTCTAATAATTTTATTTTATTATTAGGATTGTAAAAATGTCATTTTCATATTTGTAGGCATTTTATTTCTTAAAACTCACGTTTTATTTTGTACGTTTACGTAATTTTATTTAAACGCACGTTTTTGGTTTTAAACGTTCATCATTGTAAAAATAGTGATAGCGTTTATTTAATATATTTTATCTTTTATTTCCTTTAATTTGCATTTAAGTCGCTGTAATTTGTTAATCTTTTCTTTAGGTATAATTATCCATCCAAAACCTTACTGATCACTATCCTTAGTGATCATTCTATCATCTGATCAAGTGTTTATACACCAATTCATCCTCCGTGGGACTTAACGACCCAGGAATTCCCTATATTCCTCTGATCTTAATTGCATTTGGTTTTTGAGCTGTTTTAAGTTTATTACGGTCGGCCATTCACAAGTGGCCGGCTTGTGTGAGAAAGCTTGACGGTTTGGCACCGATCAAATTTTGGCGCCGCTGCCGGGGAGGCTGTAAGCGTGTTTTAAGCATTTCCAGACCCGTACTTGCACATATACCACCGTTTGTAAACAGTTTTTTTTAAAAGTTAAATATAAATCAAAAAGTTCATTAACATTTTTCCTAAAGTGTTAACAACACCAAAAATATTTTCATTCTTTGTTTTTACATAATGTTTATCCAAAAATCCAAAAATATTCATCTTTACACTCTTACCCTTTTTGATTCTTTATTCCTTTACCCTCTATCCATTTGATTCTAACTTCTTCTATTCTCATGGAATCTCTCGACTACGACGAAATCTGGAACGAAGTTGAAAAACTTCCTATTTTATCACAAATGTCAAGAATTCGTGTTGTTCGTAATGATCCATTAATTCTGCGTAGGGAAATAGAACGAGAAACCGGGGTGATTGGTGCAAAACCGTCAAGTTTAATTACACAAGCTAACCACTTGTGAATGGTCAACCGTAACAAACTTAAAACAGCTCAAACACTAATGCAATTAAGATCAGAGGAATATAGTGGATTCCTGGGTCGTTAAGTCCCACGGAGGATGAATTGGTGTTAAACAACTTCAGATGTCGAATAATCACTAAGGATAGTGATCAATAAGGTTTTTGAGAAATTTATACCTAAAGAAAAGATTAATAAATTACAGCGACTTAAATGCAAATTAAAGGAAATTAAAAAGATAAAATATATTAAATAAACGCTATCACTACTTTTAAAATGATGAACGTTTAAAACCTAAAACGTACGTTAAAATAAAATTACGTAAACGTACAAAATAAAATGTGAGTTTTAAGAAATAAAATGCCTACAAATATGAAAATGACATTTTTACAATCCTAATAATAAAAGAAAATTATTAGAAAAAGAAAATTATTTTTACAACTATTTATTTATTTATTATTAATTAAAAACTATTTATTAAGTATTTAAAATGCACTAAAATATAAGAAAATACAAAATTAACCTAGAAAAATGAAATTATAACTTAGAAAAATCTAAAATATGATAAAACTTATTTTAAAATTGAAAAAATATTTTTTAGACTTTTTATGTATTTATTATTAATTTAAAACTATTTAAAACTAATTAAAATGCTAGAAAATACTAATTAAACCAAGAAAATTATGGAAAATACTTTTTAGGCTTTTTATATTTATCTTAATCTAGGAAAATTGAAAACATATTTTTTTAAGCTTTTTATGATTTATTTGTATTAAAAGCTATTTAAAAAAGATTAAAAACTATTTAAAATAAAGAAAAATAGCAAACAGTGTAGGAAAAATATGAAAAATTCAGGAAAATGCTAAAATATTATTCTAAGTTTATAAAAAATATAAAAACATATGCTTATTTGGAGAAAAAAAGCAACTGCTATGTAACTGCTTATTAATAAGCAATTCAAAATAAGCTAAATTCCACAAATGACCACCAAATAAACACAGAAGCTAGGTTATGCTATATTAACTTAATACTAACCTATTCCAACCATCCTAAACTTCTGAAAAGCAGATTAAGCCAAAAATTAAGCAAAACAAAAACTAGTTTTATTCAGAAATGGGACAACATTGGGGCTGATCTAAGAGTGGGGTCCACAGAGCTTAAGCTCAAAAGCTTGGCTGAAATTGATAGTCAGCTGGGTGGTGAGTGGTAAGGAACCAAGAACCACCAGTGGTGTCCACTGGTGTGGCCTGTGGGACCCACCAAAGTGGTGGTGAAGGCCACTGTGGTGGTGATGCACAGATGCACAGAGCATCATTTCAGAGAAGGGGTCAAATGAAGCTGATGAAAAAGCTATTAATAAGCTGAATAAGAGTAAGCTATTATTTTTCTAATTTTCTTGAGCAATTAAAGTTTTATATCCCAGAAGATTATTAACTAAATCTTAATATTAAACTCACAGTAAAATTCTAATTTTTATTCAAAAACGGGCATTTAGAAATTTTGACTTTTTTATAACACATGCAGTTTGACTAATATGAACTTGTAATTGATTTTTATGAATGATTATGTTATAATAAGCTATGCTAAGGTGAGTTTAAGCTATTTTAACAAGTTATAAGCTAATTTGATGAGTTATGCAGTCTAAAATCCTAACAGTTATGATCTAGGACAGAATTAAGTTGATTTTGACTTTTTAATGAACAAGGACTGAATTTTATGACTGAATTGAACTATTAGGTACTAAAGAGACTTGAAACAATGACAAACAATGACACTACAGATCCCTATCTCAGATAACAAAGTAATTCCAAACACCTCTTTATGATATTGTTATGAAGCTTTTTACACTAAAACAAGTATTCAAACCAAATTATCTATTAATTAACTTGTATTAGCTATAATGGAACAGTATTAGATTAAAATTAACATATCTTAAGCACATAAATTATGAAATGCAAATTTTTAGAAAATGACTTACAATTGGAGTTCATGCACAAGACTGAGAATTTATGACTAATAACAAATACTATGGCTTCCCAAGAAGCTCTATAACCCACAGCAATCCAGATTACACCTTGCTTCAGTCTTGAACATCATTACCCATGATTTTTGATTTTCAAGCTATTTTTGAGTCTTTTTGTGAATTTTTCTGTTTTGAATTCAAACTGAGTTTTAAGGGTTCTACTAGCTTAGAAAAGCTTCTATAAGAGCTTATAGAAGCTTATAAGTACAAAACAATAGTTACAAACATCATTCGACTTAACATTAGATTTTCTTGAAATTTAAATTTTACATAAACTGTGAATGAAAATAAAACTTGAAATTTATTGTTGATAACAGTTCAAATACATTCAAAAATACTTAAACAAGAGCTTGAAAGTTTAAAATTACACTAGAAAGCTTGGAAATTTTAAAACGACATACATAAGATAAAATTATACTACTTATTTTTCTCCTCTGCTTTTCCTTCTCTCTTTATAGACTTTTTAGATTCCCCACATGCTTCTGAGTAAATCCCACCACCATTGGATCTCTGAAACTTATCTCAGCCTTTGATTTTGCTTTTGGCGCCAAAAAAGTCTTGGGCAGTTTTTCTTCAATTAAAGCTTTTGGATGGATGTGGAGGTGTAAAGGAGTGGTTAGACAGGTGGTGGAGTAGCTTAGGTGAGGTGGAAAGGTTGGGGAAACCACTGGTTTTGCGATTACAGGTGTGGGGGAGGAGGTGCTACAGTGCCTGGCGGTTTTTAAAATTTTAAACACTGGATTGGGCTTGGGGTTGTATTTGGGCCACAGCTGGGTTTAGTTTTGATATAAGTGGTCCGTTTGGTTTAAGTTAATAACACAAGGACTAACTTTGCAATTCCTGAAAAGTAAGGGACTGATCATGTAAACTTTCCAAAGTTATCACAAGGGTTAAACCTGCAATTATTGGTTAGTACAAGGACAAATGTTGCATAAAATTCTATTTTTATAAGTCCAAGGACTAAAACTGCCAATTTAGAAACTCTAGGGACCAAACTTGTAATTTTCCAAAAGTTTACCATAAGGACCAATTTTGTCATTTATTAATAGTACAAGGTTTATTTTTGATTATTTTCACTTTTAAAATTCACCAAGGACTATATTTGACATTTTTCAAAGTTGAAGGACTAAAGTTGTCAATTTGTGATTTTTAAACTTGGAAGGGTTTGTTTTGACAACTTTTGAATCCTATGGACCTTAAATGACTTTTTACAAGTTTTTGAATTACCAGGGACTAGATTTGACAATTTTTGAAACTTGGGGGACTAAAACTGCCAATTATGCAAACTTAATACGTTTTTCACCAGATTTTGATGTTTTTGCATTTAAAACATATAAAACACTTATTTGTGATATTTTCATCATTTTGATGCATTTCTGAGTGTTTTCAGATGTTTTTGCAGTCTAGATGGTACAAAAATGATGAGTATTTAGACACTCATCAATCCCCCACACTAAGATATTGCTAGTCCCTAGCAATGATTTATGAAAAGTTAATGGATTTTATCTCTTTACCAAAAGCCATTACTTCTGGAGTAGCCAATTGTTTTAGTTCAAGTAAGAACCTTGGTACAATGATAACCAAATGATTTTGAGCAAATCATAAGCTTTCAACGGGTTTGATTTGTCTTTACCAGAAGCCGTTTGCTTCTGGACTAGCCAACTCTTAGATAAATTATCAATATTATCTTTGGTGAGTCGAGTACCAATTATGGTTTTTCCACTACCTTTACCACAAGCCATAAACTTGCGGGCTAGCCAACTCTTCACTTTTTAGGATATGGCGAGCTGAACACCATACAATTTTGGGCAAATTGCAAGCCATAAACGGATTTGAGATATCTTTACCAAGAGCCGTTTGCTCCTAGATTAGCCAATCCTTATGTGGGTTAGACATGGTGGACTGATTACCATTTGTTGTGTTTAGTACTTAGTACTTCCACTACAAAAAATTTTAAAATTTGGCCATTTTGGGGGAAAAAGGGACTAAAATGGTACATTTATGATCAAATTCGCCAGAATTTCCCCCCCACACTTAGAAATGAATATTGTCCTCAATATTCAAACTACCGGCTGTTATGCCGAAACTTAGAACGTAAAAAGATAACATTACTAGCTAAGTGTAGAAACACAACAATTATTCTCTTTTTTAATATTTACAATTTTCATTCATTTTTTAGATCTATATACAACATGTGGGGCATCTCCCCCACACTAGGGTGGTACACACGGGTGAAAACCCATGTTTAACTACTGTTTTTGTTTACCGAGTCGCTAGCTTGACTCGACCCCGAATTAATTTGTTCATGGGGAAGCAGAGTGGAAGAACAATCTCCATCGGACTTTCATTAAAGATGTTTGTATAAACATTGACATATGTGAAAGTTCCACACCGATGAGATATACATAGAACCGGCTCAAAATTGATAAATGAAAATGCCGGGGTCAAAGATAGTGTCTTCATTCCCGAAGGAGTGAAGAACAGGAGAAGTCACGGGATATATGAAGAAAAGAAAGAAAATCATGATAAAAATCATGACTAACTCTTCATCCTCAATAGGAGAATTCATAGTTTCATGAATTTCATCTTTTAAGCTCAATTGGTCTAGACATATCCCGAGTGTGTCTAGATCAAAGTAGAAGTTATCATACTCTGGTAGAGATATGATATGAGTGAGTTCACAGGAGAACCCCTCAAAGGAGAATGATTCATATTCAGGATTGATTTGACTGAGTTCACTAGGGAACTCCTCAAAAGTGAATGATTATTTGATCATAAATGTACCCTTTTAGTCCCTTTTTCCCCCAAAATGGCCAAATTTTAAAATTTTTTGTAGTGGAAGTACTAAGTACTAAACACAACAAATGGTAATCAGTCCACCATGTCTAACCCACATAAGGATTGGCTAATCCAGGAGCAAACGGCTCTTGGTAAAGATATCTCAAATCCGTTTATGGCTTGCAATTTGCCCAAAATTGTATGGTGTTCAGCTCGCCATATCCTAAAAAGTGAAGAGTTGGCTAGCCCGCAAGTTTATGGCTTGTGGTAAAGGCAGTGGAAAAACCATAATTGGTAATCGACTCACCAAAGATAATATTGATAATTTATCTAAGAGTTGGCTAGTCCAGAAGCAAACGGCTTCTGGTAAAGACAAATCAAACCCGTTGAAAGCTTATGATTTGCTCAAAATCATTTGGTTATCATTGTACCAAGGTTCTTACTTGAACTAAAACAATTGGCTACTCCAGAAGTAATGGATTTTGGTAAAGAGATAAAATCCATTAACTTTTCATAAATCATTGCTAGGGACTAGCAATATCTTAGTGTGGGGGATTGATGAGTGTCTAAATACTCATCATTTTTGTACCATCTAGACTGCAAAAACATCTGAAAACACTCAGAAATGCATCAAAATGATGAAAATATCACAAATAAGTGTTTTATATGTTTTAAATGCAAAAACATCAAAATCTGGTGAAAAACGTATTAAGTTTGCATAATTGGCAGTTTTAGTCCCCCAAGTTTCAAAAATTATCAAATCTAGTCCCTGGTAATTCAAAAACTTGTAAAAAGTCATTTAAGGTCCATAGGATTCAAAAGTTGTCAAAACAAACCCTTCCAAGTTTAAAAATCATAAATTGACAACTTTAGTCCTTCAACTTTGAAAAATGTCAAATATAGTCCTTGGTGAATTTTAAAAGTGAAAATAATCAAAAATAAACCTTGTACTATTAATAAATGACAAAATTGGTCCTTATGGTAAACTTTTGGAAAATTACAAGTTTGGTCCCTAGAGTTTCTAAATTGGCAGTTTTAGTCCTTGGACTTATAAAAATAGAATTTTATGCAACATTTGTCCTTGTACTAACCAATAATTGCAGGTTTAACCCTTGTGATAACTTTGGAAAGTTTACATGATCAGTCCCTTACTTTTCAGGAATTGCAAAGTTAGTCCTTGTGTTATTAACTTAAACCAAACAGACCACTTATATCAAAACTAAACCCAGCTGTGGCCCAAATACAACCCCAAGCCCAATCCAGTGTTTAAAATTTTAAAAACCGCCAGGCACTGTAGCACCTCCTCTCCCACACCTGTAATCGCAAAACCAGTGGTTTCCCCAACCTTTCCACCTCACCTAAGCTACTCCACCACCTGTCTAACCACTCCTTTACACCTCCACATCCATCCAAAAGCTTTAATTGAAGAAAAACTGCCCAAGACTTTTTTGGCGCCAAAAGCAAAATCAAAGGCTGAGATAAGTTTCAGAGATCCAATGGTGGTGGGATTTACTCAGAAGCATGTGGGGAATCTAAAAAGTCTATAAAGAGAGAAGGAAAAGCAGAGGAGAAAAATAAGTAGTATAATTTTATCTTATGTATGTCGTTTTAAAATTTTCAAGCTTTCTAGTGTAATTTTAAACTTTCAAGCTCTTGTTTAAGTATTTTTGAATGTATTTGAACTGTTATCAACAATAAATTTCAAGTTTTATTTTCATTCACAGTTTATGTAAAATTTAAATTTCAAGAAAATCTAATGTTAAGTCGAATGATGTTTGTAACTGTTGTTTTGTACTTATAAGCTTCTATAAGCTCTTATAGAAGCTTTTCTAAGCTAGTAGAACCCTTAAAACTCAGTTTGAATTCAAAACAGAAAAATTCACAAAAAGACTCAAAAATAGCTTGAAAATCAAAAATCATGGGTAATGATGTTCAAGACTGAAGCAAGGTGTAATCTGGATTGCTGTGGGTTATAGAGCTTCTTGGGAAGCCATAGGATTTGTTATTAGTCATAAATTCTCAGTCCTGTGCATGAACTCCAATTGTAAGTCATTTTCTAAAAATTTGCATTTCATAATTTATGTGCTTAAGATATGTTAATTTTAATCTAATACTGTTCCATTATAGCTAATACAAGTTAATTAATAGATAATTTGGTTTGAATACTTGTTTTAGTGTAAAAAGCTTCATAACAATATCATAAAGAGGTGTTTGGAATTACTTTGTTATCTGAGATAGGGATCTGTAGTGTCATTGTTTGTCATTGTTTCAAGTCTCTTTAGTACCTAATAGTTCAATTCAGTCATAAAATTCAGTCCTTGTTCATTAAAAAGTCAAAATCAACTTAATTCTGTCCTAGATCATAACTGTTAGGATTTTAGACTGCATAACTCATCAAATTAGCTTATAACTTGTTAAAATAGCTTAAACTCACCTTAGCATAGCTTATTATAACATAATCATTCATAAAAATCAATTACAAGTTCATATTAGTCAAACTGCATGTGTTATAAAAAAGTCAAAATTTCTAAATGCCCGTTTTTGAATAAAAATTAGAATTTTACTGTGAGTTTAATATTAAGATTTAGTTAATAATCTTCTGGGATATAAAACTTTAATTGCTCAAGAAAATTAGAAAAATAATAGCTTACTCTTATTCAGCTTATTAATAGCTTTTTCATCAGCTTCTTTTGACCCCTTCTCTGAAATGATGCTCTGTGCATCTGTGCATCACCACCACAGTGGCCTTCACCACCACTTTGGTGGGTCCCACAGGCCACACCAATGGACACCACTGGTGGTTCTTGGTTCCTTACCACTCACCACCCAGCTGACTATCAATTTCAGCCAAGCTTTTGAGCTTAAGCTCTGTGGACCCCACTCTTAGATCAGCCCCAATGTTGTCCCATTTCTGAATAAAACTAGTTTTTGTTTTGCTTAATTTTTGGCTTAATCTGCTTTTCAGAAGTTTAGGATGGTTGGAATAGGTTAGTATTAAGTTAATATAGCATAACCTAGCTTCTGTGTTTATTTGGTGGTCATTTGTGGAATTTAGCTTATTTTGAATTGCTTATTAATAAGCAGTTACATAGCAGTTGCTTTTTTCTCCAAATAAGCATATGTTTTTATATTTTTTATAAACTTAGAATAATATTTTAGCATTTTCCTGAATTTTTCATATTTTTCCTACACTGTTTGCTATTTTTCTTTATTTTAAATAGTTTTTAATCCTTTTTAAATAGCTTTTAATACAAATAAATCAGAAAAAGCTTAAAAAAATATGTTTTCAATTTTCCTAGATTAAGATAAATATAAAAAGCCTAAAAAGTATTTTCCATAATTTTCTTGGTTTAATTAGTATTTTCTAGCATTTTAATTAGTTTTAAATAGTTTTAAATTAATAATAAATACATAAAAAGTCTAAAAAATATATTTTCAATTTTAAAATAAGTTTTATCATATTTTAGATTTTTCTAAGTTATAATTTCATTTTTCTAGGTTAATTTTGTATTTTCTTATATTTTAGTGCATTTTAAATACTTAATAAATAGTTTTTAATTAATAATAAATAAATAAATAGTTGTAAAAATAATTTTCTTTTTCTAATAATTTTCTTTTATTATTAGGATTGTAAAAATTTCATTTTCATATTTGTAGGCATTTTATTTCTTAAAACTCACATTTTATTTTAACGTTTACGTAATTTTATTTTAACGTACGTTTTAGGTTTTAAACGTTCATCATTTTAAAAGTAGTGATAGCGTTTATTTAATATATTTTATATTTTTAATTTCCTTTAATTTGCATTTAAGTCGCTGTAATTTATTAATCTTTTCTTTAGGTATAAATTTCTCAAAAACCTTATTGATCACTATCCTTAGTGATTATTCGACATCTGAAGTTGTTTAACACCAATTCATCCTCCGTGGGACTTAACGACCCAGGAATCCACTATATTCCTCTGATCTTAATTGCATTAGTGTTTGAGCTGTTTTAAGTTTGTTACGGTTGACCATTCACAAGTGGTTAGCTTGTGTAATTAAACTTGACGGTTTTGCACCAATCAAATTTTGCATCCCCCATGTTCAGAGAGTGAGTGTGAACCTCATGTGTGATAGCAGTTGTTTGAGAATGAATCTCAACTGCTGGGATATCAACTGATGAATTTGATGAATCTTCAAGTGTATCTTCATCATCACTGTCATCAGGAATAAAACGAAATTGAGAGCTAGATATGGCTGCTTTTTCTTTTTCAATTAATTCCCTAATAGATTTTTCAAAAGCAATTTGGGAATTTATTTTAGCAGCCTGCTCTTCAGCTAGCAATTCTTCCATGGATTTCTCATGTGAATTTTGAATGACGGGACATTGTGGGAGTGGAGATTTGTCAAAACCGGAAGGTTGACATTGATAATCATCATGAGGACCCCCACAATATACACAAGAAAAACTGGGAACATTATGAAATGCAGTTTTACTCAACTCCTCAGTTCTTTTCACTGACTCCAGAAGCTCTAGATAAGTGTCTTGTTGGGTTTGCTGAGGAGTTTGAGTCATTTGGCACTGTGGAGGTTGGTCGTGATAGTCGTAATTGTTACAAGGAAATGGATTCCCTGTTTGACAATCAGAGCTGAAATGGGGACCTCCACAGTTCTCACAACAGTAAAACTGTTGAGCCTGGATTGGTGAATCATATGGATATTGGTCATAACCAAAGTTCTGAGCATCACCGGAAAACTGTTCATAGACAACCGTGTTTCCGGATTGACATTCAAATCCTTGGTGAGGACCTCCACAAAATTCACAGCAGTTATGTTGATTATATGAAGATAAGTCGGGCTGTGGTGGGTAATTGGAGAAATTTGAGGGGTCGTTAAATGAGTTCGGATTAGGATCATAATCAAATGAATTCCTCGAACCACAAAACAAACAACTCCCGTTCCGAATATCATTACCACACTGTACACACGTACACCAGCGACAGGGTGAACCAAAAAGAGGCTCACCACAACCGACACAAGGAATAAACGATTCTATTTGAGAGTTATGAGAAGGAATCGGTTCATTCAAAGAATCAACAAAACCAACATGGTGATCTGAATGACTAATAAGACTCAAAGAACATTTTGAAAAATCCGGAGGTGGGACAAGTGGTGTGCTCTGAGAGCTAGAAATTTCCACTACTTTCGTTATGGACTCCGGTTCTGGTTCTTGAGAAACGTGAAGATTAGGCAAGTCATTCTTGCTAATCACCGGTCTAAATTCTGCATGTTTGCTTTTAACCGTAAATCGTGAAAGTGTAGGATCAATTTTAGACGGCTTAGGAGCAATTGAGGGAGTAGATCTTTGGATAACCGTAGGTTGGACGTATTTGGCACCTCCATTATCAAAGGGAAGTACCTGGTCCTTTGTCACCCTGGTTTCTCGTTCCATTTCCCTACGCAGAATTAATGGATCATCATGAGCAACACGAATTCTTGACATTTGTGATAAAGTAGGAAGTTTTTCAACTTCGTTCCAGAATTCGTCGTAGTCGAGAGATTCCATAAGAATAGAAGAAGTTAGAATCAAATGGATAGAGGGTAAAGGAATAAAGAATTAAAAAGGGTAAGAGGGTAAAGATGAATATTTTTGGATTTTTTGGATAAACATTTTATAAAAACAAAGAATGAAAATATTTTTGGTGCTGTTAACACTTTAGGAAAAGTGTTAATGAACTTTTTGATTTTGATTAACTTTACAAAAAACTGTTTACAAAAAGGTGGTATATGTGCAAGAATGGATCTGGAAATGCTTAAAACACGCTTACAGCCTCCTCGGCAGCGGCGCCAAAATTTGATTGGTGCAAAACCGTCAAGTTTAATTACACAAGCTAACAACTTGTGAATGGTCAACCGTAACAAACTTAAAACAGCTCAAACACTAATGCAATTAAGATCAGAGGAATATAGTGGATTCCTGGGTCGTTAAGTCCCACGGAGGATGAATTGATGTTAAACAACTTCAGATGTCGAATAATCACTAAGGATAGTGATCAATAAGGTTTTTGAGAAATTTATACCTAAAGAAAAGATTAATAAATTACAGCGACTTAAATGCAAATTAAAGGAAATTAAAAAGATAAAATATATTAAATAAACGCTATCACTACTTTTAAAATGATGAACGTTTAAAACCTAAAACGTACGTTAAAATAAAATTACGTAAACGTACAAAATAAAATGTGAGTTTTAAGAAATAAAATGCCTACAAATATGAAAATGACATTTTTACAATCCTAATAATAAAAGAAAATTATTAGAAAAAGAAAATTATTTTTACAACTATTTATTTATTTATTATTAATTAAAAACTATTTATTAAGTATTTAAAATGCACTAAAATATAAGAAAATACAAAATTAACCTATAAAAATGAAATTATAACTTAGAAAAATCTAAAATATGATAAAACTTATTTTAAAATTGAAAATATATTTTTTAGACTTTTTATGTATTTATTATTAATTTAAAACTATTTAAAACTAATTAAAATGCTAGAAAATACTAATTAAACCAAGAAAATTATGGAAAATACTTTTTAGGCTTTTTATATTTATCTTAATCTAGGAAAATTGAAAACATATTTTTTTAAGCTTTTTCTGATTTATTTGTATTAAAAGCTATTTAAAAAGGATTAAAAACTATTTAAAATAAAGAAAAATAGCAAACAGTGTAGGAAAAATATGAAAAATTCAGGAAAATGCTAAAATATTATTCTAAGTTTATAAAAAATATAAAAACATATGCTTATTTGGAGAAAAAAGCAACTGCTATGTAACTGCTTATTAATAAGCAATTCAAAATAAGCTAAATTCCACAAATGACCACCAAATAAACACAGAAGCTAGGTTATGCTATATTAACTTAATACTAACCTATTCCAACCATCCTAAACTTCTAAAAAGCAGATTAAGCCAAAAATTAAGCAAAACAAAAACTAGTTTTATTCAGAAATGGGACAACATTGGGGCTGATCTAAGAGTGGGGTCCACAGAGCTTAAGCTCAAAAGCTTGGCTGAAATTGATAGTCAGCTGGGTGGTGAGTGGTAAGGAACCAAGAACCACCAGTGGTGTCCACTGGTGTGGCCTGTGGGACCCACCAAAGTGGTGGTGAAGGCCACTGTGGTGGTGATGCACAGATGCACAGAGCATCTTTTCAGAGAAGGGGTCAAAAGAAGCTGATGAAAAAGCTATTAATAAGCTGAATAAGAGTAAGCTATTATTTTTCTAATTTTCTTGAGAAATTAAAGTTTTATATCCTAGAAGATTATTAACTAAATCTTAATATTAAACTCACAGTAAAATTCTAATTTTTATTCAAAAACGGGCATTTAGAAATTTTGACTTTTTTATAACACATGCAGTTTGACTAATATGAACTTGTAATTGATTTTTATGAATGATTATGTTATAATAAGCTATGCTAAGGTGAGTTTAAGCTATTTTAACAAGTTATAAGCTAATTTGATGAGTTATTCAGTCTAAAATCCTAACAGTTATGATCTAGGACAGAATTAAGTTGATTTTGACTTTTTAATGAACAAGGACTGAATTTTATGACTGAATTGAACTATTAGGTACTAAAGAGACTTGAAACAATGACAAACAATGACACTACAGATCCCTATCTCAGATAACAAAGTAATTCCAAACACCTCTTTATGATATTGTTATGAAGCTTTTTACACTAAAACAAGTATTCAAACCAAATTATCTATTAATTAACTTGTATTAGCTATAATGGAACAATATTAGATTAAAATTAACATATCTTAAGCACATAAATTATGAAATGCAAATTTTTAGAAAATGACTTACAATTGGAGTTCATGCACAGGACTGAGAATTTATGACTAATAACAAATCCTATGGCTTCCCAAGAAGCTCTATAACCCACAGCAATCCAGATTACACCTTGCTTCAGTCTTGAACATCATTACCCATGATTTTTGATTTTCAAGCTATTTTTGAGTCTTTTTGTGAATTTTTCTGTTTTGAATTCAAACTGAGTTTTAAGGGTTCTACTAGCTTAGAAAAGCTTCTATAAGAGCTTATAGAAGCTTATAAGTACAAAACAACAGTTACAAACATCATTCGACTTAACATTAGATTTTCTTGAAATTTAAATTTTACATAAACTGTGAATGAAAATAAAACTTGAAATTTATTGTTGATAACAGTTCAAATACATTCAAAAATACTTAAACAAGAGCTTGAAAGTTTAAAATTACACTAGAAAGCTTGAAAATTTTAAAACGACATACATAAGATAAAATTATACTACTTATTTTTCTCCTCTGCTTTTCCTTCTCTCTTTATAGACTTTTTAGATTCCCCACATGCTTCTGAGTAAATCCCACCACCATTGGATCTCTGAAACTTATCTCAGCCTTTGATTTTGCTTTTGGCGCCAAAAAAGTCTTGGGCAGTTTTTCTTCAATTAAAGCTTTTGGATGGATGTGGAGGTGTAAAGGAGTGGTTAGACAGGTGGTGGAGTAGCTTAGGTGAGGTGGAAAGGTTGGGGAAACCACTGGTTTTGCGATTACAGGTGTGGGGGAGGAGGTGCTACAGTGCCTAGCGGTTTTTAAAATTTTAAACACTGGATTGGGCTTGGGGTTGTATTTGGGCCACAGCTGGGTTTAGTTTTGATATAAGTGGTCCGTTTGGTTTAAGTTAATAACACAAGGACTAACTTTGCAATTCCTGAAAAGTAAGGGACTGATCATGTAAACTTTCCAAAGTTATCACAAGGGTTAAACCTGCAATTATTGGTTAGTACAAGGACAAATGTTGCATAAAATTCTATTTTTATAAGTCCAAGGACTAAAACTGCCAATTTAGAAACTCTAGGGACCAAACTTGTAATTTTCCAAAAGTTTACCATAAGGACCAATTTTGTCATTTATTAATAGTACAAGGTTTATTTTTGATTATTTTCACTTTTAAAATTCACCAAGGACTATATTTGACATTTTTCAAAGTTGAAGGACTAAAGTTGTCAATTTGTGATTTTTAAACTTGGAAGGGTTTGTTTTGACAACTTTTGAATCCTATGGACCTTAAATGACTTTTTACAAGTTTTCGAATTACCAGGGACTAGATTTGACAATTTTTGAAACTTGGGGGACTAAAACTGCCAATTATGCAAACTTAATACGTTTTTCACCAGATTTTGATGTTTTTGCATTTAAAACATATAAAACACTTATTTGTGATATTTTCATCATTTTGATGCATTTCTGAGTGTTTTCAGATGTTTTTGCAGTCTAGATGGTACAAAAATGATGAGTATTTAGACACTCATCACGGGGTGACAAAGGACCAGGTACTTCCCTCTGATAATGGAGGTGCTAAATACGTCCAACCTACGGTTATCCAAAGATCTAACCCCTCGATTGCTCCTAAGCCGTCTAAAATTGATCCTACACTTTCACGATTTACGGTTAAAAGCAAACATGCAGAATTTAGACCGGTGACTAGCACGAATGACTTGCCTAATCTTCACGTTTCTCAAGAACCAGAACCGGAGTCCATAACGAAAGTAGTGGAAATTTCTAGCTCTCAGAGCACACCACTTGTCCCACCTCCGGATTTTTCAAAATGTTCTTCGAGTCTTAATAGTCATTCAGATCACCATGTTGGTTTTGTTGATTCTTTGAATGAACCGATTCCTTCTCATAACTCTCAAATAGAATCGTTTATTCCTTGTGCCGGTTGTGGTGAGCCTCTTTTTGGTTCACCATGTCGCTGGTGTACGTGTGTACAGTGTGGTAATGATATTCGGAACGGAAGTTGTTTGTTTTGTGGTTCGAGGAATTCATTTGATTATGATCCTAATCCGAACTCATTTAACGACCCCTCAAATTTTTCTAATTACCCACCACAGCCCGACTTATCTTCATATAATCAACAATACTGCTGTGAATTTTGTGGAGGTCCTCACCAAGGATTTGAGTGTCAATCCGGAAACACGATTGTCTATGAACAGTTTTCCGGTGATGCTCAGAACTTTGGTTATGACCAATATCCATATGATTCACCATCAGACTCAACAGTTTTACTGTTGTGAGAACTATGGAGGTCCCCATTTTAGCTCTGATTGTCAAACAGGGAATCCATTTCCTTGTAACAATTACGACTATCCATATCACGACCAATCTCCACAGTGCCAAATGACTCAAATTCCTCAGCAAACCCAACAAGACACTTATCTAGAGCTTCTGGAGTCAGTGAAAAGAACTGAGGAGTTGAGTAAAACAGCATTTCATAATGTTCCCAGTTTTTCTTGTGTATATTGTGGGGGTCCTCATGATGATTATCAATGTCAACCTTCCGGTTTTGACAAATCTCCACTCCCACAATGTCCCGTCATTCAAAATTCACATGAGAAATCCATGGAAGAATTGCTAGCTGAAGAGCAGGCTGCTAAAATAAATTCCCAAATTGCTTTTGAAAATCTATTAGGGAATTAATTGAAAAAGAAAAAGCAGCCATATCTAGCTCTCATTTTCGTTTTATTCCTGATGACAGTGATGATGAGGATGCACTTGGTATCCTACAATTTTATAAAGATTCATCAAGTTCATCAGTTGATATCCCAGCAGTTGAGATTCATTCTCAAACAACTGCTATCACACCCGAAGCTCCCACTCACTCTCTGAACATGGGGGACGAGCATCTTGATACTGTTCCTGAAAAGGAATTAGACGAATTCATAAAGTCTAGTGTTGAGGACCTTGTCCCAATCCCGAGAGAGTCACATGGAACTTTTGACCATATGTGTGATATCCCTTCCCCTCTTGAGTGTTCAAAAGATCATTTTGAGACTTTCTCTGATTTCATTCCACTTTCATCGGAAAGTGATGATGATCTCTTTGATTTCAAAGCCAATATGGGAGAGATTGAAAGTCTCCCATATAATGATAATTCACTCACTTCTCACCCTAACAGTCCAATAGAGAATGTTAATCACCTTGTTCCCGAAACATTCAAAGCTACTTTCACCAATCTTCTATTTGAATTCGACTCTGAATTCACTTTAATTTCTAAGAATCTACTCTTTGATACTCAGATTGAGGATAGTGATGAGTCTACAATGGAACAAGAGTTCACAAATTCACTTCATGTGAATGATTCTCTTTACGAGGAGTTCTCCTTTGAACTCACTCATATCATATCTCTACCAGAGTATGATAACTTCCACTTTGATCTAGACATAAATGATCTTTGTGTTCCGGAGGGAAATGCTCTCAGCCATGAGAACTTGCTTGATATCAAAATCCCATCCCTCCCACCCAGAATATGTCTTGATCAAATGAGCTTAAATGATGAGATTCATGATCCATAAATCATGAATCCCCCTTCTGATAATTATGAGTTAGTCATGATTTTATCATGATTTTCTTTCTCTTCTTCACCTATCCCGTGGCTTCTCCTGTTCTTCACCTCCTTCGGGAATGAAGACATTATCTTTGACCCCGGCATTTTCATTTATCAATTATGAGCCGGTTCTATGTATATCATCGGTGTGGAACTTTCACGTACTTCAATGTTTATACAAACTTCTTTAATGAAAGTCCGATGGAGATTGTCTCTTCCATTTGCTTCCCCATGAACAAATTAATTCGGGGTCGAGTCAAGCTAGCGACTCGGTAATCAAAAACAGTAGTTAAACATGGGTTTTCACCCGTGTGTACCACCCAAGTGTGGGGGAGATGCCCCACATGTTGTATAGAGATCTAAAAAATAATGAAAATTGTAAATATTTAAAAAAAGAGAATAATTGTTGTGTTTCTACACTTAGCTAGTAATTTTATCTTTTTACGTTCTAAGTTTCGGCATAACAGCTGGTACTTTGAATATTGAGGACAATATTCATTTCTAAGTGTGGGGGGGAAATTCTGGCGAATTTGATCATAAATGTACCCTTTTAGTCCCTTTTTCCCCAAAAATGGCCAAATTTTAAAATTTTTTATTTAGTGGAAGTACTATGTACTAAACACAACAAATGGTAATCTGTCCGCCATGTCTAACCCACATAAGGATTGGCTAATCCAGGAGCAAACGGCTCTTGGTAAAGATATATCAAATCCGTTTATGGCTTGCAATTTGCCCAAATTGTATGGTGTTCAGCTCACCATATCTTTAATTAGTGAAGAGTTGGCTAGCCCGCAAGTTTATGGCTTGTGGTAAAGGCAGTGGAAAAACCATAATTGGTAATCGACTCACCAAAGATAATATTGATAATTTATCTAAGAGTTGGCTAGTCCAGAAGCAAACGGCTTCTGGTAAAGACAAATCAAATCCGTTGAAAGCTGGTGATTTGCTTAAAATCATTTGGTTATCATTGTACCAAGGTTCTTAGTTGAACTAAAAACAATTGGCTACTCCAGAAGTAATGGCTTTTGGTAAAGAGATGAAATCCATTAATTTTTCTCAAATCATTGCTAGGGACTAGCAATATCTTAGTGTGGGGGATTGATGAGTGTCTAAATACTCATCATTTTTATACTGTTTAGAATGTCAAAAACATCTGAAAACACTCAGAAATACATCAAAATGATGAAAATATCGCAAACACGTGTTTTATGTGTTTTAAATGCAAAAACATCAAAATCTGGTGAAAAACGTATCAAGTTTGCATAATTGGCAGTTTTAGTCCCCCGAGTTTCAAAAGTTGTCAAAAACAGTCCCTGGTAATTCAAAAACTTATAAAATGTCATTTAAGGTCCATGGGATTCAAAAGTTGTCAAAATAAACCCTTTAAAGTTTAAAAATCACAAAATGACAACTTTAGTCCCTCAAGTTTGGAAAATGTCAAATATAGTCCTTGGTTAATTTAAAAAGTGAAAATTATCAAATTTTAACCTTGTACTATTTATAAATGACAAAATTGGTCCTTATAGTGAACTTTTGAAAAATTACATATTTGGTCCCTCAAGTTTCAAACTTGACAGTTTTGGTCCTTATACATTTAAAAATGGAAAATAATTACATGTATGGTCCTTGGTTTATCATATTTGGCATAATAGGTCCTTGGAATAACTTTGGTATAATGGCAGGTTTAGTCCTTCAAATTGGCAGAATTACATATTTGGTCCTTGGGCTTATATTATTACTAAACCAAACGGACCTTATACACTAAACCCTTTAACCCAGCTGGCCCAAAATCAAAAGCCCAAACCCGAAATTTGAAATAAAACCGCCTCCACTGTAGCTTCTCCTCTTCCCCTTCTGCAAACCCAATACCAGCCATGGTTTTCTCATCACCCTTATCTCTCCAGCTGTAAAAACACCTTTCCACCTCCCCCCTCCACCTCTACATAAACCAAAAAGCATTAAATGCACATACCTGCTATCTATGACTTTTTCCCGCCAAATTTACAAGTGGACAGTTAAGATGAATTCAAGAGCTGGATTGAAGTGGGATATTTTCAGAGGTCGACAAGGAACTCTAGGAAGTCAATAAAGAAGAAAAAGGTGCAATGGAGAAGACCAAGTAGTGTAATTTTAGTTTAGATATGTCGTTTTAAATAATTTTAAATTTCTAGTGTTTGTTTAAGCTCTCAAGTACTTTATTCAAGTGTTTTCAGTGTAAATGAATGTATTCTAGTTATCAATTTCCAGTTTTAATCTAATTTTCAGTTTATGCCATTTTCAATTTCAAAATTCTCAAAATATGCATATGTTGTTACCAATTGTTCTTAAGAGCTTGTAAGTTTATACAAGCTCTTAGAAAGACTTTATAAGCTATTAGAAACCCTCAAATTCAATTTACATTCAAAACAGAAAAATTCTCCAAAATATAAAAAAATTAGTTAAAAATAAAAAAGCTGTGGAAATGAAGATCAAAAGCTGAAGCATGTTGGTTATTGGATGAAAATGGTTTAGAAGCTTAGTGGTAAGCTATTAGGAGTGGTATCAATCCTTGGTTCATAGTTTTTGGCTGGAAAATATTTGTAAGCTCTTTATAAGCATTTTAGCTTTTTACTGTTTAAGCTACTTATAAGCTTTAATCTGTGTTTATGCATGTTTCTTAGGTATAGTTAAGCAAAAGTAAGTATTAAATCAGTAGACTTGTTCTTCAAAATGGTTAATTGTTAAAATTCTTAGTTTAACAGTTATATAAGCAAAATTGTCATTTCTCAGATTTATGTTGTTAATGTCATTAGTTAATGTTTCATTAGTCTTATTATTTGATAATATAAAGCCTTTAATCATTTTTATGGTCTTAATCTGTGTTATCCTTTGAAAAGCTTCAAAACTGCTTCTAAAAAGGGGTGTTTGGATTTACTGTTAAATTGGAATTCCAGCTCATACTTGATGTTGTTTGTTATTGTTACATGTTATATTATGTCATATTATCTCATTCAAAGCATAAAAACCTATCCTTATTTGAGTAAAAGTCAACATCACCTTTTCACTGTCCTAAGTTCCATCTGTCAGAATTTTACAAATCATAAACTTGCATATAGGATTAGAACTAGCTAATATAGCTTGCATTAGTCTTATTTTACCATTAAACATCATATTCAGTCCTTAGAATCAATTATAAGTTCACAAAAGTCAACTAATTAGTTTACATTAAAAAGTCAAATTTCCATTTAGTCAGTTTTTGAATAAAATGAATAATTTTATATAGGATTCATTACTAAGTTTTAGCTTAAATCCTTTTGGGATATCAATATTTAGTTGCTCAACTAAATTAGAAAAATAGTAGTTAACTCCCACCTAGCTTATAGACTGCTTATTCTTAGCTTTCTTTTAAGCACCCTTTCAAAATGCATGCTCTGTGCAGCCATGTAACACCACCACAGTGGCCATCACCACCACTTTGGTGGGTCCCACAGGCCACACCAGTGGACCCCACTGGTGGTTCTTGGTTCCATATCACTCACCACCCAGCTGACTATCATTTGCAGCTAAGCTTTTGAGCTTAAGCTCTGTGGACCCCACCCTTAGTTCAGCCACACTATTGTCCCATTTTCTAAATAAAACTAGTTTTTCGCTTTGCTTAATTTTTGGCTTAAACTGCTTTTCAGAAGTTTAGGATGGATGGAATAAGGTTAGTATTAAGTAAATATAGCATAATTTAGCTTCTGTGTTAATTTGGTGTCCAATTGTGGATTTTAGCTTATTTTGAATTGCTTATTTATAAGCAGTTGCTCTACAGTTTCATATTCTCACAAATAAGCATATGTTTTTATATTTTTTATAAACTTAGAATAATATTTTAGCATTTTCCTGAATTTTTCAGATTTTTCCATCACTGTTTAGTATTTTTCTTTATTTTAAATAGTTTTTAATCCTTTTTAAATAGCTTTTAATACAAATAAATCAGAAATAGCTTAAAAAAATATGTTTTCAATTTTCATAGATTAAGATAAATATAAAAGTCATAAAAAATATTTTTCCATAATTTTCTTGGTTTTAAATAGTATTTTCTAGCATTTTAATTAGTTTTAAATAGTATTAAATTAATAATAAATACATAAAAAGTCTAAAAAATATAATTTTAGTTTTAAAATAAGTTTTATCATATTTTAGATTTTTCTAAGTTATAATTTCATTTTTCTAGGTTAATTTTGTATTTTCTTATATTTTAGTGCATTTTAAATACTTAATAAATAGTTTTTAATTAATAATAATTAAATAAATAGTTTTAAAAATAATTTTATTTTTCTAATAATTTTATTTTATTATTAGGATTGTAAAAATGTCATTTTCATATTTGTAGGCATTTTATTTCTTAAAACTCACGTTTTATTTTGTACGTTTACGTAATTTTATTTAAACGCACGTTTTTGGTTTTAAACGTTCATCATTGTAAAAATAGTGATAGCGTTTATTTAATATATTTTATCTTTTATTTCCTTTAATTTGCATTTAAGTCGCTGTAATTTGTTAATCTTTTCTTTAGGTATAATTATCCATCCAAAACCTTACTGATCACTATCCTTAGTGATCATTCTATCATCTGATCAAGTGTTTATACACCAATTCATCCTCCGTGGGACTTAACGACCCAGGAATTCCCTATATTCCTCTGATCTTAATTGCATTTGGTTTTTGAGCTGTTTTAAGTTTATTACGGTCGGCCATTCACAAGTGGCCGGCTTGTGTGAGAAAGCTTGACGGTTTGGCACCGATCAAATTTTGGCGCCGCTGCCGGGGAGGCTGTAAGCGTGTTTTAAGCATTTCCAGACCCGTACTTGCACATATACCACCGTTTGTAAACAGTTTTTTTTAAAAGTTAAATATAAATCAAAAAGTTCATTAACATTTTTCCTAAAGTGTTAACAACACCAAAAATATTTTCATTCTTTGTTTTTACATAATGTTTATCCAAAAATCCAAAAATATTCATCTTTACACTCTTACCCTTTTTGATTCTTTATTCCTTTACCCTCTATCCATTTGATTCTAACTTCTTCTATTCTCATGGAATCTCTCGACTACGACGAAATCTGGAACGAAGTTGAAAAACTTCCTATTTTATCACAAATGTCAAGAATTCGTGTTGTTCGTAATGATCCATTAATTCTGCGTAGGGAAATAGAACGAGAAACCGGGGTGATTGGTGCAAAACCGTCAAGTTTAATTACACAAGCTAACCACTTGTGAATGGTCAACCGTAACAAACTTAAAACAGCTCAAACACTAATGCAATTAAGATCAGAGGAATATAGTGGATTCCTGGGTCGTTAAGTCCCACGGAGGATGAATTGGTGTTAAACAACTTCAGATGTCGAATAATCACTAAGGATAGTGATCAATAAGGTTTTTGAGAAATTTATACCTAAAGAAAAGATTAATAAATTACAGCGACTTAAATGCAAATTAAAGGAAATTAAAAAGATAAAATATATTAAATAAACGCTATCACTACTTTTAAAATGATGAACGTTTAAAACCTAAAACGTACGTTAAAATAAAATTACGTAAACGTACAAAATAAAATGTGAGTTTTAAGAAATAAAATGCCTACAAATATGAAAATGACATTTTTACAATCCTAATAATAAAAGAAAATTATTAGAAAAAGAAAATTATTTTTACAACTATTTATTTATTTATTATTAATTAAAAACTATTTATTAAGTATTTAAAATGCACTAAAATATAAGAAAATACAAAATTAACCTAGAAAAATGAAATTATAACTTAGAAAAATCTAAAATATGATAAAACTTATTTTAAAATTGAAAAAAATATTTTTTAGACTTTTTATGTATTTATTATTAATTTAAAACTATTTAAAACTAATTAAAATGCTAGAAAATACTAATTAAACCAAGAAAATTATGGAAAATACTTTTTAGGCTTTTTATATTTATCTTAATCTAGGAAAATTGAAAACATATTTTTTTAAGCTTTTTATGATTTATTTGTATTAAAAGCTATTTAAAAAAGATTAAAAACTATTTAAAATAAAGAAAAATAGCAAACAGTGTAGGAAAAATATGAAAAATTCAGGAAAATGCTAAAATATTATTCTAAGTTTATAAAAAATATAAAAACATATGCTTATTTGGAGAAAAAAAGCAACTGCTATGTAACTGCTTATTAATAAGCAATTCAAAATAAGCTAAATTCCACAAATGACCACCAAATAAACACAGAAGCTAGGTTATGCTATATTAACTTAATACTAACCTATTCCAAACCATCCTAAACTTCTGAAAAGCAGATTAAGCCAAAAATTAAGCAAAACAAAAACTAGTTTTATTCAGAAATGGGACAACATTGGGGCTGATCTAAGAGTGGGGTCCACAGAGCTTAAGCTCAAAAGCTTGGCTGAAATTGATAGTCAGCTGGGTGGTGAGTGGTAAGGAACCAAGAACCACCAGTGGTGTCCACTGGTGTGGCCTGTGGGACCCACCAAAGTGGTGGTGAAGGCCACTGTGGTGGTGATGCACAGATGCACAGAGCATCATTTCAGAGAAGGGGTCAAATGAAGCTGATGAAAAAAGCTATTAATAAGCTGAATAAGAGTAAGCTATTATTTTTCTAATTTTCTTGAGCAATTAAAGTTTTATATCCCAGAAGATTATTAACTAAATCTTAATATTAAACTCACAGTAAAATTCTAATTTTTATTCAAAAACGGGCATTTAGAAATTTTGACTTTTTTATAACACATGCAGTTTGACTAATATGAACTTGTAATTGATTTTTATGAATGATTATGTTATAATAAGCTATGCTAAGGTGAGTTTAAGCTATTTTAACAAGTTATAAGCTAATTTGATGAGTTATGCAGTCTAAAATCCTAACAGTTATGATCTAGGACAGAATTAAGTTGATTTTGACTTTTTAATGAACAAGGACTGAATTTTATGACTGAATTGAACTATTAGGTACTAAAGAGACTTGAAACAATGACAAACAATGACACTACAGATCCCTATCTCAGATAACAAAGTAATTCCAAACACCTCTTTATGATATTGTTATGAAGCTTTTTACACTAAAACAAGTATTCAAACCAAATTATCTATTAATTAACTTGTATTAGCTATAATGGAACAGTATTAGATTAAAATTAACATATCTTAAGCACATAAATTATGAAATGCAAATTTTTAGAAAATGACTTACAATTGGAGTTCATGCACAAGACTGAGAATTTATGACTAATAACAAATACTATGGCTTCCCAAGAAGCTCTATAACCCACAGCAATCCAGATTACACCTTGCTTCAGTCTTGAACATCATTACCCATGATTTTTGATTTTCAAGCTATTTTTGAGTCTTTTTGTGAATTTTTTCTGTTTTGAATTCAAACTGAGTTTTAAGGGTTCTACTAGCTTAGAAAAGCTTCTATAAGAGCTTATAGAAGCTTATAAGTACAAAACAATAGTTACAAACATCATTCGACTTAACATTAGATTTTCTTGAAATTTAAATTTTACATAAACTGTGAATGAAAATAAAACTTGAAATTTATTGTTGATAACAGTTCAAATACATTCAAAAATACTTAAACAAGAGCTTGAAAGTTTAAAATTACACTAGAAAGCTTGGAAATTTTAAAACGACATACATAAGATAAAATTATACTACTTATTTTTCTCCTCTGCTTTTCCTTCTCTCTTTATAGACTTTTTAGATTCCCCACATGCTTCTGAGTAAATCCCACCACCATTGGATCTCTGAAACTTATCTCAGCCTTTGATTTTGCTTTTGGCGCCAAAAAAGTCTTGGGCAGTTTTTCTTCAATTAAAGCTTTTGGATGGATGTGGAGGTGTAAAGGAGTGGTTAGACAGGTGGTGGAGTAGCTTAGGTGAGGTGGAAAGGTTGGGGAAACCACTGGTTTTGCGATTACAGGTGTGGGGGAGGAGGTGCTACAGTGCCTGGCGGTTTTTAAAATTTTAAACACTGGATTGGGCTTGGGGTTGTATTTGGGCCACAGCTGGGTTTAGTTTTGATATAAGTGGTCCGTTTGGTTTAAGTTAATAACACAAGGACTAACTTTGCAATTCCTGAAAAGTAAGGGACTGATCATGTAAACTTTCCAAAGTTATCACAAGGGTTAAACCTGCAATTATTGGTTAGTACAAGGACAAATGTTGCATAAAATTCTATTTTTATAAGTCCAAGGACTAAAACTGCCAATTTAGAAACTCTAGGGACCAAACTTGTAATTTTCCAAAAGTTTACCATAAGGACCAATTTTGTCATTTATTAATAGTACAAGGTTTATTTTTGATTATTTTCACTTTTAAATTCACCAAGGACTATATTTGACATTTTTCAAAGTTGAAGGACTAAAGTTGTCAATTTGTGATTTTTAAACTTGGAAGGGTTTGTTTTGACAACTTTTGAATCCTATGGACCTTAAATGACTTTTTACAAGTTTTTGAATTACCAGGGACTAGATTTGACAATTTTTGAAACTTGGGGGACTAAAACTGCCAATTATGCAAACTTAATACGTTTTTCACCAGATTTTGATGTTTTTGCATTTAAAACATATAAAACACTTATTTGTGATATTTTCATCATTTTGATGCATTTCTGAGTGTTTTCAGATGTTTTTGCAGTCTAGATGGTACAAAAATGATGAGTATTTAGACACTCATCAATCCCCCACACTAAGATATTGCTAGTCCCTAGCAATGATTTATGAAAAGTTAATGGATTTTATCTCTTTACCAAAAGCCATTACTTCTGGAGTAGCCAATTGTTTTAGTTCAAGTAAGAACCTTGGTACAATGATAACCAAATGATTTTGAGCAAATCATAAGCTTTCAACGGGTTTGATTTGTCTTTACCAGAAGCCGTTTGCTTCTGGACTAGCCAACTCTTAGATAAATTATCAATATTATCTTTGGTGAGTCGAGTACCAATTATGGTTTTTCCACTACCTTTACCACAAGCCATAAACTTGCGGGCTAGCCAACTCTTCACTTTTTAGGATATGGCGAGCTGAACACCATACAATTTTGGGCAAATTGCAAGCCATAAACGGATTTGAGATATCTTTACCAAGAGCCGTTTGCTCCTAGATTAGCCAATCCTTATGTGGGTTAGACATGGTGGACTGATTACCATTTGTTGTGTTTAGTACTTAGTACTTCCACTACAAAAAATTTTAAAATTTGGCCATTTTGGGGGAAAAAGGGACTAAAATGGTACATTTATGATCAAATTCGCCAGAATTTCCCCCCCACACTTAGAAATGAATATTGTCCTCAATATTCAAACTACCGGCTGTTATGCCGAAACTTAGAACGTAAAAAGATAACATTACTAGCTAAGTGTAGAAACACAACAATTATTCTCTTTTTAATATTTACAATTTTCATTCATTTTTTAGATCTATATACAACATGTGGGGCATCTCCCCCACACTAGGGTGGTACACACGGGTGAAAACCCATGTTTAACTACTGTTTTTGTTTACCGAGTCGCTAGCTTGACTCGACCCCGAATTAATTTGTTCATGGGGAAGCAGAGTGGAAGAACAATCTCCATCGGACTTTCATTAAAGATGTTTGTATAAACATTGACATATGTGAAAGTTCCACACCGATGAGATATACATAGAACCGGCTCAAAATTGATAAATGAAAATGCCGGGGTCAAAGATAGTGTCTTCATTCCCGAAGGAGTGAAGAACAGGAGAAGTCACGGGATATATGAAGAAAAGAAAGAAAATCATGATAAAAATCATGACTAACTCTTCATCCTCAATAGGAGAATTCATAGTTTCATGAATTTCATCTTTTAAGCTCAATTGGTCTAGACATATCCCGAGTGTGTCTAGATCAAAGTAGAAGTTATCATACTCTGGTAGAGATATGATATGAGTGAGTTCACAGGAGAACCCCTCAAAGGAGAATGATTCATATTCAGGATTGATTTGACTGAGTTCACTAGGGAACTCCTCAAAAGTGAATGATTATTTGATCATAAATGTACCCTTTTAGTCCCTTTTTCCCCCAAAATGGCCAAATTTTAAAATTTTTTGTAGTGGAAGTACTAAGTACTAAACACAACAAATGGTAATCAGTCCACCATGTCTAACCCACATAAGGATTGGCTAATCCAGGAGCAAACGGCTCTTGGTAAAGATATCTCAAATCCGTTTATGGCTTGCAATTTGCCCAAAATTGTATGGTGTTCAGCTCGCCATATCCTAAAAAGTGAAGAGTTGGCTAGCCCGCAAGTTTATGGCTTGTGGTAAAGGCAGTGGAAAAACCATAATTGGTAATCGACTCACCAAAGATAATATTGATAATTTATCTAAGAGTTGGCTAGTCCAGAAGCAAACGGCTTCTGGTAAAGACAAATCAAACCCGTTGAAAGCTTATGATTTGCTCAAAATCATTTGGTTATCATTGTACCAAGGTTCTTACTTGAACTAAAACAATTGGCTACTCCAGAAGTAATGGATTTTGGTAAAGAGATAAAATCCATTAACTTTTCATAAATCATTGCTAGGGACTAGCAATATCTTAGTGTGGGGGATTGATGAGTGTCTAAATACTCATCATTTTTGTACCATCTAGACTGCAAAAACATCTGAAAACACTCAGAAATGCATCAAAATGATGAAAATATCACAAATAAGTGTTTTATATGTTTTAAATGCAAAAACATCAAAATCTGGTGAAAAACGTATTAAGTTTGCATAATTGGCAGTTTTAGTCCCCCAAGTTTCAAAAATTATCAAATCTAGTCCCTGGTAATTCAAAAACTTGTAAAAAGTCATTTAAGGTCCATAGGATTCAAAAGTTGTCAAAACAAACCCTTCCAAGTTTAAAAATCATAAATTGACAACTTTAGTCCTTCAACTTTGAAAAATGTCAAATATAGTCCTTGGTGAATTTTAAAAGTGAAAATAATCAAAAATAAACCTTGTACTATTAATAAATGACAAAATTGGTCCTTATGGTAAACTTTTGGAAAATTACAAGTTTGGTCCCTAGAGTTTCTAAATTGGCAGTTTTAGTCCTTGGACTTATAAAAATAGAATTTTATGCAACATTTGTCCTTGTACTAACCAATAATTGCAGGTTTAACCCTTGTGATAACTTTGGAAAGTTTACATGATCAGTCCCTTACTTTTCAGGAATTGCAAAGTTAGTCCTTGTGTTATTAACTTAAACCAAACAGACCACTTATATCAAAACTAAACCCAGCTGTGGCCCAAATACAACCCCAAGCCCAATCCAGTGTTTAAAATTTTAAAAACCGCCAGGCACTGTAGCACCTCCTCTCCCACACCTGTAATCGCAAAACCAGTGGTTTCCCCAACCTTTCCACCTCACCTAAGCTACTCCACCACCTGTCTAACCACTCCTTTACACCTCCACATCCATCCAAAAGCTTTAATTGAAGAAAAACTGCCCAAGACTTTTTTGGCGCCAAAAGCAAAATCAAAGGCTGAGATAAGTTTCAGAGATCCAATGGTGGTGGGATTTACTCAGAAGCATGTGGGGAATCTAAAAAGTCTATAAAGAGAGAAGGAAAAGCAGAGGAGAAAAATAAGTAGTATAATTTTATCTTATGTATGTCGTTTTAAAATTTTCAAGCTTTCTAGTGTAATTTTAAACTTTCAAGCTCTTGTTTAAGTATTTTTGAATGTATTTGAACTGTTATCAACAATAAATTTCAAGTTTTATTTTCATTCACAGTTTATGTAAAATTTAAATTTCAAGAAAATCTAATGTTAAGTCGAATGATGTTTGTAACTGTTGTTTTGTACTTATAAGCTTCTATAAGCTCTTATAGAAGCTTTTCTAAGCTAGTAGAACCCTTAAAACTCAGTTTGAATTCAAAACAGAAAAATTCACAAAAAGACTCAAAAATAGCTTGAAAATCAAAAATCATGGGTAATGATGTTCAAGACTGAAGCAAGGTGTAATCTGGATTGCTGTGGGTTATAGAGCTTCTTGGGAAGCCATAGGATTTGTTATTAGTCATAAATTCTCAGTCCTGTGCATGAACTCCAATTGTAAGTCATTTTCTAAAAATTTGCATTTCATAATTTATGTGCTTAAGATATGTTAATTTTAATCTAATACTGTTCCATTATAGCTAATACAAGTTAATTAATAGATAATTTGGTTTGAATACTTGTTTTAGTGTAAAAAGCTTCATAACAATATCATAAAGAGGTGTTTGGAATTACTTTGTTATCTGAGATAGGGATCTGTAGTGTCATTGTTTGTCATTGTTTCAAGTCTCTTTAGTACCTAATAGTTCAATTCAGTCATAAAATTCAGTCCTTGTTCATTAAAAAGTCAAAATCAACTTAATTCTGTCCTAGATCATAACTGTTAGGATTTTAGACTGCATAACTCATCAAATTAGCTTATAACTTGTTAAAATAGCTTAAACTCACCTTAGCATAGCTTATTATAACATAATCATTCATAAAAATCAATTACAAGTTCATATTAGTCAAACTGCATGTGTTATAAAAAAGTCAAAATTTCTAAATGCCCGTTTTTGAATAAAAATTAGAATTTTACTGTGAGTTTAATATTAAGATTTAGTTAATAATCTTCTGGGATATAAAACTTTAATTGCTCAAGAAAATTAGAAAAATAATAGCTTACTCTTATTCAGCTTATTAATAGCTTTTTCATCAGCTTCTTTTGACCCCTTCTCTGAAATGATGCTCTGTGCATCTGTGCATCACCACCACAGTGGCCTTCACCACCACTTTGGTGGGTCCCACAGGCCACACCAATGGACACCACTGGTGGTTCTTGGTTCCTTACCACTCACCACCCAGCTGACTATCAATTTCAGCCAAGCTTTTGAGCTTAAGCTCTGTGGACCCCACTCTTAGATCAGCCCCAATGTTGTCCCATTTCTGAATAAAACTAGTTTTTGTTTTGCTTAATTTTTGGCTTAATCTGCTTTTCAGAAGTTTAGGATGGTTGGAATAGGTTAGTATTAAGTTAATATAGCATAACCTAGCTTCTGTGTTTATTTGGTGGTCATTTGTGGAATTTAGCTTATTTTGAATTGCTTATTAATAAGCAGTTACATAGCAGTTGCTTTTTTCTCCAAATAAGCATATGTTTTTATATTTTTTATAAACTTAGAATAATATTTTAGCATTTTCCTGAATTTTTCATATTTTTCCTACACTGTTTGCTATTTTTCTTTATTTTAAATAGTTTTTAATCCTTTTTAAATAGCTTTTAATACAAATAAATCAGAAAAAGCTTAAAAAAATATGTTTTCAATTTTCCTAGATTAAGATAAATATAAAAAGCCTAAAAAGTATTTTCCATAATTTTCTTGGTTTAATTAGTATTTTCTAGCATTTTAATTAGTTTTAAATAGTTTTAAATTAATAATAAATACATAAAAAGTCTAAAAAATATATTTTCAATTTTAAAATAAGTTTTATCATATTTTAGATTTTTCTAAGTTATAATTTCATTTTTCTAGGTTAATTTTGTATTTTCTTATATTTTAGTGCATTTTAAATACTTAATAAATAGTTTTTAATTAATAATAAATAAATAAATAGTTGTAAAAATAATTTTCTTTTTCTAATAATTTTCTTTTATTATTAGGATTGTAAAAATTTCATTTTCATATTTGTAGGCATTTTATTTCTTAAAACTCACATTTTATTTTAACGTTTACGTAATTTTATTTTAACGTACGTTTTAGGTTTTAAACGTTCATCATTTTAAAAGTAGTGATAGCGTTTATTTAATATATTTTATATTTTTAATTTCCTTTAATTTGCATTTAAGTCGCTGTAATTTATTAATCTTTTCTTTAGGTATAAATTTCTCAAAAACCTTATTGATCACTATCCTTAGTGATTATTCGACATCTGAAGTTGTTTAACACCAATTCATCCTCCGTGGGACTTAACGACCCAGGAATCCACTATATTCCTCTGATCTTAATTGCATTAGTGTTTGAGCTGTTTTAAGTTTGTTACGGTTGACCATTCACAAGTGGTTAGCTTGTGTAATTAAACTTGACGGTTTTGCACCAATCAAATTTTGCATCCCCCATGTTCAGAGAGTGAGTGTGAACCTCATGTGTGATAGCAGTTGTTTGAGAATGAATCTCAACTGCTGGGATATCAACTGATGAATTTGATGAATCTTCAAGTGTATCTTCATCATCACTGTCATCAGGAATAAAACGAAATTGAGAGCTAGATATGGCTGCTTTTTCTTTTTCAATTAATTCCCTAATAGATTTTTCAAAAGCAATTTGGGAATTTATTTTAGCAGCCTGCTCTTCAGCTAGCAATTCTTCCATGGATTTCTCATGTGAATTTTGAATGACGGGACATTGTGGGAGTGGAGATTTGTCAAAACCGGAAGGTTGACATTGATAATCATCATGAGGACCCCCACAATATACACAAGAAAAACTGGGAACATTATGAAATGCAGTTTTACTCAACTCCTCAGTTCTTTTCACTGACTCCAGAAGCTCTAGATAAGTGTCTTGTTGGGTTTGCTGAGGAGTTTGAGTCATTTGGCACTGTGGAGGTTGGTCGTGATAGTCGTAATTGTTACAAGGAAATGGATTCCCTGTTTGACAATCAGAGCTGAAATGGGGACCTCCACAGTTCTCACAACAGTAAAACTGTTGAGCCTGGATTGGTGAATCATATGGATATTGGTCATAACCAAAGTTCTGAGCATCACCGGAAAACTGTTCATAGACAACCGTGTTTCCGGATTGACATTCAAATCCTTGGTGAGGACCTCCACAAAATTCACAGCAGTTATGTTGATTATATGAAGATAAGTCGGGCTGTGGTGGGTAATTGGAGAAATTTGAGGGGTCGTTAAATGAGTTCGGATTAGGATCATAATCAAATGAATTCCTCGAACCACAAAACAAACAACTCCCGTTCCGAATATCATTACCACACTGTACACACGTACACCAGCGACAGGGTGAACCAAAAAGAGGCTCACCACAACCGACACAAGGAATAAACGATTCTATTTGAGAGTTATGAGAAGGAATCGGTTCATTCAAAGAATCAACAAAACCAACATGGTGATCTGAATGACTAATAAGACTCAAAGAACATTTTGAAAAATCCGGAGGTGGGACAAGTGGTGTGCTCTGAGAGCTAGAAATTTCCACTACTTTCGTTATGGACTCCGGTTCTGGTTCTTGAGAAACGTGAAGATTAGGCAAGTCATTCTTGCTAATCACCGGTCTAAATTCTGCATGTTTGCTTTTAACCGTAAATCGTGAAAGTGTAGGATCAATTTTAGACGGCTTAGGAGCAATTGAGGGAGTAGATCTTTGGATAACCGTAGGTTGGACGTATTTGGCACCTCCATTATCAAAGGGAAGTACCTGGTCCTTTGTCACCCTGGTTTCTCGTTCCATTTCCCTACGCAGAATTAATGGATCATCATGAGCAACACGAATTCTTGACATTTGTGATAAAGTAGGAAGTTTTTCAACTTCGTTCCAGAATTCGTCGTAGTCGAGAGATTCCATAAGAATAGAAGAAGTTAGAATCAAATGGATAGAGGGTAAAGGAATAAAGAATTAAAAAGGGTAAGAGGGTAAAGATGAATATTTTTGGATTTTTTGGATAAACATTTTATAAAAACAAAGAATGAAAATATTTTTGGTGCTGTTAACACTTTAGGAAAAGTGTTAATGAACTTTTTGATTTTGATTAACTTTACAAAAAACTGTTTACAAAAAGGTGGTATATGTGCAAGAATGGATCTGGAAATGCTTAAAACACGCTTACAGCCTCCTCGGCAGCGGCGCCAAAATTTGATTGGTGCAAAACCGTCAAGTTTAATTACACAAGCTAACAACTTGTGAATGGTCAACCGTAACAAACTTAAAACAGCTCAAACACTAATGCAATTAAGATCAGAGGAATATAGTGGATTCCTGGGTCGTTAAGTCCCACGGAGGATGAATTGATGTTAAACAACTTCAGATGTCGAATAATCACTAAGGATAGTGATCAATAAGGTTTTTGAGAAATTTATACCTAAAGAAAAGATTAATAAATTACAGCGACTTAAATGCAAATTAAAGGAAATTAAAAAGATAAAATATATTAAATAAACGCTATCACTACTTTTAAAATGATGAACGTTTAAAACCTAAAACGTACGTTAAAATAAAATTACGTAAACGTACAAAATAAAATGTGAGTTTTAAGAAATAAAATGCCTACAAATATGAAAATGACATTTTTACAATCCTAATAATAAAAGAAAATTATTAGAAAAAGAAAATTATTTTTACAACTATTTATTTATTTATTATTAATTAAAAACTATTTATTAAGTATTTAAAATGCACTAAAATATAAGAAAATACAAAATTAACCTATAAAAATGAAATTATAACTTAGAAAAATCTAAAATATGATAAAACTTATTTTAAAATTGAAAATATATTTTTTAGACTTTTTATGTATTTATTATTAATTTAAAACTATTTAAAACTAATTAAAATGCTAGAAAATACTAATTAAACCAAGAAAATTATGGAAAATACTTTTTAGGCTTTTTATATTTATCTTAATCTAGGAAAATTGAAAACATATTTTTTTAAGCTTTTTCTGATTTATTTGTATTAAAAGCTATTTAAAAAGGATTAAAAACTATTTAAAATAAAGAAAAATAGCAAACAGTGTAGGAAAAATATGAAAAATTCAGGAAAATGCTAAAATATTATTCTAAGTTTATAAAAAATATAAAAACATATGCTTATTTGGAGAAAAAAGCAACTGCTATGTAACTGCTTATTAATAAGCAATTCAAAATAAGCTAAATTCCACAAATGACCACCAAATAAACACAGAAGCTAGGTTATGCTATATTAACTTAATACTAACCTATTCCAACCATCCTAAACTTCTAAAAAGCAGATTAAGCCAAAAATTAAGCAAAACAAAAACTAGTTTTATTCAGAAATGGGACAACATTGGGGCTGATCTAAGAGTGGGGTCCACAGAGCTTAAGCTCAAAAGCTTGGCTGAAATTGATAGTCAGCTGGGTGGTGAGTGGTAAGGAACCAAGAACCACCAGTGGTGTCCACTGGTGTGGCCTGTGGGACCCACCAAAGTGGTGGTGAAGGCCACTGTGGTGGTGATGCACAGATGCACAGAGCATCTTTTCAGAGAAGGGGTCAAAAGAAGCTGATGAAAAAGCTATTAATAAGCTGAATAAGAGTAAGCTATTATTTTTCTAATTTTCTTGAGAAATTAAAGTTTTATATCCTAGAAGATTATTAACTAAATCTTAATATTAAACTCACAGTAAAATTCTAATTTTTATTCAAAAACGGGCATTTAGAAATTTTGACTTTTTTATAACACATGCAGTTTGACTAATATGAACTTGTAATTGATTTTTATGAATGATTATGTTATAATAAGCTATGCTAAGGTGAGTTTAAGCTATTTTAACAAGTTATAAGCTAATTTGATGAGTTATTCAGTCTAAAATCCTAACAGTTATGATCTAGGACAGAATTAAGTTGATTTTGACTTTTTAATGAACAAGGACTGAATTTTATGACTGAATTGAACTATTAGGTACTAAAGAGACTTGAAACAATGACAAACAATGACACTACAGATCCCTATCTCAGATAACAAAGTAATTCCAAACACCTCTTTATGATATTGTTATGAAGCTTTTTACACTAAAACAAGTATTCAAACCAAATTATCTATTAATTAACTTGTATTAGCTATAATGGAACAATATTAGATTAAAATTAACATATCTTAAGCACATAAATTATGAAATGCAAATTTTTAGAAAATGACTTACAATTGGAGTTCATGCACAGGACTGAGAATTTATGACTAATAACAAATCCTATGGCTTCCCAAGAAGCTCTATAACCCACAGCAATCCAGATTACACCTTGCTTCAGTCTTGAACATCATTACCCATGATTTTTGATTTTCAAGCTATTTTTGAGTCTTTTTGTGAATTTTTCTGTTTTGAATTCAAACTGAGTTTTAAGGGTTCTACTAGCTTAGAAAAGCTTCTATAAGAGCTTATAGAAGCTTATAAGTACAAAACAACAGTTACAAACATCATTCGACTTAACATTAGATTTTCTTGAAATTTAAATTTTACATAAACTGTGAATGAAAATAAAACTTGAAATTTATTGTTGATAACAGTTCAAATACATTCAAAAATACTTAAACAAGAGCTTGAAAGTTTAAAATTACACTAGAAAGCTTGAAAATTTTAAAACGACATACATAAGATAAAATTATACTACTTATTTTTCTCCTCTGCTTTTCCTTCTCTCTTTATAGACTTTTTAGATTCCCCACATGCTTCTGAGTAAATCCCACCACCATTGGATCTCTGAAACTTATCTCAGCCTTTGATTTTGCTTTTGGCGCCAAAAAAGTCTTGGGCAGTTTTTCTTCAATTAAAGCTTTTGGATGGATGTGGAGGTGTAAAGGAGTGGTTAGACAGGTGGTGGAGTAGCTTAGGTGAGGTGGAAAGGTTGGGGAAACCACTGGTTTTGCGATTACAGGTGTGGGGGAGGAGGTGCTACAGTGCCTAGCGGTTTTTAAAATTTTAAACACTGGATTGGGCTTGGGGTTGTATTTGGGCCACAGCTGGGTTTAGTTTTGATATAAGTGGTCCGTTTGGTTTAAGTTAATAACACAAGGACTAACTTTGCAATTCCTGAAAAGTAAGGGACTGATCATGTAAACTTTCCAAAGTTATCACAAGGGTTAAACCTGCAATTATTGGTTAGTACAAGGACAAATGTTGCATAAAATTCTATTTTTATAAGTCCAAGGACTAAAACTGCCAATTTAGAAACTCTAGGGACCAAACTTGTAATTTTCCAAAAGTTTACCATAAGGACCAATTTTGTCATTTATTAATAGTACAAGGTTTATTTTTGATTATTTTCACTTTTAAAATTCACCAAGGACTATATTTGACATTTTTCAAAGTTGAAGGACTAAAGTTGTCAATTTGTGATTTTTAAACTTGGAAGGGTTTGTTTTGACAACTTTTGAATCCTATGGACCTTAAATGACTTTTTACAAGTTTTCGAATTACCAGGGACTAGATTTGACAATTTTTGAAACTTGGGGGACTAAAACTGCCAATTATGCAAACTTAATACGTTTTTCACCAGATTTTGATGTTTTTGCATTTAAAACATATAAAACACTTATTTGTGATATTTTCATCATTTTGATGCATTTCTGAGTGTTTTCAGATGTTTTTGCAGTCTAGATGGTACAAAAATGATGAGTATTTAGACACTCATCACGGGGTGACAAAGGACCAGGTACTTCCCTCTGATAATGGAGGTGCTAAATACGTCCAACCTACGGTTATCCAAAGATCTAACCCCTCGATTGCTCCTAAGCCGTCTAAAATTGATCCTACACTTTCACGATTTACGGTTAAAAGCAAACATGCAGAATTTAGACCGGTGACTAGCACGAATGACTTGCCTAATCTTCACGTTTCTCAAGAACCAGAACCGGAGTCCATAACGAAAGTAGTGGAAATTTCTAGCTCTCAGAGCACACCACTTGTCCCACCTCCGGATTTTTCAAAATGTTCTTCGAGTCTTAATAGTCATTCAGATCACCATGTTGGTTTTGTTGATTCTTTGAATGAACCGATTCCTTCTCATAACTCTCAAATAGAATCGTTTATTCCTTGTGCCGGTTGTGGTGAGCCTCTTTTTGGTTCACCATGTCGCTGGTGTACGTGTGTACAGTGTGGTAATGATATTCGGAACGGAAGTTGTTTGTTTTGTGGTTCGAGGAATTCATTTGATTATGATCCTAATCCGAACTCATTTAACGACCCCTCAAATTTTTCTAATTACCCACCACAGCCCGACTTATCTTCATATAATCAACAATACTGCTGTGAATTTTGTGGAGGTCCTCACCAAGGATTTGAGTGTCAATCCGGAAACACGATTGTCTATGAACAGTTTTCCGGTGATGCTCAGAACTTTGGTTATGACCAATATCCATATGATTCACCATCAGACTCAACAGTTTTACTGTTGTGAGAACTATGGAGGTCCCCATTTTAGCTCTGATTGTCAAACAGGGAATCCATTTCCTTGTAACAATTACGACTATCCATATCACGACCAATCTCCACAGTGCCAAATGACTCAAATTCCTCAGCAAACCCAACAAGACACTTATCTAGAGCTTCTGGAGTCAGTGAAAAGAACTGAGGAGTTGAGTAAAACAGCATTTCATAATGTTCCCAGTTTTTCTTGTGTATATTGTGGGGGTCCTCATGATGATTATCAATGTCAACCTTCCGGTTTTGACAAATCTCCACTCCCACAATGTCCCGTCATTCAAAATTCACATGAGAAATCCATGGAAGAATTGCTAGCTGAAGAGCAGGCTGCTAAAATAAATTCCCAAATTGCTTTTGAAAAATCTATTAGGGAATTAATTGAAAAAGAAAAAGCAGCCATATCTAGCTCTCATTTTCGTTTTATTCCTGATGACAGTGATGATGAGGATGCACTTGGTATCCTACAATTTTATAAAGATTCATCAAGTTCATCAGTTGATATCCCAGCAGTTGAGATTCATTCTCAAACAACTGCTATCACACCCGAAGCTCCCACTCACTCTCTGAACATGGGGGACGAGCATCTTGATACTGTTCCTGAAAAGGAATTAGACGAATTCATAAAGTCTAGTGTTGAGGACCTTGTCCCAATCCCGAGAGAGTCACATGGAACTTTTGACCATATGTGTGATATCCCTTCCCCTCTTGAGTGTTCAAAAGATCATTTTGAGACTTTCTCTGATTTCATTCCACTTTCATCGGAAAGTGATGATGATCTCTTTGATTTCAAAGCCAATATGGGAGAGATTGAAAGTCTCCCATATAATGATAATTCACTCACTTCTCACCCTAACAGTCCAATAGAGAATGTTAATCACCTTGTTCCCGAAACATTCAAAGCTACTTTCACCAATCTTCTATTTGAATTCGACTCTGAATTCACTTTAATTTCTAAGAATCTACTCTTTGATACTCAGATTGAGGATAGTGATGAGTCTACAATGGAACAAGAGTTCACAAATTCACTTCATGTGAATGATTCTCTTTACGAGGAGTTCTCCTTTGAACTCACTCATATCATATCTCTACCAGAGTATGATAACTTCCACTTTGATCTAGACATAAATGATCTTTGTGTTCCGGAGGGAAATGCTCTCAGCCATGAGAACTTGCTTGATATCAAAATCCCATCCCTCCCACCCAGAATATGTCTTGATCAAATGAGCTTAAATGATGAGATTCATGATCCATAAATCATGAATCCCCCTTCTGATAATTATGAGTTAGTCATGATTTTTATCATGATTTTCTTTCTCTTCTTCACCTATCCCGTGGCTTCTCCTGTTCTTCACTCCTTCGGGAATGAAGACATTATCTTTGACCCCGGCATTTTCATTTATCAATTATGAGCCGGTTCTATGTATATCATCGGTGTGGAACTTTCACGTACTTCAATGTTTATACAAACTTCTTTAATGAAAGTCCGATGGAGATTGTCTCTTCCATTTGCTTCCCCATGAACAAATTAATTCGGGGTCGAGTCAAGCTAGCGACTCGGTAATCAAAAACAGTAGTTAAACATGGGTTTTCACCCGTGTGTACCACCCAAGTGTGGGGGAGATGCCCCACATGTTGTATAGAGATCTAAAAAATAATGAAAATTGTAAATATTTAAAAAAAAGAGAATAATTGTTGTGTTTCTACACTTAGCTAGTAATTTTATCTTTTTACGTTCTAAGTTTCGGCATAACAGCTGGTACTTTGAATATTGAGGACAATATTCATTTCTAAGTGTGGGGGGGAAATTCTGGCGAATTTGATCATAAATGTACCCTTTTAGTCCCTTTTTCCCCAAAAATGGCCAAATTTTAAAATTTTTTATTTAGTGGAAGTACTATGTACTAAACACAACAAATGGTAATCTGTCCGCCATGTCTAACCCACATAAGGATTGGCTAATCCAGGAGCAAACGGCTCTTGGTAAAGATATATCAAATCCGTTTATGGCTTGCAATTTGCCCAAAATTGTATGGTGTTCAGCTCACCATATCTTTAATTAGTGAAGAGTTGGCTAGCCCGCAAGTTTATGGCTTGTGGTAAAGGCAGTGGAAAAACCATAATTGGTAATCGACTCACCAAAGATAATATTGATAATTTATCTAAGAGTTGGCTAGTCCAGAAGCAAACGGCTTCTGGTAAAGACAAATCAAATCCGTTGAAAGCTGGTGATTTGCTTAAAATCATTTGGTTATCATTGTACCAAGGTTCTTAGTTGAACTAAAAACAATTGGCTACTCCAGAAGTAATGGCTTTTGGTAAAGAGATGAAATCCATTAATTTTTCTCAAATCATTGCTAGGGACTAGCAATATCTTAGTGTGGGGGATTGATGAGTGTCTAAATACTCATCATTTTTATACTGTTTAGAATGTCAAAAACATCTGAAAACACTCAGAAATACATCAAAATGATGAAAATATCGCAAACACGTGTTTTATGTGTTTTAAATGCAAAAACATCAAAATCTGGTGAAAAACGTATCAAGTTTGCATAATTGGCAGTTTTAGTCCCCCGAGTTTCAAAAGTTGTCAAAAACAGTCCCTGGTAATTCAAAAACTTATAAAATGTCATTTAAGGTCCATGGGATTCAAAAGTTGTCAAAATAAACCCTTTAAAGTTTAAAAATCACAAAATGACAACTTTAGTCCCTCAAGTTTGGAAAATGTCAAATATAGTCCTTGGTTAATTTAAAAAGTGAAAATTATCAAATTTTAACCTTGTACTATTTATAAATGACAAAATTGGTCCTTATAGTGAACTTTTGAAAAATTACATATTTGGTCCCTCAAGTTTCAAACTTGACAGTTTTGGTCCTTATACATTTAAAAATGGAAAATAATTACATGTATGGTCCTTGGTTTATCATATTTGGCATAATAGGTCCTTGGAATAACTTTGGTATAATGGCAGGTTTAGTCCTTCAAATTGGCAGAATTACATATTTGGTCCTTGGGCTTATATTATTACTAAACCAAACGGACCTTATACACTAAACCCTTTAACCCAGCTGGCCCAAAATCAAAAGCCCAAACCCGAAATTTGAAATAAAACCGCCTCCACTGTAGCTTCTCCTCTTCCCCTTCTGCAAACCCAATACCAGCCATGGTTTTCTCATCACCCTTATCTCTCCAGCTGTAAAAACACCTTTCCACCTCCCCCCTCCACCTCTACATAAACCAAAAAGCATTAAATGCACATACCTGCTATCTATGACTTTTTCCCGCCAAATTTACAAGTGGACAGTTAAGATGAATTCAAGAGCTGGATTGAAGTGGGATATTTTCAGAGGTCGACAAGGAACTCTAGGAAGTCAATAAAGAAGAAAAAGGTGCAATGGAGAAGACCAAGTAGTGTAATTTTAGTTTAGATATGTCGTTTTAAATAATTTTAAATTTCTAGTGTTTGTTTAAGCTCTCAAGTACTTTATTCAAGTGTTTTCAGTGTAAATGAATGTATTCTAGTTATCAATTTCCAGTTTTAATCTAATTTTCAGTTTATGCCATTTTCAATTTCAAAATTCTCAAAATATGCATATGTTGTTACCAATTGTTCTTAAGAGCTTGTAAGTTTATACAAGCTCTTAGAAAGACTTTATAAGCTATTAGAAACCCTCAAATTCAATTTACATTCAAAACAGAAAAATTCTCCAAAATATAAAAAAATTAGTTAAAAATAAAAAAGCTGTGGAAATGAAGATCAAAAGCTGAAGCATGTTGGTTATTGGATGAAAATGGTTTAGAAGCTTAGTGGTAAGCTATTAGGAGTGGTATCAATCCTTGGTTCATAGTTTTTGGCTGGAAAATATTTGTAAGCTCTTTATAAGCATTTTAGCTTTTTACTGTTTAAGCTACTTATAAGCTTTAATCTGTGTTTATGCATGTTTCTTAGGTATAGTTAAGCAAAAGTAAGTATTAAATCAGTAGACTTGTTCTTCAAAATGGTTAATTGTTAAAATTCTTAGTTTAACAGTTATATAAGCAAAATTGTCATTTCTCAGATTTATGTTGTTAATGTCATTAGTTAATGTTTCATTAGTCTTATTATTTGATAATATAAAGCCTTTAATCATTTTTATGGTCTTAATCTGTGTTATCCTTTGAAAAGCTTCAAAACTGCTTCTAAAAAGGGGTGTTTGGATTTACTGTTAAATTGGAATTCCAGCTCATACTTGATGTTGTTTGTTATTGTTACATGTTATATTATGTCATATTATCTCATTCAAAGCATAAAAACCTATCCTTATTTGAGTAAAAGTCAACATCACCTTTTCACTGTCCTAAGTTCCATCTGTCAGAATTTTACAAATCATAAACTTGCATATAGGATTAGAACTAGCTAATATAGCTTGCATTAGTCTTATTTTACCATTAAACATCATATTCAGTCCTTAGAATCAATTATAAGTTCACAAAAGTCAACTAATTAGTTTACATTAAAAAGTCAAATTTCCATTTAGTCAGTTTTTGAATAAAATGAATAATTTTATATAGGATTCATTACTAAGTTTTAGCTTAAATCCTTTTGGGATATCAATATTTAGTTGCTCAACTAAATTAGAAAAATAGTAGTTAACTCCCACCTAGCTTATAGACTGCTTATTCTTAGCTTTCTTTTAAGCACCCTTTCAAAATGCATGCTCTGTGCAGCCATGTAACACCACCACAGTGGCCATCACCACCACTTTGGTGGGTCCCACAGGCCACACCAGTGGACCCCACTGGTGGTTCTTGGTTCCATATCACTCACCACCCAGCTGACTATCATTTGCAGCCAAGCTTTTGAGCTTAAGCTCTGTGGACCCCACCCTTAGTTCAGCCACAATATTGTCCCATTTTCTAAATAAAACTAGTTTTCGCTTTGCTTAATTTTTGGCTTAAACTGCTTTTCAGAAGTTTAGGATGGATGGAATAAGTTAGTATTAAGTAAATATAGCATAATTTAGCTTCTGTGTTAATTTGGTGTCCAATTGTGGATTTTAGCTTATTTTGAATTGCTTATTTATAAGCAGTTGCTCTACAGTTTCATATTCTCACAAATAAGCATATGTTTTTATATTTTTTATAAACTTAGAATAATATTTTAGCATTTTCCTGAATTTTTCAGATTTTTCCATCACTGTTTAGTATTTTTCTTTATTTTAAATAGTTTTTAATCCTTTTTAAATAGCTTTTAATACAAATAAATCAGAAATAGCTTAAAAAAATATGTTTTCAATTTTCATAGATTAAGATAAATATAAAAGTCATAAAAAATATTTTTCCATAATTTTCTTGGTTTAAATAGTATTTTCTAGCATTTTAATTAGTTTTAAATAGTATTAAATTAATAATAAATACATAAAAAGTCTAAAAAATATATTTTTAGTTTTAAAATAAGTTTTATCATATTTTAGATTTTTCTAAGTTATAATTTCATTTTTCTAGGTTAATTTTGTATTTTCTTATATTTTAGTGCATTTTAAATACTTAATAAATAGTTTTTAATTAATAATAATTAAATAAATAGTTTTAAAAATAATTTTATTTTTCTAATAATTTTATTTTATTATTAGGATTGTAAAAATGTCATTTTCATATTTGTAGGCCTTTTATTTCTTAAAACTCACGTTTTATTTTGTACGTTTACGTAATTTTATTTAAACGTACGTTTTTGGTTTTAAACGTTCATCATTGTAAAAATAGTGATAGCGTTTATTTAATATATTTTATCTTTTATTTCCTTTAATTTGCATTTAAGTCGCTGTAATTTGTTAATCTTTTCTTTAGGTATAATTATCCATCCAAAACCTTACTGATCACTATCCTTAGTGATCATTCTATCATCTGATCAAGTGTTTATACACCAATTCATCCTCCGTGGGACTTAACGACCCAGGAATTCCCTATATTCCTCTGATCTTAATTGCATTTGGTTTTTGAGCTGTTTTAAGTTTATTACGGTCGGCCATTCACAAGTGGCCGGCTTGTGTGAGAAAGCTTGACGGTTTAGCACCAATCACCTGACTGTGCATCTTCTACTCAAAATAATGATTATGAGTTGCATGAGTACTCTGCATTTATCCCTGATGACTCCCTTACCACTAAGCTTAACATATATAAGGATCAAGTTGCCATCTATGAACAACGTGCTAAATTTGAGCTGACCACACGTGAGCAGGAAATGGATTGCCAAATGCATACATTAATCATAAAAAGTAACTTAAGGGAAGAAACATTAAAACAAGAGTTAAATTCCTTACAAGAGAAACTTAATAAAACTGCTAAGCAAAAACAAGAACTTCAAGAAAATGTAAAGGTGCTTAAGCAGGAGTTCAAACAAAAGGAATCAAAACTTTTAAATGATTTTTCCAACCTTAAAACTTTAAAGAACAAACTTGAAAACAAGTTGTATGTACAAGGCAACACCATTCAGACTGCTCACATGATCACTAAGCATAGAGTATTAAGCGATAAGCATAGTACTGGCCTTGTAGAATAACCCAATCCTGAGTATGGTAAGAAAGCAAAAGCTGCTCAAAAAGTGATCTATGATGGTAATGAAATCCTTAAGCCTAGACAAATGCCTACTTGTTTAGAATGCACTGAAGAAGATAGAGAGTTAGAAGATGCCTTTAGAGAGAAAATGGAAAAGAAACTTAAAGATCCTTGGTGTATAGATCATAATATAACGTTCAAAACTCCCAATTACACTAAGGATAATTGGATTGCCTTAAACAAGTTTAGACAGTTAACCCCTGAACAAGTGTTATGGAAATTAGAGATGGAAAAGAAAAAGGCAGATGAACTAGTTGAAAATAATCCTCCCCTTAGGAAATTGCCTCCAGCCACTGTGTATCCTCCAAATACACCAATGCATTTAATGCCTAGAACTATTCCTACTAAATGCATGACCTTAATCAGCCTTTATGTAGTTTACCAACTATTTGTTGATTTTGAGAAAACGTGTAAAAAGAGAATCACACCTACTGGGATGACTGAAGAGGAGAGTCTCAAAACTAAAGAATGCTATTTAACTGAGGTCATGCCTTTCTTTAAACAATTAAAAGGTCAATTTAAGAGTCTTAAAAAGGGGATAGACATAGAGATTAAAGAAATGGAAAAGGAATTTGATGCAATGATAGTTGAGGTCAATAATTATAAACGGGAACTTAAATATAATGAAATTGAAAGGAAGAATCTGCATATCTTAAATGGGAACTTGATTTCTCAATGTGTTGCTCAAGATGTGTTTTACATTGCTACGAATTCTTCTATTACTGCATCTCAACTTCATGAATTATCTGTTGCTTTGAAAGTTTCCCATGATCGTGTCATTGAGCTTGAAACAACAAATTTAAAACTGTATGAGAAAATAGAACAGGATGATCATGATAACCTGGTCAAACATTTTTCTAAATTAGAAGTTGAACATCTTGCTTTGCAATTAAAATATCAACATCTCAAAGAAAATGTTAAAACCTCAAATATCAAAACATCCTCTGATGCTCCTGAGTTTGATGCAGTTTTTGAAATTAGCAAGCGTGATGTACAAATTCGAGCTCATTGCAACACGATCAAAAGATTGAAAACCCAAATCTCACAACTAAAGGGATAAAAGCATGATTTTACTGGTTCCCGAATGCTTCCACCTTTAGATTCTCAGAATTTCCAACTTCAAAACATTATTGATAACTTGCAAAAGGAAAATGATTGTTTTAAAGCTGAAATTTCAAAGGTTAATGATCAAAACAAAGAGTTATGTGATTCATTCAAAGTTAATCATGATAAACACATTGAAAAGATAACTTCTTTACTTAACGATATTGAGAATCTGAAGCGTGAGGTGAAACGAAAATTGCCAATCCCTAATTGCAAATATTCTGTTCCTAAGGTTTCTGCTTGTGATTAGTATGCTATCGATATGTTATATATTCCCCCGCCTATTAGGAATAATGAACTTGCACATAAAGCATATCTCTCATACCTTAAGGATAGTTTGAAGGGTCTCCGTGAGATGGTTGAAGATGAATGAATTGAAAAACCATTTGATAGTACCATAACCTATGCCTGCATGGATGCCAAAAGATCTCAGGAACTCTTAGAGTATGTAATTGTCACAAGTCCGAAAGCCTCAGAACCCAGAACTTCTAGAACAGAAAATCAAATGGCAGTAAAACAAACTAAGTCTCCTGTAGGATCGTTATATTATTGTGTTTGATGATTCGGGTGGTCTTGGATGATCAAAATACATGTTAAACATTTTAGAGAGAAAAAGTAGAGAGATGGTGTTCTTGGTAGAGAGTTGCTTCAATAAAATGTAAAAGGTTAGATTGCCAAGCCACACCCCTTCCATGGATGGAAGGGGTATTTATACTTACAAAATACACGACCTCCTATCGGCCTGTGGATCAGGTATACAGTGGGTAAAGACCCGTCCTTCCTCCACGGTGTTACTCTACGCTAAACTAAACTAATAACTAACTAATAAACTGATAAATAACGTAAACAACGACAAATCTACGAGCTAACATATGCTAGACCATTATTGGGGTGACCGACTCTTTAACATGGAATTTCCAATTCCTAACAATCTCTCCCTAAGGGAGGTCACCCATGAAATACATTTTGCTTCCTAGCATTCTATCTTTGACTTCGTTCTTGAGCTCGTAGACTTGAAATTTTCATTTCCTTAATCTTTGTGCTTTGTAGCGAATCTTCAAAATCCGCATTGATTTGTACTTTCAATGGAGGCCTTTAACTGATCCACATCTTTGATGATCTTTAAGCTTTCATTGAGATCATCAGCCACAGTAAATCTCTGGATCACCCTTTATTATGTTGCCATCATGTGAAGTTGTGACTTTTGGACCGACATGCTCACACTTTTGAATCATGACATCTTTCCAACAGAGTAGCGGAAGCATTACTGGTTCATGATATTTGCAGCAGCGAAGCAGAAGCATAGTATGAAATATCAGGGCCAGGTTATGTAGATATGCACCAGTCATGATTTCTTCAAATTAAGTGTGGATGCTGTGAGCATGCGGCTTTGGATTGACTCCTCAATTCTGATCAGCTGCAACCGTCCAAATGTACCTGCAAACAACAGTTAGCAATAAAACACACGAAAGTGTCTTTGATCACTTTCGTTGAATTGAGGTACACGGCCCACGGTTCCCCTTTGATCAGTACAAGTACTGCCTGTGATCAGGTAGGATTCCGAGGAATCTCCTTGACAGGGTTTCGCAGCTGTTCTAGCCGTTCTCAAACCGGAACGTCTCAAAGAAGACAACACGGAGTGAGTGAACCAGCAAATTGAGATTCACTGATTGATGAAAAATGATTTGAAAACAATCGCATATTGCTTAGAAGAAAGAGTTTTGCAATACGACGAAGGTTTTATGAGAAAGATCAATTTTCAATCAAAATACTTTTTGTATTAGAGAATGAGTACACATTCGATGTGCTAGTAAAAAGAAAAGATTCGCGCATCGAACGGTTTTTCTAAAAGAATTTTTCAATCAGAGATACTTTTTGAATTTGAAATGAATACACATTCGACGTGCTAGAGAAAAGAAGGTTTGCACATCGAACGGTTTTTCCAAAAGTGTTCGTCAATTCCATTCCTGGACCAAGGTTGATTCACGAGTGAATCGCCCCATTGTTTCTATCCAGTTGTCACAAGTTTGATCTTTTGCAAGATCTCACATGTCACCCACCAAGAGCTTTTTTGATGTTGGCTCTAGAAGGATTTCCATCTTTATTGTGAATATTTTTACATATCACTCGGATGTTCTGGCACTACCACAAGGATAATGCGTAGGACTCTTAATATATTCTTACTTTCCACATTGTGTGAAACAGCAAGTCTTCAAGAATTTAGTGTCCTAATGAGATATTGTGGATGATCTCTTGGCTCTAGACTCAATCGTGCACATTTGGTTCCTATGCCGGAGACTAGGGAGAGGGTCTCCTTCTTCAATATCAACAATCTCTAAGAGAAAGTCGATAGATAATGTCGGTTCCCCGTGAGAATGAAACAAGCCCTTTTAAGAGGAACTTGAGTAGCTTGGGAAGTTTAGTGCAGTGCATCACTAGGTCCATGACGTCTTGTCTTCAATACTAGTGTTACCTTAGTAACAACCAGTAGCATATGTATTGAACTCGGATTCTGCCCTAAGGTTGAATTATTGGAGGGCTATTTCTTTTCACCCTTTTTCCATTCATTTCTTTTTCATTCTTCAACCCCTTCAATGCTTACCGAGACTTCATAACTAGAACCTTGTTGGGTTTATTCCAGTACTAGCTCTGTCTCAGTCCGCACTTTTCCCATATCTCACTTTTCTCCTTTTTTCAACATTCCTAAGGACTCTACACTATCTAGTGGATTGTCCCTGGGAAGATCCCTCCGGTTCTGGCGGATCATGGGAACAAATACCTAACCTAACCATCCTTATAAATCCATACATAAAGTAAAATGGTCGGTCTTTTGGTACAGTTCATTCTTCCTTGAAACTAATTGAAAAATCATTTGGAAAAACAATCAAGGTACTTGTGATACGAGATCAAAGCATTTTGTACCTTAATAGTTTTGATCATTTAGAAAACCTCCCCCTCAACATGTGCATATGATTTAGAAATTGTTTAGCACATGGAGGCAAGAGGACTTTGAAATATTTTCTTTGATCACAATTTTCATAGAAAAAGCCATTTGACTTTCTTGGTAAATTCTCCCCCTCAATATGTGCATAGGATATTTGAAATCATTTTATCACATAGAGGCAAGAGTTCTTTTGAAGCACATCCACGATCACAAAAGCCATTAAGAAACCATTAGAAAATCAATCAAGGTACTTTATGTTGAAACATAGAAATCTTTGTACCTTGATAGTTTATTTCCTTTTGAAATGCTCCGCACAATATGTGCTTCGAGATTCGAAAGTGTTTAGCACATATGGGAGAGCAGTATGTACACTTGAATCAAAACGATCATCTTTTATCAAATTTCATTATTAAATCACAAATTCTCCCCCCGATCAAAAATATCAAACCCTTTGAGATTTTGGATCCCAAGTGATTTAATAAGGTTTAGAAAACATGGGAGAAAATGTGGCCAGGTTTAAATACTCATCATGTTTTTGGATAAATCCTCCTCCTCAACATGTGCATTGTGTATTTCAAATCGTTTGGCACATGGAGGCATGAGTGCCTTTGAAGGACTAAAACCAATTCCATTTAAACAGATAAGAGATTTAAATCACTTTCTCTCCCCCGATCAAAAATTTCAAACCTCTTGAGATTTGTGATCCCAATTGATTTAAATAATTTAGAAAATTTTAGGGAAAGACGTGGCAAAAATTAATTTTTTAAATTGACTGATAAGGAACAATTTAAGACATTAAAGATTGTTAGTGTCAGGTATGATTGTTTTAAGAGAACTTTAAGTAAAATAAAACAATTTCACAATCAAACAAGAACAGAAAAGATTTCATTTTGAAAGATCTTGATAAGAAAAATCATACCATGACATAACATTAAATCTTTAGATCACCACATTAATTCATACAAACGAACTTTTTGTGAAGAAATATCGATTGAAAATATTTTATTATAAATCACTCTCCCCCTCAATCGATGACCGTAGTCGATGATTGAGTGACTCAAGTTTTGATAAAATGAAGTCCGGTGATTTTCAAAATTAAGTCCAATTAATTTTCAAAACAATATTTTCCATTTTCAAAACAATTTAATCATATTATTCAAAATTGTTTAAAAATGGTATCCTGCACAAAGATACGTTAGGTGGTTGAGAAGCTTCCGTTGTTGCTGTAGGGCTTGGAAGAAAACAGTCTGCAGATGCAGTGAGACATCTTCTTACGTTGCATTTTGAATGCCAACTGAGGTCAAATTAAGCTCCGTTTCTTCAATCACTTAGAAGAACACCTTCTGCTGATGCAGTGAGACCTCTTACGTTGCATTTATGCCAACTCTCCATTGAAGTCCAATTAAGCTTCGTTTCTTCATTTGTCAACCCAAGAAATAGTTACCCTTTCCTTTCGGCATCCAATCATCTTCATTAGTGGGATCCGGATCGGGAACATTCTTATATCCATGATATCTGCATACGTTAGTGAACATACATACAGATATATGGTGGTCGACATCACCCAAATAGCAATCGACTAATAATAGTCAATTCAACATATCAATCAGATCATATAAGGCATGGGGTTTATGTGTTAAATCAAACTCTAATCATCTAATCCTAGCAATCATATCCTAGGCACCTAGTCCTTCAACATAGGTTAACATTATTTTTAATTAAGCATATTAGGATAATTAGAAAAGCCCGTTAGATGATATAGATTTGAAAACATTATCCCCCTCAATCAATGACTCAATTTCTAAAAGGTTTAAAAGCGCTGAAGTCATTGATTGAGTTTTCAATTTTTAAGAAAAACTCTGAATCTGATTAATTTTCAAGCAACTCATTTACCACCATTTTGAAAACAACAAATATTTTTCTGAAGAATTTTAGACGGAAAAACATTTGTGTAGGAACAGCAGTCCTTCGACATACTTTCCTCATTTTGAATTAGGATAAGTGCACGAAATATTTGAAAAAATTGTATAGCGCAACACTTTCCTTCCTTTAAAGAGCGGGTTGCTATCTGAAAAATGAGCAAGCCATGGTTTTAAGCACGGGTTACAGTCAGAAGTAACTGCAAGGCATTTTTTTTTTTTTTTTTTTTTTTTAGACATGTTTTGGAAAAGAATATATACACCTCCTGCTCGAACTTCATTAAAGTCCCGTGCCATTATTGAATGACATTTCTAAGACCGTAGATGTTATCGATACCAGAAGACATGTCTTAGAAAAACAATATTTTTGGTCTTTTTCAAATTTTCTGATTTTTATGGGTTTTTGTTGATTTTATATTTTTCTATTTTCTTTTTGTTGATTTTATATTTTTGTATTTTGTTTTGCTGGTTTTATATTTTTGTATTTGGTTTTTTAATAAATGTATACAAAGATAGAGAAGATGATATAGTTAAAGAAGATGATGATACGAGTACCGAGATAAGGATATCGAGCAGCCCCGTTGTAGAAGATAGAAGTCATCATCTCTTAAACATTCACCACCAAAGCTTCCAAGACTCTTGAATCGAAGAGAGAAATTGAGTCACTTGAAAGTGAGACTTTGGTAGCTTCCCCCCAAACCGTAAATCTTCTTATTGAGCAGATTCTAAGCTTTCTTTCAAGCTTGCCTTAGCCAGATGCACAAGGACGCACACCATATCATCGATCTTGCTGCTCCATATAAGAAGGATCATTGTAAGTCTCCGTTCGGGGTTATATCATCAAGTAGAACGGCAAAGAATCATCCCACACTTAAACAATCTTCTCAAGTTTCATAACCACTGAAGTCTGAAGCGATCCAAACCAAAAAGTTGTCAAGAGACCACTTCCCCCAAGTAGATGAATTGATGTAGCCAGTCTCTTAGACTAGAGCTCACGAACCTGAATACACATACCCGAAGACAAAGAAACTTATACCATCGAAGTAGCAGATTAAGTCCAATATTCAAAGAATAACCCCGATGTATAATTTTCTCTCCCCCTGAAGAAAGTGTATGAAGCTCAAGAACCCGAAGTACCCGAATGCCCAAAGAGAGAATAACCGATAACATTGAAGAAGCAGGTCGAATCACTGATTATCTCTGCGGGTGACAATCTCTGCGGATGTCAACACCGGAATAAGTGATTATATCTCTGAATCACAAATTAAGCCCTCAAGTAAAACAGTTGAGCATCCCCAATGTACACAATCTCTCTCCCTTGATGATTGTGATAACATCAAAATCATCACACACTTGTGTACCTCTTTCATCTTCAGAAACTAACACTTTCATCTCTTCCCCCACATAGTTGGAATAAGAACACTAAACACCTTGATGAGTAAAACCTTGAGTTTCTCTACGGTCATGACATATGTTTTCCCGGGATATCTTCAATCACTTAGAAGTATTAAGTTCATCAAGTTTACTCACCATGAGTCAAACCTTGAGTTTCTCTGCGGTAATAACATTTGTCTTCCCGAGATATCTTCAATTACTTAGAAGTATTAAGTTCATCAAGTTTACTCGTGTTTAGATGCTTGTCTCCTTCCCCTTGCTGGTTTTGACACTTCAGAATCAGCAATACTCTAAAAGCCCAAATACAAGAAATCTGTTGAGAAGAACCTTAGAAGTCTTTGTGAGAATCAACTTGCTGAAGAATATGAGCAAGTCTAATTGGGGATTAAATATGACATATCACTCTCCCCCAATTAGTGCTCTCCCTTAAACTGACAATCTTTCAATAAATGCCCGAGATAAGAAGAAATCTTTAGATCTTTAAATGCAACTCGTCTTTAGTCTTCTAACATGCATCAGAAAATGTAGAACAGACTGTAGACTCGACCTTCTTCAAGATTTTCCAGTTGGGGAATAGAAAGTTAATATCTTCAACTCACCAAAACACAAGAAAATCACCAAAAAGCATCCCAATTAACTTACATCTTGCAAATCCCCTTAATTAAGATCCCTCCCAATCAAACAAGAACAGAAAGATGTTCATCAAGGAAATCAGCAATTAGCCCGCAGCGAACACACGAAATGGTAACACCAAGCAGACAATCACATCAAACAAGAACAGAAGGTTGTTCGGAATCATCATGTTGATGTGCACGTGAAGCATTAACCGGAAGCACTTTGTCAATAAACTCATATCCGCTTGTGAAGATGTCAACTAATGGCTCTTAGAAGAACAACTCCATGTAAAGATGTCAACTAACGGCTCTTACATGAGTTAGGAGCCGTATGACCATATATTGTCATAAATCAATCAACCATGCAGTAAATTCACACTTCTTCTCCCCCTCAAGAATTGCATACGGAGATGTCATTCTTGATTAAACAAGTGATTATCATCTAAATGTATTCTATTCACACTTCTCCCCCGCAAAATTAGGACATGATGTCGCCATCGTTCTTATAGTAGAGCAAGTTGAATAAGAAAACAAACAATGGTAGCCCGGTTCACTTGATGACTGAAGCACATGGAAAAAGTATGAAGCATGTTGATGAGAATGGTCATAATAAGAAGATTTCTCTTCTTCAGAAGATAAAGCGCACTGACACGTACACTTTTCTTTTCTTTAGAGTACGAGGCATGAACTGTTGTGTTCATACGTCATAATCTCTCTCTTTTCAATCTCTTTAGGCAAAACATGTAAATGTCACCATTATCATTCAGTAGGCTCTTTGTAGTGACAGCTGATGGAGATAACCCAATATGATGAATTTGACCCTGAAGTAGACTAACCCGAACTCGTGACTTATACTTGCACATATGTAACAAAGAGTGGTGCCGATTTCCATTAGCATCTCTAAGTACTCTCTAAGTACTCTATACTCATCATCCAACCAACCATCAAGTAATAGACGTACTTTACCTCTTGAAAATCCACAATTGAATGTAACACAGAGCACTACAACGTAACTCCTTAAAGTGATAGTTATTTTGAGATGATAAGAGCCCAATTCCCCCAAGTGGTAAAAAGAAAAGGTAAAAGTCACCCAACAATAAATAGATTTCCAAGTCTTCGTTTTGATAATAAGCTCGAACAAGGATCTTGAAGAATCTTCATCCATCCATCCCCGATACCCTCAGTTACTAAGTACACTCGCCCGTGATATTTCACTTCAACCTCAAATAAATAATAGTGAATTAACTCCGTTGTCACATCTTCTGTTTAAAAACTCAAATCTAGCCTTATTTGACATTTAAATGAACTTTGATAATTGTTTTCATCCCGACCATGGTTAAACGCACATAACCCCGTAAAACCATGTAATAACCAAACTGCCATGACGAATATCCAAACACACATCCAAATCATGAAGTACACCCTTTTATCCCTTCTTCGAAGTAGAAACCGTAGCACCAGCATCAAATAAGATCCCGAAACACACTTTCCTTTATCCAGGATGGTTCCATTAATACGGGATTTTACAATTCTATGGTCTAAACCGAAAAATAGTTTCTTTCACGGGATTTTACAAGACCAAGAATAAACCGTAAGATAGATCCGGAAATGCACTTTACTATTACCAGGATGTTTCCATTGTCACGGGATTTTACAAGTCTCTGATTTAAACCGAGAAATAGGTTCTTTCGCGGGATTTTACAAAATCAAGACAAAACCGTAAACAACGTCAGCTTGAATGTGTTATGACAACTTTGGTTTCGGTGAATATTTGTTTTAGGGGAACATGCAGCGGTTCATTATCCAATATCAACAACCATTAAACACTTTGGAAGACACACCATTCACGAATTCTGTCGGCTATTATGGTGACCAAATGGTGAAGTAAAACCGATATGCCAAACTTGATTATGAAGTAAACTTCCCCAGATTTGTTACTTAAACTTGTACTAATCCTTGTGAAGAGGAAACGATGTACCCAATGTACAAAACCTTTTGACTTATCCTCAACAGCGTGAGACACCGTAGTGATAGTTACGTTGTGGGTTAAGCGAGAATGAATCACAACCGTAACTAAATAGCCAAGTCTTTATCACACTCTATAAATGCTCAAACAAGTCATCTTCGCGGAATGGTAGAAAGAAAGAAGACGAAATAAGTAAACGATCCCGGAAAACCTCACTTCAAAATCAAACAAGAGGTACCGCACAAGCAACCCCGTAGTCAATATTGTTCAACTTTCAGTTCAAGCCGTAACATAAAATTTTCAGTGAGAATGTATGCACCAAAGTACCAATCATCATACCCCATCGAATCTCATTATCACACCAAATCACCTCATCCCCAATCCTATTTTCATCATTCATAACCAATCAACTCGCTTGAGAATCCCATCCGATCCAATCATGTGTATGGTCCAAATTTGAATACTTGAATAATCGGGGCCCGGTCCAATGACTAATATCAAACCTCACCATATGGATCACATAAAGTCCCACTTGGTCCATTTCACACAAACGTACACTGGATTCATTTCGATTTAATCCGCACATAAACAAACCATATCCTCAAATATCAAATCAAGCCCATATCCAGTCATAGACATTATCACATCTCTTGACCCGAGTTCGATATCCAAATAAATCAGCCCATCCAAATTTCATCCGATCCATTGACATCCAAAAATTCGATCCAGAAATTAACATACAATCTACATAATTCTTGATGTATCTTTCGGACGTAACCAAAAACATCACTTTAACCCAACACATACAAGTTACCTATAACGATATTATTAAGATGATCGTCCATGTGATTGAGACCATTTGATACCAACTAAAATTTTCAAGTGATCGTTAAATTACCAACTGTTTCCATGAGGTCCAAGTTATTACAAGGTATGTGGCTCATTGATGTTAATCGTTATGGTCTAGCAAGAATATACGGTCCATCTGATCCAAAAAAAAACTCTCGGCCCACACCTATAAAACTCGGTCCAGTTGTAAAGATAGCACCCGATCCAGTACTTGTAACCCCTAAAATACTTAATCTTGGTATATAAAACTCACCTTAATACTTCCAATCCCTAAAAATACTCATATAGCCAAACCCTAATCTTCACTAAAACAAACGCCTCCCACCTATCACATACACAGATAATCAAACCCTAATATCTCACACACATTTCCTCCGCCCCCTTTCTGCTTCTCGCTTTAGTCATCACGCCACAGGGATGGCTTCGAGAACATGAAATGTTTAAAGCCACAGGGATGGTATCGAGGGTTTTGACAAGGCTCCAAAGTTAAACCAAGGTAGGTTAACTTTCTTTGTGTGCTTTATGTTTCATTGAATCTTAGAGATTTGTTTTGTACTTTGATTAAACGAACCACGAGAAAAGGAATAACATACTTTTTGTTTCCTTGTTCTTATTGAGATTCGAATATTGACTGATCGATGATGGGTTGAGTTGTGTGAATGATCTTTCATGGTCGGATAACGTTATAAGCACACAAAAAATCTGAGATCTTAAAAGTCTTTTCATTTTTATTGTTAACCGAATTTATTATAAAGAGTTTTAACACAAGTTGTTAAATCACTTAAAAAAATTCAAAAAATTATGAGGCGTTGACATGAAATAGGATCTGTGATGAGAGTATTAGTGGGTTTTGAACCTTTGATGTGCTTAGAGAAAATAACCCCTAAACATTTGAGATCTTAAATTAATTCAGTTTTTCGTATGTTGATATTCATGGACTGATGATGTTTAGTATTTGAAACTGAGGCCGTTATGCTGAGTGTTATTTGGTATATGGTATGTTGTGGTCAAGGTCGAGTCATATTCTTCTTCATCTCTTCTTTTCTGTTGCAAGTCGCTAGCCAAGTTTTCCAAACCAAGTCGCTACGACCTTTTCCAAACCAAGTCGCTACGACCTTTTCCAAACCAAGTCGCTACTACTTTTTTCAAACCAAGTCGCTAGAAAGATTTGACCAAGTCGCTATAGCAGCTACAAGGTACAACTCGCTACGACTTGTAAATACAAGTCGCTAAGCAGATTTCTTATATAACTCGCCACACCAAGTTGCTAAAATTTAAGGTACATTGTATTTGGACGTATTTGACAAGTTGCTAAGAAGAACTTGACCAAGTCGCTATGAAGAGTAACCCAGAAAAAAGTGACAAGAAAACTGCTTCTTTTGACCCAAGAATATGACGAGATGACCATGTATCAAATCATTTAAGACCATTAGTCAGTTAAAATCAGATGAAACCAGGACTGATCTAAGACATGTTAAAAACGTCAAGCTGTTCTCATTAAAACCATGTAAATCAGATGATAACCTTCAAACAAGTTTTGAAATCAGTTTTAACCACAAGAGCTACATTCAAAAGTGATGAAAACAGTTAATAGACATCACGCATGCTTAGAAATCAGCAAGACTAAAAAAACAATTCAAAACATTAACACCCTAACACCATATTCGACACATCAAGTCAAACAAACCGCATACAAAACCATGAATCGAACCACGAGAATCAACACAAACAACAAAACCTAGGCTCTGATGCCAATTGTAGGATCGTTATATTATTTTATTTGATGATTCGGGTGGTCTTGGATGATCAAAATACATGTTAAACATTTTAGAGAGAGAAGGTAGAGAGATGGTGTTCTTGGTAGAGAGTTGCTTTAATAAAATGTAAAAGGTTAGATTGCCAAGCCACACCCCTTCCATGGATGGAAGGGGTATTTATACTTACAAAATACACGACCTCCTATCGGCCTGTGGATCATGTATACAGTGGGTAAAGACCCGTCCTTCCTCCACGGTGTTACTCTACGCTAAACTAAACTAATAACTAACTACTAAACTGATAAATAACGTAAACAACGACAAATCTACGAGCTAACATATGCTAGACCATTATTGGGGTGACCGACTCTTTAACATGGAATTTCCAATTCCTAACAGCTCCCGTCATCACTTCTATTGATGTTAATATTGACACTAAAGTTAGCGGGTCAAAACCTAGTAGCAATACAAAGAAGGACATAATTTCGCTTACTAAAAGTGATCTTGAGAAGAAAGTGAAAGAACACCATAGGGAAAATAAGTTTGACTTGAACAAAAAGAAGCGTGTTGGTTCTAGTATTAGCTCTAAGCTTACTGAAATTAATTTGAAGTCTTATGCTGTCTGCAAAACCTGTAAAGAATGTCTATCTTCTGGTAATCATGATAAATGTGTTGTGTTATTTCTGAGATCTAAGAATCATACCCCAGTTAAGAAAGTTTGGAAAGCGAAACAGATTAATCAATCCTGGAAACCTACAAGGAAGGTTTTTACCAATGTAGGATTTCAGTGGAAGCCAACAGGTCGAATATTCACGAATGGCAAACCTTGCCCCTTAACTAGATCCATTATTCCTAGAGTAGTGCCTGTTAAGGTTTGGAAGCCAACTGGTAGAATAATCCCATTGAGCACAAAATGTCCTTCGACTAAGTCTGATGCTTCTACTAGTTCAGCTCCTAGTGACAATGGCATTGCACCTAGGGTTTCTGCAGATTCAAAGATTGTTTGTGCTAACCAAAAGGACCTCATGAGCACGTGGGGATCCAATGTTTCCAATTCTCTGTCTTCGTCTGTTGTCCAAAGCAGGTCGTACAAATCGTCCCTTGGTATTTGGATTTGGGCGGCTCTAAATGTATAACTGGGCTCTAAACTATGACGTATGTTCACATCAGTTCAGGCCTCGTACTTCAACGTTATGGCGTCTGTAGATAACACTTCAGGCCCCGTTCCTCAAAGAAAAGAAAAGTGTACGCCTCAGTGCGCTTTATCTTCAGAAGAAGAGAAATCTTCATTTTTATGATCATACTCATCGACATTCTTCATCAACAAGCTTCATGTTTTTCCATGCTCATTCAATCTTCAAGTGGATCTCCGTTCATTGGTATACATTCTTATTCACTTGACTAATCAAAAATGGCAAACTTCATTTGCAATTTTTGAGGGGGAGAAGAGGGAATATACTACATGTTGATGGATGCTTGAGTTATGGTCATACGACTCTCCAACGCCTAATGTCTTCACTCACTAAGTAAAACTGGGATTTACTATTTGGGATTCATTGTTTTTCAAGATATGTTTGATGAGTACTTCCAACCTCCAACGAATGTTGATCATCCAGTTTCTGAAGCTCATGCTCCGGTCCCTACTGACTCAACTGGTTCACCATCTAAGAAGTGCTTCTCGGAATTCTCAAGAAACCTTATCTCCAGTTATTTCACAAGGCGTTGATAATGACTATCATAATATTGTAGTTGCACTATTGAATAATGATCCGCTCTTTGGTATTCCTTTACCAAATCTTCACGGATTATTGTTCATGAATAATGATCCGCTCTTTGGTATTCCTTTGCCAAATCTTCATGGATTATTGTTCCTCTCATTGTGCACGCTATAAATCAACCACATGAACATTAAGGAAAATGACTACCTCATCCGCTCAAAGACATTATTGGTGAATCTTCCAGATCTGTCTCTACATGTATACCTTTAGGAAGAATGCATTAATGTTGAGGAATCATTTGCTCCGGTTCATTCAGTGGGTCAATATACATCCGATTGTATGTTTTTTTCACGTGTTGGGCATTTGACACAAGATGATGACTTAGGAGTTAATCATTTATCACTTATTTGAGATTGAAGTTGAATTTCAACAAAGGCGTGTTCTTATTTGATAACTTGTCGGGCTTATGAATTTGAGTTGAAGACTTGGTTTATCTAGTTACCAGCAGTCGGGGTGGATGGTTGAAGACCTGGTTAACTATCACTATTAGGAATTACGTTGTTTTACTCAGTATCACATACAGATGACGATGTGGATAATCTCAAGAGGTGTTAATGTCTCATACTTTGTTTGAGTAGTGAGTACTTAGAGATTTGCTTGAAGCATAGATTCTCGACACCGTTCTTCCATCATTAAGTGCAAGCTTAAGATACAAATGCGGGGAATTCGACTTCAGTTTCAAGTTTGGTATACCGGGTTTTCTTCATTAGTGGTCACGTCAAATTGTCTACATATGGGTTGATAAAGATAGTCAGAGAGAGTTTTCGTTGCAGTTGATTCTCACAGGATTCATTTGAGCTAATTCTTTGTTCTTCTCTATTTCAAGAGTTTTTGGCATGTATAATGTGTTGCTAATTCTGAGGTATCAAAACCAGCAAGGGGGAAGGAGATATACATCTAAACACACAACGAGTACACGTGATGAACTTAATACTTCTTCTCTATTGAAGTAATCCCGGGAAAGACAAATGTCATAACCGCAGAGAAACTCAGTGTCTAACTCGTAGCTTTTGGTGTGTTATTCCAGCTATTTGGGGGAAGGATGTATTATTCCAACTATTTGGGGGAAGGATATATTATTCCAACTATTTGGGGGAAGGATGCATTATTCCAACCATTTGGGGGAAGTGGTCTCTGGATACTTTTGGTATGTGTTAACTCAGCTTTCAGTAGGAAGAAATATGAGATGAATATTTGGAGCGTGAGATGATATTGCTTATCGACATCTTCGATATAGGTTATGATAATGTGCTTCCGGATAGTGCTTCACATGATTGAGCTTAATCAGTTATTCCGGAGTTGATATCCGCAGAGATGATCAGTGACTCAACATGTTACTTGGATGTTATCGTCTCTTCTCTTGTTGGGTACATGTGTACATTATGGGCTGATTGGTTATATGTAAGATAACTGGAATGCATCCGGTGAAATGAAGGTGTTGATATATTGTTCTCCCGAATATACAACTGCTCAAACTCGAAGAGTAATGTGTACATCGAGGACGCACAACAGGTTCACATGATCGAGATTAATCATGTATTCCGGGTTTGATAATCGCAGAGATGATTCGTGTTAAATTGTTACTTCGTTGTTATCATGTTCTTTGGGTTGTTGAGCTTCATTGAATGAGACTGTTTTTCTTCACATTCTACTTCTTGGGGGAAATGATCTTAATTCGAAGATTGTCGGTTTTGGGGGAAGCTACCAAAGATTCCCATTTAGAAGGCTCATGTTCAGACGACGATTTTCTTAGAAGCCTCGAATGCTTTGGTGGTTAAAGTTAAAAGATGTTGATTTCTTTCTTCTACAACGTGCTGAATGATATCCTTACCTCGGTACTCATTTCATCATCCTCTTAAACTAATTTATCTTCTTGTAAATAGTTATTCAAAAAGCAAAATAAAAAATTTCAAAACTAACAAAAAGCAAATAGAAAAATATAAAACTTTCAAAAATCCATAAAAATTTGAAAAATCTTGAAAATTTTCAAAAAATATTGTCATTTTGTCATGTTTTTCTCGATTTGATAATATCTATGGTCTTTGTGCTGTCATTCAAAGAATGACACGGGTCTTTAGATGTTGTTCGAATGTTCATATAAAAAAAAATCAGAAAATATTTTTGGGAGAAAGTGAAACAATGGTTTATTATCATTTCAGGCAGTAACCCGCTTTTCAATGAAAAGAACAGAGCCATGCTTTATCTTGTTTTTTCAAATCTCATGCTCTGATTCTATCTCTAATGAAAACTAATTGCTTTGAAAAATAACTCAGACTCTTTCTTTGAAAATCATATGGACTTAACGTTTGTCAAAAATATCTATCTCTCAATCAACAACTTATGTCATTGATTGAGGGGGAGAATGATTTCAATTAAATCAAAAGGTTATTTGTCATACAACTGTTTTCAAAAGATAATCATGCATGTTTAATCAATGGAGTGTAAAGTCTCAAAATCCGATCCTTATCAGTTAAAATATTTTCTTAATCAAGTCACAATTCTCCTCAAAAGCTTTCAAAAATCAATTTAAATCTACAGAGATCACAAATCTCAAATGATTTGAAAATTGTGATCGGGGGAGAATTTGTGATTTAAATTGGATTTAAACTGATAATTCGATAAAAGGTTTCATAAGTGTTTAGCAAGCTTTCCTCCGCACATGTGCCAAACGATTTCAAAATTTTCCATGCACATGTTGAGGGGGAGCATCTATTTCAAACCACAAAGAATTGAAACATGATTGATTTGTATCTAAGTGCAAATTCCTTCTAATATGTGCAAAACTCTTTCATACCTCGAGGCACATATTGAGGGGGAGCAAACTTATGAAAACCTCATCCTTCCTTAATATGCTTTATCTACGCGATTTGATCAAGGAAGTGATGTTGATATCTTTTAGAAAATGGTAATCAAATAAGTTAATTCTTCCTCTTGCCTCCGTGTGCCAAAACGATTTCAAATACGTGATGCACATGTTGAGGGGGAGCTCTTTTTCTAAAAATATCAAAAACAATTCTGGTACAAAATGCTTTGATAATATATCACAAGTATCTGGATTGATTTTTCAAATGGTTTTCAATTGGTTCCAATGGCAGATGAACAATACCAAATAGACCGACCAAATTTACTTTATGTATGGTGATATACGGATGATAAGGTTAGGTATGTGTTCCCATGATCCGCCAGAACCGGAGGGATCTTCCCAGGGATAATCCACTAGATAATGTAGAGTCCTTAGGAATGTTGAAAAAAGGAGATAAAAGTGAGATACGGGAAGAGTGAGGACTGAGATAGAGCTAGAACTAGAATAAACCCAACAAGGTTCTAGTTATGAAGTCTCGGTAAGCACTGAAGAGGTTGAAGAATGAAAAAGAATTGAATGTGAAAAGGGGTGAAAAGAAATAGCCCTCCAATAATTCAACCTTAGGGCAGTAACCGGGTTCAATACATATGCTACTGGTGTTTACTAAGGTAACATCGGTATTGAAGACAAGACGTCATGGACCCAGTGACGCACTGCACTACAACTTCCCAAACCACTCAAGTTCCTCTTAAAAGGGCTTGTTTCATTCTCACGGGGAACCGACACTATCTATCGACTTTCTCTTAGAGTTTGTTGATAATGAAGAAGGATACCCTCTCCCTAGTCTCCGGCATAGGAAACCAAAATATGCACTTTTGAGTCTAGAGCCACGAGATCATCATATAAATCTCTTTAAGACACTGTCAATGAAGACTCTCTGTTTCACACAATGTGGAAAGAGAGATTATATCTTATGAGTCCTACGCATTATCCTTGTGGTATTGCCAGAAAATCTGAGTAATATGCAAACATATTCACAATGAAGATGGAAAGCCTTCTGGAGCCAACATCAAACAAGCTCCTGGTAGGTGGCATGTGAGATCTATCCAATAGATCAACCATGTGACAACTGAACAGAAACAATAGGGCGATTCAATCTTTTGAATCAATCCTGGTTCAAGTTATGGATTGACGGATACCTTTGAAAAACCGGTCGTTGTGCTTAAAAACTCTTTTCTTTAGCACATCGACTGTGTACTAATTCTTCAAAATAAAAGGTGTTTATGGTTGATAATTGATTTTCATTAAAACCTTCTTTGTATTGCAAAAACAATTTCTATTGAGCGGTACCCGATTTTTTTTCAAATCTATTTTCATCAATCAGTGAATCTCAATTCGCTGGTTCACTCACTCCGTGTTGTCTTCTTTGAGACGTTCTGGTTTGAGAACAGCTAGAGCAGCTGCGAAACCCTGTCAAGGAAATTCTTCGGAATTATACCTGATCACAGGCAGTACTTGTACTGATCAACGAGGAACCGTGGGCCGTGTACCTTAATTCAACGAAAGTGATCAAAGACACTTTCGTGCGCTTTATAGCTAACTGTTGTATGCAGGTACGCCCGACGTTTGCAGCTGATCAGAATGAAGCGCTCAATCCATAGCCGCATGCTCACTCAACACATTCATTTTTAAAGAAATCATGATAAGTGCATCAATGACTCTGATATTTTCACTCCATGCTTCTGCTACGCTGCTGCCAATATCATGAATCAACTAAAGCTTCCGCTACTCTGATAAGAAGAAATCATGATCCAGAATGTGAGCATGTCAGTCCAAATGTCACAACATCAGATAATACCAACACCACAATGGAAGAGTCATAGATTTATGTTAGCTGATGATCTTAATACTGGCTCAAAACTCATTATCACATAGATCAGTTTAAGACCTCCACTTGGATTAACCAAACATGCAAAAATGAAGAATTAATGACTACGAGCTTCAGAGCAAAGAACATTAACAAGAATCCAAGAACAATCTTATTGTAATATCTGTTTGTATTCAATGTAATTTTGAGGTGACCTCCCTTAGGGGGAGATTGTTAGGATTTAGTAAATCCAGTTAATAAAGAGTCGGTCACCTCAAGTATATGTAATCGTTAGAAAGCTCGTAGTCGTAGATTATTTAATATTTAGTAGTATTTAGTTAAGCAACACCGTGGAGGACGGACGGGTCTTTACCCACTGTATGCCTAATCCACAGCCCTTAGGTGGCGATTTGTGTAAGACTATAAATACTCTCTACCTCCCAAGGTAGAGAGTTGGAGCTCATAATAATACTTTCATTTTCTCTCACTAAGTTCCCAAACCTCTAACTCTTTCTCTCTCTAAACCCTTGAATCATATGCCTATATGTGATCATGTTATGATGTGTTAGTGAAATCCAATATGTTACAAAAATAATCTTCCTCAACCTCAACCTTAGCGTAGTACACTTCTCACTAGCATTCCTATTCCCCTAGAGAACGATATCAATCCCCGAGGCTTACCTAATACTACACTACAACGATTAGGTTCACTGCCTAGGGTGTTGAAAAACTTGCTCGACGAAAAGGAAATTCCTATGACCCCGAACGCGCCTTGTACGCACATCAAGTTTTTGGCGCCACTGCCAGGGAATAGAATAGCTAGTTAGATTTCTATCTCGTTTAGGTTCCCTTGCTTGATTCTTATCAAGTAAGATTTTTTATCATTTTTAGCTTCCTTGTAGTTTATCCCCCTTCTTCGTGACTTCGTTCGTAAACCCTATCACTCACCATGATTCGCATCTTTCGCCGTAGAAACTTTGCACTACCCGCTCCCAATCCCCCTCCAAATCACGAAATAGAAAACGCAATCCCACAAAACCTTTCAACCGTTCACCACTTTGGAAATCACCTAGGGCATAATGAAATAAATTGGCAACAACATAGTCCTTTCTATGACTCGGATTCCGATGAAGAATTTGACTATGGAGAGGCACTTGATAACGGGGAGGTCATCGATGAAGTTAATTTTGAAATGGAAGAAGACCCCTCACAATGTTTTGACCCTAGGTGTAGAATTGAGGTTGATGGCCCCTTTAACATGCAATTCCCTTGTAAAATAGGATTTGAAAGTTTTGATGCTAACTTGCACTCATTCTTACCTTTAAACTTAATCTCAAGAAATCTATATAAAAAAATTAAGGTGAATGAATTAGCCTATCAAGGGGACAATGTTGTTGATGCTGTCACTTACTTGGATGTGTTTGTTGGAAGTTTTGCCTATGTGGTTGAATTCATGGTCTTAGAATATTTAGGAGAATTCATTGATGGAAGCCTCACTCAAGTAATGTTTGGAAAATTCCTTTAAGAGAATGACTAAGTTGAATGAACGGATGATTGATGGTTTAGTCACATTCTCCGATGGAGTTGAGGATTTTGTCTATCAAATGCCCCGTACGCACCCTAGGTTTAAGCACAAAGATATAGAGGCATGCAATAGGATGGCTCCTATTTCGATACTTAGTGAAAGAGATAAACAACGGGGACTTAGGCATACTTATGAAAAAAAATGAAAGGTACTATAAAAAATGCCTAGAGTTAGGAGATGAGTACAAGAAAAGTGAGAGAACATTGGAATGGCTTAGATATGGGCACGTAAGCGTGCACGAGACAACGTAAGAGCACGACTTCGAGTCTAGCTACAAGACTCATAAATAAAGAAAAGCGCTTCATGGGAGGCAAACCATGCTTAATTGTTTGCTTGTTTGTGTGTCATATATTTTTTCATTATTGTATGTTCTCATGTTTGAATTTGTGAAAATGCTTTATTTTGTCTTTAACCTCGTATTAATTTCATATAAAGGTATTTTACAAAAAAAGATAAGTGTAGGGAGGATTACACACGGTTTCAAAAGAACGTGAACATGAGAACTACAATTAATGAAATTGATATATATGTGTGTTTGTTAGAGTCAAATGCTTGTATCGAGTCATAATGGATGTTTTGCATGAATTTTTCCAGATTTTAAAGGTGTAATATTTCCAGAATTTTTCCAGGAAAATGCAACAGACCAGTTTCTGTCAGGATAACCTGACGGCGTCAGGATTAAAACCTGACAACGTCAGGAGGATCAGAAACAGCTTATAAAATTTCTCTCGTTTTCTGTGCTAATTATAAATTTTTTGGAAATTCTCGGGTCTTAATTTTCTAGAAAAACTGCAAACATCCATTCTACAAGCATTATATCCTAGTGTAGTTGAGTCATTATATAATTTTACCGCCGATTTTACGCGAAGGTTTTGTCTATTTTCTTAAAGTGTGCAGGTTTTATTTATCAAGAAGAAGAAACATAATATTGGATGAAGCTTATCACGCATACATTCTTATGGGGAAATAATTTAACCACTACTTCACACGGATCCTACCGAGCTAATCATGGGAGTACTAGTTTCTTTCTCTTTTAATTACCTTCCGTTATCATAACTTTGATACTTTCGGGGAACATTGTGGACAATGTTCAGTTTAAGTGTAGGGAGGGAGAATAAAACGGGAACTTTGAAACTATGCTTATCCTTGAATATTTGTCTTGTCCTATTTCATTTGTGTAATAAACTATGAGAAATATTTGTTAGGGAAATTTTAGCGCCAAATTTAAAATTTTTCATGACATGTACGGGTGGGACTTTAGTCTTAATAAAGCGTCTCATGGATAGGAGTTATATTATGACTAGCACAAAAAACCATTTACCACTCAAATTCCACCCAAAAATTGTGAGGTTCGCCCCTAGATCTATAGGAATTAAAGCATTCGCCTTTAATGCTTCGAGAGTGTACCGGTAGTATAATAGATTCTAGAACTTGTTTTTTGATGCATTCCGAGATCGCTAGTGAGACTACACTTGTATAGTTAGGAATGACTAAATGATAAGAGACATTAGAATAACCCTTGTTTGATACCCGTATTATGATTACTTCTTCCACATCGGTTGAGTAATTACCTCACACCCTTGCGATGTAGTCATCTTTAGTACACGATACCCCTAGTTAACCCCTCAGATCCTATCCTTTTCGCGGTTCTCGTGATGTTTCGGTTTTCTGGAATATCAATGAAGTGCATTGTTTACAATCCACCCCCAAATGTACACCCAAATCGCCTTAGCCTACCTTGTATGCACTCACCTTTAGTGCATTATTGTTATCATACTAAACCCTTAGTTCAATTATCTAGTTACTTGCATGGTTTCTAAGTCGAGTCATATCTTGTGTACATAGTTTTGGAATGATTGGGACTAATGGGTAAAGTAAAATTTTATGGAGTGACGGGAAAGAACGTTAAATTCAAATTCCATTTATTTACGTAATAAAATACTCCAAGTGTTTTGATCTTTTCAATTCGGGTCAAATTAGTGTCAGAGTAATAAAAACTCAAGTTTAGGGATGCTCCTATAAATCCCTTATATTTTGATGTTATCTTAGAGGATGGTAGAGTAAAAGTGTATGCAAAAAAAAATAATTAAAAAAAATGAAGAAAAAAACATACGGGCTACCATCCTACATCTATCTTTATATTTATGTTTTTTTGTTTCAAAATTATCTAGAGTTTAGTGAGTCGAGTCTTGGCTTAGCAACGCCATTCTTTTCATGCTTGTAACATAAGATTTTTGACTTGCCACCACTAAATCGCCTATCCAACCAAACCCTTTGTTTCCCTACCGTAAGCTTAACATTACAACCCTTTTAAAGACCTCTTAGATAGTTGTTCCTATGTGCTTACGCCAAAGCGGTGGAGGTTTGATCTAGTCTCAAGCCTATGGTAATCTATGTACTATGACCGGTTAATCAGTGTTTATCTTCCACTTCCATTCACTATATTTCATATATTTTCCGTGCTTGTTATGACTATTGCGGGTCTTTTACTTGTTGTGAATTATGTTAAACCAATGTTTCATGCCCCCTAACTTATAAATTGATTGGCCAAAAGCACATTTGCTTGAGGACATGAAAATACCAAGTGTAGGTTTATTTGATAAGGATTTAAAATGTACACTTTTAAGGGGTCATTTAAGCCCTTACTCGCCCAATTTTATATCCATTACTGCTTAATTTTGTTCCTTTTCACTTTTTAGGTCTCTTGGAAGCAAAATGTTGGAATGATGCATATCTAGACGAAAAGGAGTGAATATATGAAGAAAATAGCAAAGTCAAGATCGAAGACACTCAAGCTGCTGGAATTGCACCTGACGGCGTCCCAAACAAAGGCCAACGTCGTCCCTTTATACGTAATAAAATCTCTGACGGCTTAGTAGACGTTTTGCTAAAATACACCTGACGGCGTCAGGCTTTGAAGAGGAAGGGCGTCACGAAGACTTTTCATCTCAGACGGCCTAGATCCAGAATCAGACGAACTCACTGCTGAAGCCTGACGGCATCACAACTACAACGTGACGCCATCCCAACTATTACTTGGCCAAGACGAAACCCTAATGACGGCGATCTGACGGCGTCCCACCTCTAAGGCGACGCCGTCGCAAGTGTAAAATTATATATAGAAATCGAATTTTGCAGAATTTTGGTAGGTAGACTTGTGGAGTAAACACCCTAAACGTTTGTAGTCCGACTTGGACAATATCTTAGGGTTCTCATACCCTATTTTACATCAAGATAAGTGTTTTACTATTGATTGGTTGTCTTTTATCTTAATTGTAATTGGCTTAGGAGTGTACTAGGCTATCGTTGTGTTTAAATGCTTGAGTAATCTTTGTGAACCTTAGTTTATAAATCACTTAGCGGATTTCATAGGCTAAACATCCAAAGATAACCCTTAAAGTTAGTTTATGAATCTTAGAGAATTTCGTAGGCAATAACCTTAAGGTAGTCTCAAAGAGTTAGGGAAAAAGGCACGCCCTACGACCTTATAAAACATAACGTGTTAAGAATAAGGACGTGACGATTCAACCACCAATAAAAGATAAATAGGGAGTAATAGTATCTAGGTAGACACATTTTTAATCATCATACGAGCACACAACAATAGACAGAAAGCTACCCATAGTTTAGATAATTAGATAGTAGAGTAATCGGTAGAAGTACCAACCCCCCAAATCCAAACCCTGAGATTTTACCCTTAGCTTTCTAAAAAATATAAAAAAGATAAAAAAAAAATAATCTTCCTCAACCTCAACCTTAGCGTAGTACACTTCTCACTAGCATTCCTATTACCCTAGAGAACGATATGAATCCCCGAGGCTTACCCAATACTACACTACAACGATTAGGTTCACTGCCTAGGGTGTTAAAAAACTTGCTCGACGAAAAGGAAGTTCCTTTGACCCCGAACGCGCCTTGTACGCGCATCAGATACAAGCTTAACCGTTTGTATTATTTTGGAAAATAATATAATTGACAACGAGATCAATTTTTGGCGCCGCTTCGAGGGAAGGTTTGAAGCTAGTTTTGATTTTCGTTCTGATCGCGTGTTTTTGAAGAACCTTCCCCGTGAAGTTATCGTTTGATTTTTGTGAATATTTCTTTTATAAAAAACCAATCAACAAAATAAATCGTGAAGTTAATATTTTTCGGATTATTTTTAGATTACAACCTATACAAGGGGTTTAAGGAGGTTTTGACATTAAATTGCGAACCGAAAAGAGATCCACTCTTCTCTTCCGTCACTCTGCGAGTAGGCTTGAAAGAAACGATTATCGATTGACGAATCGGTTACCAAAAATATTGTGTTTTCAAAGTTTTCTATTATAAAAACTCAAAAATATTTTCCTTTTCAAAATTTATTTTACCTTTTATGTAATCTATTTATCAAAACCCAAAATAATCGTCTTTATCCTTTGAACCGATAATTCTATCTTCTTATCCCTCTTTATCCGTTTAATTCTTCGTGATGTCTTCGTCTTACCAATTTAGTTCCGAATGGTGCGGGAGACCTCAAAATGGTGGAAATTGCCCCGGTTGTAGCATTGTGAATTCGGGAATCGGGTTAAACAACCAATTTCTTTAAACAACCAATTTCTTTAACCAACCCCCGTACCATGAGATGGAGAAATATTCTTGTGAAAATTGTGGAGGTCCTCACCAAGGTTTTCAATGTCAAGTTTCATTATAATAATCAAACCTTTGGTTATGACCCTTATCCATACAATTCACTAAATCCGTCACAACAATCGTACTATTGTGAGTACTGTGGAGGTCCGCACTATAACTCCGATTGTCAAACACAGAGCCCGGTTGTCTATGAGCATATTCCTTGTAACAATTATGACTATTCTTATGACCAATCTCCACAACACTAAATGAATCAACCACAACCTCTGCCAATTCCACATGAATTTTTCCAAAATTTTCTGGATGTAATGAATGATGTCAAGAATTTTCTTGTTAAACATGCCCAAGAAGAGGCTCATCAAAAAACTTATGGTAAATTACTAGCTAAAGAACAAGCCGCTAAAGTGAGTTCCCAATATTATAAAACTTTCATTTACGACTACGATGACGATTCTGATTCTGATGAGGAATATACGCCTCCGAGTGGTAATCCCACTCCCGTCCAGAATGAGCAAGAAGGAAAGAGTATGGCAGAATTATTGGCGGAAGAGAATATGAAGAGTATAAGAGCTATATATGCTAACGATAGGGTTGATGGCGTTTATGATGATTCTACGAGTGGCAATCCCACTCCCATTTCAGAACATATCATTTTCAACGGTTGAGAGAAGTGATGTCGTTTTGGAAGAGGTCGATGTTTGTCTTAACAATGATCCATTTAAACCGGAAATTGTTGATTCCAACAAGGATCCCGAGGACTCTCTCATAATGGGGGATGAGCATCTAAGCACTATTCCAGAAATGGAATCGTCTAGTGTTGAGAACCTTGTCCCAATCCCAAGTGATTCTGAGGATATATCCGACAGTGAATGTGATTTTCCTTTTCGTGATGATTCTCTTGACACTTTTGAGGTTACTTCCGGGATTTTCTCAAATCCACTTTTTGAATTTAATGATGACTATACTTTTAGCGGAGTAAATCCTCTTTTTGATAAAGTGTTTGAGTCCGATATAGAGACCATAACGGAAGTGGTGGAAATTGCTAGCTCTAAGAGCACACCACTTGTCCCACCTTTGTATTATGACTTTTCTCTTCCGTCATTTGATGACGATGCTATCCTCACTGATAAGATGTCTTTCGGATATCCCGTTGAGTCGTCTTGTGAAGAATACATTTTTAATCCAGGGATACTCGTTGGAAGTGAAAATGAGCTTTCTAAATGTGATCAAAATGTTTTTCAAAATCCTTTATCCAAATATGAACTCCTTCTTCCTATGGAGTCATTTGTGCTTGAAACATATATCATCAGAATCTTTCTTCCTTTCATCACATACGATGTGACTTCTCCTCTCGTTCACTCCCTCGGGTATGAGGATACAATATTTGATCCCGAAATTTTCATGATTGATGAATTCCACAGGTGCTCCCCCAAGGACAAATGAATTCGCGGATGAGTCAAGCTAGCGACTCGTTTAACAAAAACAAAACCGCTTCGTGGGTGGCAACCCATGCTTATCATTCTATCTTCTTTCTATTTACTAATAACTGACGTGATTAGGTTTGCCTCTTCGATTTCTCGTGTTTGGTGTTTTTGATGTTTATGTCCAGGATTTCCCCGATATATGAAGACTTTTGTGCTCGTGTTTTTGTCTTTTCTCCACTCGAGTTTCATGTTTCGATGCTTATGGAAATATGATATCCGAAATCTTATCGACTAACGTTTATCTTTTAGCATAATTAATAAATGGCATTTAGATTTCCGTTGATAACCATTGCCTTTAAACGTTGAGGACAATGTTTTGTTTTAGTTTTTTTTTGGGGGGGGGGGGTAATCTTCGATTTGATTTGACCGCACTTGTTTGTTGCCTTACACTCTCGCAACCCCGTTTTGCCTTAAAAAATGAAAAAAAAAATGATGCAAAAATGTGAAAAATTTAAAAATTTTGAAGCATTTGCTAAACTTATGTATATGTTTTGACACCTTGTTAGCTTTCCGCTGGTTAGAGTAGGAATAGAATTTTGACTTGACCAGGCGTGTTGAGCCCTAGCTTGTTCCCTTAACCCTTGATAATTAAAAGCTATCGCTAGTTTTTCATACAAGGAGCTATAAAACGCGAATTCTAGCTTAACAAAGCAAAGAGTTTGCAAGTTATCATGATCGACTTTAAATATGCAAAGATAAATTATCGGCTAAGCATTCGCGGATCTTATTATTTAAGATTTTAAATTTGAGGAGAACGTGAAATGATAGAGTTATTTATGAGTTTAGATGCTAAGCGTGGAGTAGTTGGTTCTCTTTAGAGCTCGTGAATGTTAATTGTGGCTTCTGGCTCCCACAAGATTAATAAACCCAAATAAATGATTTTCAATAAATAGAGTTTCACGGTTTTTACAATTCTTAGTTTTTAATTCATTTCTCAAGGGTCCTCGATGGTAGAACTTGAGGTACATACTTAGATCGTGCCAGTGTCATGTGCTTTAGGCTGTGGTTAATTACGCCTTGGATCCTCATTTCTAAAAATATAAGTTTAGGTCTTGGCTACCCTCTTACACCGACCCTTAGACCCTTAATTCTGAAATGCGTTAAGGTCTTGGAACTCTCCATTGTAACCGCCCTTGGATCCTTTATTCCGAAAATAGGTGGTGAGATCTTGCATTTCCGTAGTTCCGTGAGTTCTAAAGTACATGGGATTCGGAGTTTGGCAAATATTAATGTGAAATAAAGCTCAAATGTATAAATGTGAAAATCCAAAGCCATAAAAGTTTTCTATGTTTGACGGTACCCCCGTTGCTATGGACTTCAAAAAGGTGGAGGAAAAATTCCAAAATCATAATAAGACTTCTAATTAAACGGTAATCCCGTTGAATTGGTGGTTGAAAAGACCAAGGGCTAAAATTGAAAAAATGCAAATGTGCTGAAATAATGTTAAGCCAAGCTTTGACACTAGGGATATCCTAATAAAAAGTTTCCGTTTCGGGTCTCAAACATGGGATTTCTCGGTTATAAATAAAAAGGATATCTCCAAAATCGTGTTAAATCGGGATCTAAGTGTGGACCTTAAGTTTTACCAAAAAGGGAGTCTTGAGGAATGTTTTGAAAACTAATTATTGTTTAAACTGGGTTTCTTCTATATAATAAAGTCCCTAATCATAGTGAAATAAGAAAAATCAAAATTTTTCATAATAAATCATTAAAGAAATATGGAATAAGGGAGCGATAAGTAGGTACGTGTAAACAATTATCATTTACGGGTAGTGTTAGTATCTAAAATCATACTTTAGCTGTGATTTCGTTTTTAAGCTTAGTTTGGGAACTCGTGAAAATCAAGGACGATGAATTCTATCTGTATGGTCACTTCTTTATGAGTTGTGTTTCCTACTCCGTGATCCTAAAATGTCTTTCAAAAAGATGTGAGAGTTATTGATAGACATGAAAGTTCAACAAACCCTCACTCAAAATGGAAAGTGCTTAAGTGTTATATCTATATGTGAAACAAAAAGATAAACGGGGCGTTTTTAGAATTAAGGATTTCTTAATCTCTTTTGAGGAAGCTTTGCTACTTTTCATAGCTTTAGTAGAAAGAGGTTGGAATCTTTGGCTTTAGATGCGTGAGTTGATGACATTGCGTGAGGACACGACAAAACGCTAGTTTGGGGGATTTTGGTATATGTGAAAACATATACCTTTTCTTTATCAAAACCGACCCAAATAAACCGGAAACGAGCCGTTAATGCCTAATAATTGTCAGTTTCTTGAGTTTATACATGTACAGGTACCGAAATCGCAAAATGGACAACGAAAAGACAAAACAGCAGAAGACCGAGCACGAGAAAGAGAAGAATGCAAAAGCTGGAGCCGGGAATCAGTTTTACGGTTTTTTTGGATCTTGGACGCTCAAATCTACATTTTACGGATCTCGGGTCATGATTGGCAAGTTTTCACAAATACCCTCACCTTACCCAATTTTACCCAACATACCCTCATCATTGCCATATTTACACTAAACGCACTTATCATTACGAAATTGTACCAACTACACCCTAACATCTCCAAAATTACATATTCAACCCTTGCAAATTCACATTTGGCATTTTTGGTCGTTATGATACAAATGTATTACTAAGACCAAATAATACACAACCCAGTATTCACACAATCCCAACCCATTTTATTCAAATATCCACCACACCCCAAGTTATCCCGTAGCCCAATCACTAAAACAATATTACCCGTCCAAATCCCCTAACCTATTTACCCGGATACACTTAAAATACCCCAACCCGTTTTTAATCCTTATACCCGGTCAACCCACATTCCCTCCCACTTAAAAGAGTCAAAATAAATAATAATAAATGCCCTGTTTTACCCTTCCCTCCCAAAAGAACCCTAACACTATTCATGCTTCTTCTTCACCTAAAATACCTATCATACCCTCTCTATAAACATTCAAGAAGCTCCTGACATCATGTCAGGAATGACACACTGGCAATCCGTGTGAGGAAAGAAGGGGTACACATGATCCAACGTATGAGATTTGTGCTTAAGATTGAAGCTATGATCAATGGCCAAGACGAGAGTTCCTGAAGCTTCTCCAAACCTTAATTGAGCACTTACCTTCTGCCATAAAAGAACCCTTTCACCTCAGAGTAGCTTGTCCAATTTTCCTGTTTTTAGAAAATTGTTACCATTTTTAATTCCGTCAATTTAATGTTTTGTTTAAGCTTTAATCATAGTTGTAATTTCGCTTTAAAGTTGTAATTTTAGGTTTATTAATGAAATTTTAATTTTTACTTTTAATGTTGTCTTAATCTTTCATTTACTATTTTATAACCCACTCACAAAGTTTTCATAATTTTTAAATATAAGCTCATATAAGCTTGTTATAGCTTATATGAGCTTATTATTGTTTTCACTTGTCTTTATTTCAAATATTTTCAGAATAGTCAAAATAAGTCAAACAATAAAAGTCAAAGTAGGATCTAGCTTAATTTCATATATAAATTTGTCAAAAGTTTGTTCTAAATACTCATTTTGTCATTTTAATTCTGGTTCATTCAAAATCTCTCAAGGTTCTTGGTTAGATCAGTTTTAAAATCTGTTTTTATGAATTAACGGGGTGTTCGGATACAAGTTTTAAAGCAAGTACTAATCTGTTTTGAGCATTTATCTAGCTGAAGTCAGTCTTCATTTTAATTTGACAGTTGTGTTTCATTTAGTTTTTCAAAAGTATTTGGTTTCCTCTAGCTTTAATCTGCAATTTCAAAGTTTTCTTCAAGTCTATCTTAAAACCTTAAATATGTCCAAGCAGTCTTTTTCTCTAGTCATTTTCAAGGTTCAAAGTAGGACCTAAGTCCTATTAAACTGTTTTTTCTAGTACTTAATATGTCATCGAATATCTGTTTCAGGTTTATTTAGGTTTCTATTAGCTTTAAGTTGTTAATTTGGCTTATCAAAACGTGTCTCCCAGGAACTGTTACCGCTTTGTGCAACAAACTGTCCCTTTATAAGTAAATATAGCTTATTTCTTAGCTGCTTATCTGCTTATCCTGTTGCTATTATTGCTTGATTTTTGGTTCTTAGTAAGTTCATAGTATTAGTTTTATCTGTTTTGCCCTTTGAACCCTTTAGGAGCTTATTTGAGTGCTTAATTAGGTCTGAAAATAGCCACATCAGGCTGTTTTCACTGTAGTCTGCAATAGCCGACCTAATGTGCTTATTGGGTTATAAGCTATTTTCTTGCCTTTTGTTCTCTGCTTATTAGGATAGATTTAGTCCTTATTGCTTAATTTACCCTTAGGATTCATTTTGTAGCTTATTTCTCCTAGCTTATTCCCCCTCATAGCCTTTTATTTCTTTAGCTTAGCTGATTCTGTCACAGCTTATTTAGTGGTTCTCCCAGCTTATTTCTATCCCTTTTTAAATGTTATCCTAGCTCATTTAGTTCCTTAGTTGCTTATCTCATTTTGTCAAACTTTAGATTGCTTATTGTAGCTTATGTTGCTTAGCTTTCCTATTAGTTGTTTGCTTTAATACCTTAAATCCCTTATCTGTCCCAATATCACAGCTTATTATCTGCTTTAACTTAGTTTTTATAAAGTTAGTCTTTACAAAAAGTCCATCTTTTAGATTATTTTCAAGTTTGATAAAAAGAAAAATCAAAAAAAAAAAAAATGACATGACCCAGGTTTGAACCTGGGTCTGTCACCTCTCACACGCCCAACACCAACACCCCTTACCATCTTGCCCTTGGGACTTGTCCTACCATCTTTTGCACAATTAATTCCTTTATCCACTTTTTCCCTTTTAAGCCTTTAAGGTTTGTGTTGCTTATTATCTGCTTATTCCAACAAGCATTTTCACTTTTATTATTTTTACTAAGCTTAGAATAGTATAAAGTGATTTCCATAAAAATTTCATAATTTTCCAAATAGTCTTGTTATTTTTAAACATTTATTTTATAATTTTTAGTTTTTAATTCATAAAAATTAAATAAAAAGTCAAAAAAATATTCTGCTTTTTCCAAAAAATTTATTTTGTCATTTAGCACGTAGGAAAAAAAGTTTTACATTTCTAGGGTAATTATTTCTTAGACTTCACATTTTAGGCTCGGGTTTTCCCCGAGCGTACTCGTTTTTAGATTTCTTTTGCGTTTTAGGTTATAATTGCTTCGTTTTATTGTTTTAAATGCTTTATTAGTTATATGTAGCTTATGTTTCATAATTGTAGTGTAAAAACCATTATTTCTCCCTTTTCCCCTATCAAATTCATGTTATGGCGACTCGATTCGAAATCTCCATCCATCCTTCGTGGGGAAACGATCCGGTTTTAAGGGGTCATTTAAGCCCTTAATCGCCCACTTTTATATCTGTTACTACTTTATTTCGTTCCTTTTCACTTTTTAGGTCTCTTGGAAGCAAAATGCTGGAATGATGCATATTTGGACGAAAAGGAATGAATATATGAAGAAAATGGCAAAGTCAAGATCGAAGACACTCAAGTTGCTGGAATTGCACCTGACGGCGTCCCAAACAAAGGACGACGCTGTCCCTTTATACGTAATAAAATCTCTGACGGCCCAGTAAAGTTTTTGCTAAAATACACCTGACGGCGTCAGGCTTTGAAGAGGAAGGGCGTCACGAAGACTTTTCATCTCAGACGGCCTAGATCCAGAATCAGACGACGTCACTGCTGAAGCACGACGGCGTCACAACTACAACGTTACGCCGTCCCAACTATTACTTGGCCAAGACGAAACCCTAATGACGGCGATCTGACGGCGTCCCACCTATAAGGCGACGTCGTAGCAGGTGTAAAATTATATATAGAAATCGAATTTTCAGAATTTTAGGAGGTAGACTTGTGGAGTAAAAACCCTAAACATTTGTAGTCCGACTTGGACAGTATCTTAGGGTTCTCATACCCTATTTTACATCAACATAAGTGTTTTACTTCATTAATTTCATTATGTCTTCGATTGAATGTGTGTATGCTTGCGTGTCTAACATGTCCGGCTAAATTTCTTGTGTGTTTGCTTAGATCTATGAAACCTAGTTATTAATTATTGATTGGTTGTCTCTTATCTTAATTGTAATTGACTTAGGAGTGTACTAGGCTATCGTTGTGTTTAAATGCTTGAGTAATCTTTGTGAACCTTAGTTTATAAATCACTTAGCGGATTTCATAGGCTAAAGATCCAAAGATAACCCTTAAAGTTAGTTTATGAATCTTAGAGAATTTCGTAGGCAATAACCTTAAGGTAGTCTCAAAGAGTTAGGGAAAAAGGCACACCCTACGACCTTAGAAAACATAACGCGTTAAGAATAAGGACGTGACGATTCAACCACCAATAAAAGATAACTAGGGAGTAATAGTATCTAGGTAGACACATTTTTAATCATCATACGAGCATACATCAATAGACATAAGACTACCCATAGTTTAGATAATTATATAGTAGAGTAATCGGTAGAAGTACCAACCCCCCAAATCCAAACCCCGAGATTTTTCCCTTAGCTTTCTAAAAAATATAAAAAAGATAAAAAAATTGTTAGGATTTAGTAAATCCAGTTATTAAAGAGTCGGTCACCTCAAATATATGTAATCGTTAGAAAGCTCGTAGTCGTAGATTATTTAATATTTAGTAGTATTTTGTTAAGCAACACCGTGGAGGACGGACGGGTCTTTACCTACTGTATGTCTGATCCACAGCCCTTAGGTGGCGATTTGTGTAAGACTATAAATACTCTCTACCTCCTAAGGTAGAGAGTTGGAGCTCATAATAATACTTTCATTTTCTCCCACTAAGTTCCTAAACCTCTAACTATTTCTCTCTCTAAACCCTTGAATCATATGCCTATATGTGATCATGTTATGATGTGTTTGTGAAATCCAATATGTTACAAATGGTATCAAGAGCCATGCTTTGATCATCTCTCTTACATATCCTTGGATTTCTAGTGGTTTTATATGGTTTTTGGGTTTGAAAAATTTTAGTGGTTTTTGCATCATTTGGATCATTTCTTGTGTTAAAGTTTGAATTTTGAGTGTACTTTTGTGTTTAGAATCATTGTAAGTGCTTGGGTTTTGATTTGAAAAGCTTGAATCACTGTGGTTGAGCTTGTTTTGGATTGAAAAGTGTGTTTTTAAAGTTTTTCAAGGTAGCGACTTGAGTCTCGTTGTGAATTTCTTCGTAGCGACTTGCTTCAGTAATTTATAGTGAGTTGTAGTGTTAGTCGTAGCGACTTGAGCTTAGCGACTTGTCTATTGAGACAAGCCGACAAACAATACAAGTTAGTGGATTCTCCACTACGGCTAGCGACTTGGTGGGGTTAGCGACTTGCTTTCATTATTTCTAGCGACTTGTACTTATTGTTCTTAGCGAGTTGACTGTTAGCGACTTGGATACTTAGCGAGTTGCTCTTTAGCGACTTGTCTGCATAGCGATTTGGGTATTAGCGACTTGTGCTTAGCGACTTGATTCACAGCTACTTGAGGTTTAGCGAGTTGCTACTTAGCGACTTGGTTCAAGGGTTATAGCGACTTGTCACACCAAAGTTGACTTTTTACGTCAAAACTTCAAACGGCCATAACTTTTGATCTGTAACTCCGTTTTTAGCGTTCTACCCATCAAAATGACCGTGATAATGAGGAGAATGGCATACCAAATACCGTGAGAATGAGGAGAATGGCATGCCGAATGAACAAAAGTTCATTCGGGTCAACCTTCGAGGCCTAAATCCGCTCCGAACAGAAGTTATTGAGGTTTTAAGTTTTTTTTTACGAGAAATTCTCCGTAAAAACGGGCATAAAACAATCCAAATCTCAACCAAACAACATCTCAGCTAATCCTACAAACAATCATAAGTCCTAACACACAATTTTCTATCATTGTGTCGATCCATCAGTCATCTTAACACGTTCTATTGGTCATTGCTTAATGGTTTCTTCTTGATTTTGTAAATTCCCGCGAAAGATTCTATTTCTCGGTTTAAATCATAGATTTGTAAAATACCGTGCACGTCAACATCATGCATAACGATTCAGATTCAGTTGTATCTAAGATACTCAGTTTATACGACGTGATCAATGAACAAAAGATACCCAACAATGTACAACAGACTATCGTGTTTGAGTCAGATAATGCTAAAATGGATTCTTGGTGCTCAAATTCAGAAGAGAGAGAGGTGCACCAGCCACAACCTGTGCAAGTTAATGTAAAGAAATGCTCCATGGAAGCTTCGGATGTACCTAAGAGAGAGATGCACCAGACACAACCTGTGCACGTTAATGCAGAGGTAAGCTGCATGGAAGTTTCTGTTATACCTGACTGTGCATCTTCTACTCAAAATAATGATTATGAGTTGCATGAGTACTCTGCATTTATCCCTAATGACTCCCTTACCACTAAGCTTAACATATATAAGGATCAAGTTGCCATCTATGAACAGTGTGCTAAATTTGAGCTGACCACACGTGAGCAGGAAATGGATTGCCAAATGCATACATTAATCAGAAAAAGTAACTTAAGGGAAGAAACATTAAAACAAGAGTTAAATTCCTTACAAGAGAAACTTAATAAAACTGCTAAGCAAAAACAAGAACTTCAAGAAAATGTAAAGGTGCTTAAGCAGGAGTTCAAACAAAAGGAATCAAAACTTTTAAATGATTTTTCCAACCTTAAAACTTTAAAGAACAAACTTGAAAACGAGTTGTATGTACAAGGCAACACCATTCAGACTGCTCACATGATCACTAAGCATAGAGTATTAAGCGATAAGCATAGTACTGGCCTTGTAGAAGAACCCAATCCTGAGTATGGTAAGAAAGCAAAAGCTGCTCAAAAAGTGATCTATGATGGTAAAGAAATCCTTAAGCCTAGACAAATGCCTACTTGTTCAGAATGCACTGAAGAAGATAGAGAGTTAGAAGATGCCTCTAGAGAGAAAATGGAAAACAAACTTAAAGATCCTTGGTGTATAGATCATAATATAACGTTCAAAACTCCAAATTACACTAAGGATAATTGGATTGCCTTAAACAAGTTTAGACCTCAAACTCAGTTAACCCCTGAACAAGTGTTCTGGAAATTAGATATGGAAAAGAAAAAGGCAGATGAACTAGTTGAAAATAATCCTCCCCTTAGGAAATTGCCTCCAGCCACTGTGTATCCTCCAAATACACCAATGCATTCAGTGTCTAGAACTATTCCCACTAAATGCAAGACCTTAATCAACCTTTATTTAGTTTACCAACTATTTGTTGATTTTGAGAAAACGTGTAAAAAGAGAATCATACCTACTGGGATAACTGAAGGGGAGAGGGGTTTTAAGCAAACTAAAGAATGCTATTTAACTGAGGTCATGCCTTTCTTTAAATAATTAAAAGGTCAATTTGAGAGTCTTAAAAAGGGGATAGACATAGAGATTAAAGAAATGGAAAAGGAATTTGATGCAATGATAGTTGAGGTCAATAATTATGAACGGGAACTTAAATATAATGAAATTGAAAGGAAGAATCTGCATATCTTAAATGAGAACTTGATTTCTCAATGTGTTGCTCAAGATGTGTTTTACATTGCTACGAATTCTTCTATTGCTGCATCTCAACTTCATGAATTATCTGTTGGTTTGAAAGTTTCCCATGATCGTGTCATTGAACTTGAAACAACAAATTCAAAACTGTATGAGAAAATAGAACAGGATGATCATGATAACCTGGTCAAACATTTTTCTAAATTTGAAGTTGAACATCTTGCTTTGCAATTAAAATATCAACATCTCAAAGAAAATGTTAAAACCTCAAATATCAAAACATCCTCTGATGCTCCTGAGTTTGATGCAGTTTTTGAAATTAGCAAGCGTGATGTACAAATTCGAGCTCATTGCAACACGATCAAAAGATTGAAAACCCAAATCTCACAACTAAAGGGAGAAAAGCATGATTTTACTGGTTCCCGAATGCTTCCACCTTTAGCTTCTCAGAATTTCCAACTTCAAAACATTATTGATAACTTACAAAAGGAAAATGATTGTTTTAAAGCTGAAATTTCAAAGGTTAATGATCAAAACCAAGAGTTATGTGATTCATTCAAAGTTAATCATCATAAACACATTGAAAAGATAACTTCTTTACTTAACGATATTGAGAATCTGAAGCGTGAGGTGAAAGGAAAATTGCCAATCCCTAATTGCAAATATTCTGTTCCTAAGGTTTCTGCTTGTGATAAGTATGCTATCGAAATGTTATATATTCCCCCGCCTATCAGGAATAATAAACTTGCACATAAAGCATATCTCTCATACCTTAAGGATAGTTTGAAGGGTCTCCGTGAGATGGTTGAAGATGAAAGAATTGAAAAACCATTTGATAGTACCATAACCTATGCCTGCATGGATGCCAAAAGATCTCAGGAACTCTTAGAGTACGTAATTGTCACAAGTCCGAAAGCCTCAGAACCCAGCACTTCTAGACCAGAAAATCAAATGGCAGTAAAACAAACTAAGGCTCCCGTCATCACTTCTATTGATGTTAATATTGACACTAAAGTTAGCGGGTCAAAACCTAGTAGCAATACAAAGAAGGACAGAATTTCGCTGACTAAAAGTGATCATGAGAAGAAAGTGAAAGAACACCATAGGGAAAATAAGTTTGACTTGAACAAAAAGAAGCGTGTTGGTTCTAGTATTAGCTCTAAGCTTACTGAAGTTAATTTGAAGTCTTATGCTGTCTGCAAAACCTGTAAAGAATGTCTATCTTCTAGTAATCATGATAAATGTGTTGTGTTATTTCTGAGATCTAAGAATCATACCCCAGTTAAGAAAGTTTGGAAAGCGAAATAGATTAATCAATCCTGGAAACCTACAGGGAAGGTTTTTACCAATGTAGGATTTCAGTGGAAGCAAACAGGTCGAATATTCACGAATGGCAAACCTTGTCCCTTAACTAGATCCATTATGCCTAGAGTAGTGCCTGTTAAGGTTTGGAAGCCAACGGGTAGAATAATCCCATTGAGTACAAAATGTCCTTCGACTAAGTCTGATGCTTCTACTAGTTCAGCTCCTAGTGACAATGGCATTGCACCTAGGGTTTCTGCAGATTCAAAGATTGTTTGTGCTAACCAAAAGGACCCTATGAGCACGTGGGGATCCAATGTTTCCAATTCTCTTTCTTCGTCTGTTGTCCAAAGTAGGTCGAACAAATCGTCCCTTGGTATTTGGATTCGGGCGGCTCTAAACATATAACTGGGCTCTAAACTATGACGTCTGTTCTCATTAGTTCAGGCCTCGTACTTCAACATTATGGCGTCTGTAGATAACATTTCAGGCCCCGTTCCTCAAAGAAAAGAAAAGTGTACGCCTCAGTGCGCTTTATCTTCAGAAGAAGAGAAATCTTCATTTTTATGATCATACTCATCGACATTCTTCATCAACAAGCTTCATGTTTTTCCATGCTCATTCAATCTTCAAGTGGATCTCCGTTCATTGGTATACATTCTTATTCACTTGACTAATCAAAAATGGCAAACTTCATTTGCAATTTTTGAGGGGGGGAAGAGGGAATATACTACATGTTGATGGATGCTTGAGTTATGGTCATACGACTCTCCAACGCCTAATGTCTTCACTCACTAAGTAAAACTGGGATTTACTATTTGGGATTCATTGTTTTTCAAGATATGTTTGATGAGTACTTCCAACCTCCAACGAATGTTGATCATCCAGTTTCTAAAGCTCATGCTCTGGTCCCTACTAACTCAACTGGTTCACCATCTAAGAAGTGCTTCTCGGAATTCTCAATAAACCTTATCTCCAGTTATTTCACAAGGCGTTGATAATGACTATCATAATATTGTAGTTGCACTATTGAATAATGATCCGCTCTTTGGTATTCCTTTACCAAATCTTCACGGATTATTGTTCCTCTCACTGTGCACGCTATAAATCAACCACATGAACATTAAGGAAAATGACTACCTCATCCGCTCAAAGACATTATTGGTGAATCTTCCAGATCTGTGTCTACATGTATACCTTTAGGAAGAATGCATAGATGATGAGTAATCATTTGCTCCGGTTCATTCAGTGGGTCAATATACATCTGATTGTATGTTGTTTTCACGTGTTGGGCATTTGACACAAGATGATGACTTAGGAGTTAATCATTTATCACTTATTTGAGATTGAAGTTGAATTTCAACAAAGGCGTGTTCTTATTTGATAACTTGCTCGGGCTTATGAATTTGAGTTGAAGACTTGGTTTATGTTGGATCGATATACTCTAACCAAACTAACTTAAATTGCTTGTTAAGGGTTTAATAACTTCGGATAAATCCTAAGTTATTAACAATGAAATACTGAGTAATCTTTATTAATTACGCGGAATTTACTTAACAAATCTAAGAAGAATATAACTTTAACTTTTATTAATAACTCTAAATCTGCTTGTTATGCAGACTCTTTAATAACTCTAAAACTCTAATAATAATCGTACTTTTGGATTCTAAAACTCGTACGTCTAATGCCAATCTAGGGGTCCTTTTATAGGCTCAAGGATAACCCTAGTCGGTTTACAATTTGTATCCTTGTACGACAAGTAATCTAAACAAAGAATATTCTAGAATAAACAAAGCTTTCCATAAACGAATATAGCAGTTCTTTAGCTTTCCAGTACTTTGACTTCGACAACAGTACTTTGACTTCTTCTTTAGCAGTACTTTGACTTTTTCCAATACTTTGTCAATCTTCAGTACTTTAACATTCTTCAGCACTTTCATATCCCAACAATCCTCCCCTAACTTGAATTCTACTTGCTTGACTTCAAGTTACTTTGTAAACTTATCTTTAACAACTCCATCTTCAAGGAAAGATTTTGTCTTTGTCTTTGGATTGTATCTTTGTAGATTCTGTGCTTATATCATCATTATCAAAATATTCTTTATAAATTATTCTTTACAGCATCCTTGATCAGTAATCTCTTTTCAGCAACATTCAGCAAACTCCATCTTTTCAGCAACATAAGACAGTTTGTACATTAATTCAGTTTTAAGTTTCAGTCTATTCTCATCACATCCAGGTGTGTAAACTCCAGTGAGAGGTGAATCATTGAAAATTTAATGGATTTGATATCTCTTTACGAAAGCCATTAACTCTGGAGTAGCCAAATGTTTTGATGTATAAGATCATGGTACATTGATAACATATGATTTTTAGCAAATCATCAGCTATCAACAGATTTGATTTGTCTTTACCAAAAGCTGTACCCTTTTGGACTAGTTTGTTCTGTCATCTATAGTGAACTAATTACCAAATAATGGTTTTTCCACAGCCTTTACCACAAGCCATTTTCTTGTGGGCTAGCCAACTCTTCACATTTACTGATATGGTGAGTTGATTACCATACAACTTATTAGCAAGTTGTCAACTATAAAACGGATTTGAGATATCTTTACCAGAGCCGTTTGCTCATGGATTAGCCAATCCTTTTGTAACCATGGTGGATTTATAACCTATTGATGTTACCATCTCAAAAACCATTTATTTCTTTTAACCTTTGTTTCAAAACATTTATCACTTAACAAAAGTTTTTCAAAATCATTAACTGGTTTAAAGCTGCAAGCAGTACTTTGATGAAAGTACTGTTTGATCAGCAGTACTTTGAATAAAGTACTGATATATCAAAAATTTATTCAATTAAAATTCATACCAGTTATTCATCATCATCAGCCATAGTAGTCCATCTGATAAACAATTTGATGACCATAAGAGCAATTTCATTACTAAAACTTTTTGAAAACAATTCACTATTTACAAAACTTTGTTTCCAATTTTCTTTATTTACCAAAAACTCTACCATTGTAGTTATCCAATATTTAGGTGGTACCAATGTTTTCCTAACCGATTAGGTACTCGTTTGCCGAGACCATTTCTATAGAGTTTAGGCAAAATATCAACTGTTGAACGATTATTCAACATACCATTAGTTGAGTGGTATAGTCATTTACACTTCTCAACCGATCGGGTGTTCTTTTACCGAACACCATTTCCGACACCTTTTTGGTAATA